>CAUJNA010000502.1:355000-357500 GCA_963377175.1 Effrenium voratum | reverse complement strand
ACTGGAGGACCTGGAAGAAATATCAGGTTCCCCTTGAGTTTGGACCGGCGGCTTGGAGATTTGAAACTTTTGGTGCTTGGAGACCTGCCCGCTTGGACCTGTCGTGCCAGACAACCTGTAGATTGCCCCAGTTTTCCCGGCGCTGCATTGTGTGCCCCGGTAAATGGGGGGCTCCACCCCCTTTGCACCAAACCACCAATCCAAACCACCAAAGCTGACTAAGAAATGGGCAACCGCCCCCCCTAACCACCAAACCACCGAATCCAAACGTCCACACCGGAAGCGCCGAACGGGGCAGTGAAGCAGTCGACAGGCGCGTAGTCCCGCACCGATCTCCAGGGACGCCTTCGAGGCAGCCGCCAACGCGGCGTCCTCCGGTGACTCGGCGATGGCCTGTGAGGAGGCCGGGAAGCCAAGTGGCAAGTATCCCTCTTGGTGCATTTTGCTTGGATGTTAGGACTTTAACTTTTTGCCAACTAATGGGTTTTCCATTAAACTACTAAAAACTAAACTTTTAGCAGGGGAGCAGAAAGCAACCGAGAATTGGTGGTTTGGTGGTATGTGGATTGAAGCTCTGGTTCTTGCGGATAAATACGAAGCTAACCCAAACCAAACCTTTAAACCAAACCACCAATTGGGGGTGAGGTGAATAGGTAGGGGAAACTGCCAGGGGCCGACACGTTCAGCGCCGAGCTTCTTGCGGCCTGCATCTTGGTAGACACGACCAAGAAATTGAACGCAGAGCCGGAGATGGTCCAGAACAAAAAAAAAGTGGTCGGCGACGAGACCGTCACCGCGTGGCAGTGGGCTTGGGCTTCTATTTTCAGAGCCAATCTCTATGTGTACTCAATGCAGTGCTGGCAGGCGCTCGCTGTTTTGCAGTTTTGCCTTTTTGTTGTCTTTAGGCATGGTTTACTCTTGTACTCGCTGCAGTTGGGCCTGAACAAGTACCTGCCTAATGGATTCGCGTGGAAAAAGGAGAACTTTGGTTGGTTCGATTTTCTAAAGAATAGGAGCAAACTGGAAAGCAGACTCTTTGGTAGTTTTTTAAGGGTATCGGTTTCTAGGAGGACATTTCTTGTTTGGATAGTCTGCTTTTGCAGAGGTTCGAAGCTTGAAGGACGCCAAGTATACGATACACTTTGTGGATTGCGGGTAACAACATATGGATTGAACCTGGCTTACACGAACAATTCTGGATATTCAATTATTCAGAGTTAGTAAAGGAGCTTTCGGTTTTTGGTGGCCCCGAATCGGTCTATTGCGGTAGATTATGCCCTTACAGCAGTTACGGAATGGGACGACGCATTCAGAGATCCACCATCTTAAGCACAATTCGGTCCACGATTGGTTCCCTGGGAGGAAGTGGACAAGTGGACAGCGGAGTTTTGGAGAACTACCATGTGTCAACATGGTTGTTGTTGGGAAACATTTTGCATTTTTGCTTATTGTGGTTTAGTAGTTGAAATCCAACCACTTAACAGCTAAAATTGGAGAATGTTTGCTCCCCAAACCCAACGTCAACCAAGTTAACCTGAGTTTCTGCATGTATGTCGGCCGATTCGGGGGTAGGTCCTTTGCTTCGGGATCCTTAATTCTTATTTCAGGTTCTGGACATGGGCATCGGTGAAATCGACCTCAAGTGAATGTTGGAAATTCTCATGGCCCACTTTGGGATCCAAAGTTGCCTTCGGCATTCCTGGCGCACGGGTTGAGGCAAATGGTGGGCTGCGCGCACCGATTAGATTTCCACGACTCTCACGCACAGAGATGTCTGGTGCCGCTACCGCCGCTAGGGATGTGGGTCTCCTGGTCTCCTTTTGGCCACTCAGGTGGTTAGTAGCCGAGGTTCTTGCCTACTTGCAAGTACCCCTGGTGGACTTAATCTCATTGCTTCCCCAGAATTGGCTCCCCTTTTTGACTTTTTGCTTTTTTGGGGTCCCTTTGTTTTCCACTAACCAGGCAAAAAAAGATATTGTTTTGCCGGGGTCCGATTTTTCCAGCCTAGATTGTAAGTGCGTCAGTTCCTGAAGAAATCAAATTGCTTACTGCGGCCGAACAGTAGCTCAGGCTGTTGGGTCTCCGTCAGGTCGTGGCTTGCCGGGGGCAAATGGACTTAATCCGGTGGTCTTCCAGTTTCCATTTATGCCAAAACACATTGTTCTTGGTGGATGGGATGGTCATCAACACCAGAATGTGAATTCAGTTTTCTGTAAGGGTTCTTTTTTAGGAGCCATGGCCAACACAGGAGCTTTGATCACACACTCTGTTTGTCTGCGCCGCTTAAAACTCGACCCGAATAGGTTTGGCCTCAAGTCCCGAACTTGACACTCGAAGAGACTGTTCGAGGCCCGCTTTAGGGTCCAATAGAAATGGTCAGCCCTCCGCGTCACAAGCGCACCACATACTCCTACAAATTAGCATGGCATCCCGAACAGGTTTCCCCGACGCAAAAGAAGATTCCATTGCAAATGATAGTTTTTGCGTAGACTTGCGTGGG
>CAUJNA010000502.1:145000-350000 GCA_963377175.1 Effrenium voratum | reverse complement strand
AATGTTCGAAAGAAAGCCAGTTCAAGAGGCTTTGAAAGAGGGGATCCCTTCACTTGCTGAGGTTGGGATACTCAATGGTGAATGGGGCCAATTTTAGAATTGGAGGAGGTATTTCAGGCAGACGCGGGAATTGTGAACACGATGGAGACTTGAAAAGCAAGAGATTGCCAAAGAGTGGCGCTTCACTTCGATTCGGGCTACGGGTCGGGTCCACTTTCCAGGATGGACTCAAGGAGAAAGGGTCCTTTGCCTAAGGTGGTCGTTGTCCTTTGCTACAAATTGACAAAACCATGGCCTCACCCTGACCGCGACCAAGGGACAAAGGCGCCCACAGCCTTTTGACTCGGGCGGCCTGGCTTTCCATAGGTCCCAATGATTCACAAGCCCCACTTTAGTCTGAAGCAAGTCGAAGAGAGAACGAAGTGGAAGGAAACCCTCATATGGGAGAAACATAGGCCAATCTTGGTCGAACAATGCTGAGCCACATTGTTTTGCCTCAGCACTTAGGTGTACCTGTTGGGCCTTGCAACAGGCGACTTGTGGATCAAGCACGACCGATGTGGCTTTTGCTGGTCCAGAGCTTGGATCCAACACACCCCAAGCCGCCAATCCATCCACATGAAAAGACGGTGATCTTCGGGTTGCTTCGCAGCTTCGAATGGAAACCTTTCAAGGGTCCAATGAGAATACAACCGTGGTTCAATGACCATGTTCCGCCACCTGCCTTGGTGTTGAGGAGCTCATAGTGCGGCCTACCCAGTAAGTTCAGAGAACCACCCTTGAAAGCAAAAGGAACATGGCAAATTGTTACCTTCTATAGTGGTGACTGGGGTCCATTCCCTTCAAAACCACCCGCCCCAAAGTGCACCCCGGCGAAGGAAAAACAACAAAACCCAAACTCATAAAGTAGAATGTTCAGCTACCCCAGATTCCGGGTCGCTTCAGGCTTACAAAGAAAACGAGCTTACCAAGGTAAAGATCCTGTGGGGGTCCCTGAATTCAGCTTTTGGAATAGCAACCTTTGCAGAGAAGTTCAGTTCCGAGTACCAACCGTCAGCTATCAGTCAGCTCTTTCCAGGACCCAGCGCTCCTGAAGAAGAAGCTCTGGGATACGGCCACCGCTGCCCAGCCGGGGTCCCCAAAACCCCAAAACGGGTTGGTCGCAGTGGCCCCATGGATTTTACTTGCTTCAAGCTACGGTGGATGGACGAACTCCTGCACCACTTGGGATAGAGGAAACCCTGTAAATGGTGGGATAAACAGCCTACAAACTCTTGCAGGATTTTGTCTATCCACAGAATCAAACTCTCTCAGCGATCAGTTCAAGACCCTCAGCTGGCTTTGAGAACCGAAACAGTCGAAATGTGACCCCAGTCGGATCCAACACTTCGAGGCTGTCCTTCGTCGTGCCGCCTTCCATGCTACCAAGCAAGACCCCTTTGAGGCGACAAAGTCCTCTTTTCTTTTTCCTTCTCGGCTTTCGTGCAATTTTTGGAAACCCCATGTTGGTGGTAAATATTAAGTTCAGTATTTTGGGGGGCTGCCCGTTCAGGAGGTGTGTTTCGGTCGGATGCAAAAGCATCGAAACTCAGCTTTCCCTTCATCCCCGTAGCTGTCGGGTGCGCCCTCTCAAGTCCGAGTGTTTCAGACAATTATCCAACTCCTCAGGGGAGCAGCGATTTTCCCAAAAAGCGACAAGTGAATAAGGGTGATCAACCTTGAGACCAGTCTGGTTTGAACTACCAGACCATTGACCCGTGTTAAGGAGAAACCTCAACGTCTCAAACTGGGGTTGTTTGAACACCACGTGGTTCAAATATCGACCCAGAGAAGCAAAGAAGCCCCATAGAGAAGCAAGAAGAGGATGCGCGAGTCGGAGTGTAAAGCTTGCCCTTGCGGCGACCCCAAAAGGCCTCCAGTCAGGAACATGGGGGGGGGACCTTATGGAGGGACTGTTGATTTCCTTTGAGGGTTAGATTTCCTTTTGAGGCGATTCGAATGTGCATTTGGCACATGGAACCTTCGGTTTGGAGGTATTTTGGTAATGGGTCCAAATAAGTGGCAATGACCCTCACAAACAATGACACGCCCTTATCTTGGCAGGGCTCCTTAGAAGATACATTTTGCAACCATGTGAAACATGGCTTTTTCCACCAAAATAAATGGAAAGCACCACTATTTACAAGGCAACTGCATCCGGATCCCTTGGTGATGGGCCCAAATCAAATCAAGCCGCCTCTGCGCCCTGGGGAGTCGTTTGGCGAAGTAGCGAGGGCCATGGACAATTCCCACTCCACTTCAGCCACAATCAAAACCCGGGTAGAGGAAGGTTAGTAAGGGAAAGACCCAGCCGGAAATAGTTGCGGAATTCCGCTTTTCTAATTCTTGGGACATGGTTCTGGGTTCACCATTCTTGTACCAGGTTTTGATTGTGACTCACTTTGGCATCACCGACCGTGTTTGCCAGTTTCAGTTGGCCGGAGCCACTTGCTACGTTCGTCTACGTCCGCTTCAGTCGTTGCTCTCGTCCTGAATGGGGTTGGTTCAATTCTGGGCGGGATCAACCAAGCGGACCAGCCCCCTGCAGAAAAAGTTGCTCTGGTTTGCTCTTCAAAAGCCAAGTCGAGAGCTTCCACCTGAGCCCCGCCAGCCCCCGCCAGTGCTTGCAGTTGACGAACTTCACGCACCCCTGATTAATTTTAATGGGGGAAGCCAGCTAAGAATGATTCCAGATCAAGGATCAAACGTTGAAACCCTTGTTTTCCCCCCCAATCGGACCCCCAATCGGACCGCCTTGATCATTGTTTGGTGGGCACGGAAGTCTACTGTCCAACTTCCTGCTAGCGGGGGGCTTGCACACCTCCATTCGGTCGCTGCCTGACAGGAAGCGATTTCTGAGACACCGTTCATGCCCTTTTGTTTGTGGCTGGTTTGCTTGCAATCATAGGTATCCTTTTGGACAAATTATTCCATTGGCCCTGGTCAATGGAATAAAGCCCATCTAAACCAGTGCCATCTATTTCTAACCAAACTAAGCTTCACAGGCCACCTATACTTGCAATATTCGGGTTTTAACTTCAGGCGGCTGGATCATTGTATGGAGGACCCCAGGCTTCCCATGCGTGGCTTGGGTCAAAACAGCCACACCACCAACATTAAACTCCGCAAAACCGATGACATCCTTCCTGGGTTGGCTCCAACAATAAAGCGAAATGTTTATGTCACACATGGCGGAGGCTCAAAAAATTGGACCCCCAACAAAATGGTGGGTGTCCTTGTCTCCCTTTCAACCAACCCCCAAAAGGGTCGCAGTGCCCTCAAGTTTCCCTGTCTCCCTTACCAGCCCCCGAAAAGGGTATCTGTACCCTCATAAACGGACAGACCCCAAAAATATTAAGTATATACATATATATATATACATATATATATATATATCTATTAACAGAAAAACAAAAAGCAAGAAACAACAAAAAAACAAACACAACACCGCGCGGGTTGAGCGTCCAAAAAGCATCCACGAGCCGAAAGAGCCGAGCTCGAGGCTCGAGGACTTGGAGCCGCTCTGATCCGAAAAGAGCCGGGCGGGCGGAATGTGTGTGGCAGCGCCTGAGAAAGTTTTGGGTTTTTGGTTTGTGGAGGGTTTCCTTTCCACATCGACCAAAAGCAAAGGGGTGTCCTTTTTTGTGAACAAATTTGGGAGACCACTCACCGGTAGAGTTTGGGAGGGCGTGGGAGATGCGCCCTGCGTCAGAAAGCCCGGGACTCACTACGGGGACCGCAGACTGTGGACAAAATCCTGCACCGCCTGAGAAACCCTGGTTTCTGATTCGGTTCCCCCTGCAAATGCCAAAAACAGAAAGAGAGAAACGGATTCTGGTTTCAACCACGGTTTCAAGGGGGTGCTGGATTTTGTCCATCCACGGTATGGTGGTGGTCAACATCGAGGTGGTCGGCCGCGGTAAGTGGTTGGTAGGCTAGGATCCTGCTCATGAGCGATTTGGGCCAGTTGCAGGTAGGTTGCAACGACACACGGGGATTGGCTCAGGATTCAGGATTGGCTTAGTATCCGCTTAGCATGAGTTAGTATTAGTTTAGTATGAGTTTAGCACTGTGGCGTTGCGCCAGGGCTGGGGGTCATGTTTTTCTCAGCTCCAAACGGGCAGCACTAGTTTTTGCCACCTGTTTCTTGTTTCACAAAGAAGCTAACACATTTCGGTACGCCCTCCCACTCTATTCTTTCAGGGTAGGGAGAGTGCTGGGGAAACTTGTTTGTGTTGCAGTGTTGCCTCCCTTTTCTCATCGCTACCCGACAGCGCAGACATTTTTCTTGCTTGCTTGAATTTGCTGTCGGCCTGCAAGAAACCCGCCGATGCTGCCCGTTTCAGGCTCAGATCCTCCAAATCTCTGCACAAACCTCCTCAGTTGTTCAGTGGCTCCCTTTTTCCCCCTTTTTTTTTGGTGGCTGCCCCACTAAAATGGTCTTCCCAAAAAAGGGTTCGGGTCACTGAACAACTGAGCCTCTGAAGAGGGGGTTTCCAACTGGATTTCCCAGTTGAGCTGTTCAGTTTGTAGTTCGCCCAGTTACCTGCAGTGGAAATTGCCTAGCTGCGTCCGGGTTTCTGCCGAGCAAAAAGGGTCGAGGCCCCAATCTGGTGTTCTCGAAACCTAACGTACTTTACTCGTGAGCCCTCATGTGTAAAAGACTTACTACGTAGTTGTACTGGGCCCATTAAAAAAGTGTCATGCTTAAACTAGCCCCCAAGTTGTGGTCGAAACCACCGTGATCCGAAAGTAGTTTTGAGAGCCTCTCAAATAGTTCGTTGACCCTGACTGGACAGAAAATGAAGGACGACACATGACCTGCAGGTGTTCTTTCGGGCAAAGAACGATCATGGGCTAATTAGCACCCAGAAACCTAGAAAAGCAGATGTAAAATGGCCGGAAAGCTACCGACAATCAATGTTTATGGGCAACCTGCCAGAAGGACATGCTGTTTGGTTTGCGGCGCCCATATTTATTTCTCGAAAAGGGTTTATCCAGGTGTCGGGACCGCGAAGGCAAGGCTTGGGATGGCGTACCGAAGCGCAGCTTCTCCCTGGAGAGTGGAGCATGCGCTGGCAGGGGTGCCTCTTGACAGGGTTTAGAAGTTTTTTTTTTTTGGGGGGGGGACCTCCGAAATTTTGTGTTTTCTCCTTTTGGTTTCCCTTCCAAGCCGCAAAAAAGTGGGGGTGTACCCTCAAAAAAGGAAAAACAACAACACCCAGAGTTCAAGTGATTGGCCTGAAGCCGAAAGCCTCGTGTGTCAACATTGAAGGACCCAAATTCGTGTCCCTCCCGAGAAAAATAATTTGCCCTCAACCAGAAAACCCTTTCTCTCTCTCTCTCTCTCTATATATATATACATATATGTCCGTTTTTGTATGGTAGAAAAGGCTTCCCTCTCTCCTCCTCATTTCCAACAATCCCTTTTGCAAAGAGTGGAGCCACTTTGTTCTTGTTTTTTGGGCCTAGGTGTACAAATGTTGCCAAGCCCTAGGGGTCCAAGGCAGACTTCCCAGGGAGTCCAAATGAAGCATCGGATTTGAGCTCTTTGCAGCTCATCAGCTCCGTCCTGGGGTCTCCGCAGGTATGCCATTAGCCTAAATCTGAAACGGAGTGTGTTCCCAGATCCGAATCAGATTGAACTGCAGAGGTTCAGGGTCCCAAAGCCAAGCATGTGTTTGTAGTCAGATTCAACTGTGTATGGGTCACAATACAACCACCAACAACAAAACGCAGGTTTTAGTCTTTGGTTCCCTGTTCCATTTTGACGCATTTTTGACCCATAGCCAACTGAGCACGTCAGGCCGAGCCAAGAAACGCGCGCGAAGCCGAGCTCGCTTCGACTCGGAGTTCGAGGAGCTCGGCTCGAGAGGCGCGCGCGGGACCTGGGATCCGTGCGGTCCCCCAATCTTCCCGAAGGAACGTACCCCATAAATTGGCAAGAAACCATCTTGAAGGTCCAGGTACTCCCTTCTTTTGTGGTTTTCAAAAGGAAACTACAAGGGCAGCCACCATTTTGCGGCTGCGATTCTCAAGTTACAAAGTGAGATTCGCCTAGGTATAGCCTCGTGCGAACTTGACATGAGCAACTTGGTTGTAACCTAGAAAGGTCACCTTGGAGCCAACCACCATGACTTTCGGATGTATCTTTTGGGGAACCATGAATTTTGGGTCCATTGGTTCAAGGTCTTTTCTAGGCCTTGATTCCCCATTGTTTTCAACCATCATTCTTTTCAAAACCGGATCCGTTTTCCCTGAAATTCTGGAGATTTTCTAGAAAGAAGGATCCCTACAAAAAATGGGGAAGGTACCCCTAGATTTGTTGATGCATCCCTGTTTCCTGCGCCTCGTTCCCCAGGCGTCGCTGGGCGAGCTCCGCGGCCTCCGGCGTGTTCTCCTCCTTCTGCGCCGTCTACTCCTGGCGCCGGCGGTGCCTTCGACAGCGGGGGCGATGTCGAGCCAAGGAGCGGGTTCGAAGGTCCGAAGGTTCAAGCGCGTTGGATGCGTCTCCCTCAGCCTGGAAAAAGCGGGCTTCTCTTCTGGGGGTGCAGGTGATTTTCTTTCTTGGCTTTTAGCTTTCAGCCAGTCGCCTACAAATTGCTTGGATGGGTTAGTTGCCTTGCACCTAATTGCTTTCAGTTAATGTGGACTTAGCATTGAGACGACAGTGGATTAAGAGCGGGGCGGGGGTATCCCGATTCAAATTGGGGGATGTGCTCCCTGCGCAATGGAAAGGGCTTTCAACGGAGATTGCTCTAAACATGATGTTTTGTTTGGGGAGTTCCACCATAATTTCTGCAGGGGGTAAATATGTTCGCAACCACGGCCCTCATCTTGAGAGGCTCCCCCAGGTGTTGTTGAGAACCAAGGAAGCCGAAGCGCACCCTGGAACCAACATGCAACTGAACGCCCCCAAATTCTTGCTATGGCTCTTGGGGGATGAGGGAATGACCACCTATGCACCATCCCTTGTGGCTTTCTTTGGGGGATGCTCTTGCTGTTCATTCCCAAAGCCGATGTGGATTCCCGACTGAGAACCAGCAAGTCAATTGAGCCACAATCAAAACCCGGGCAAGTGAAGATAAGGGACAGTCCCAAGCACAACTGGGTTTGGCCGCGCTGAGTCGTTGCATGGTCTTGGGTACTTTCCTTTTGAAATTTTGACTCAGCTAACCTTTCGCCCTTCTCTTCCTGCAGGGCTCGGATCGGTCTGGCCAAAGACTTCCAAAACCTGAAATTCAGGAGGACGAGGAGAGCGAGTCCCGAATCGAATTGGACGACGAGTTGCTGCTGCGCTCTTTGCAGAAGCGCATCCAGGAGGTGGGCGTCCAGGAGCGCCAAGCAAGTCTCGTCAGTCACTCGTTGGATTGCCAGCAGTTAAATACTAAAGTGTGGGTGTGTTTGTGGGTGTGTGCTTTTTTGTGCAGGAACCTTTAAAGGAACACTTTGAACCTGTCATCCATTTCAACACGCACGCCCAAGTAAAATGAATGGCGCCCAACACCGATTCCTTTTGGCTATTTTAGTAGGTGGTTCTACTACCTGGTCTGATCAAAGTTATAGTAAGGACTATGCCTTGAGAGATGGCTTATACGCACTGTTTCACTGCCAGTCATGCCGGTCAGGGCCCGAGGCAGTGAACATTTGTTGCACGCGCGTGTGTGTGTGTGTGTGCAGTGATACGCGGGCGCACTTGAGTGGGTGCATTTGGCAGGCGTGTGTGCACTGCTACGCGGACTCACTTGCAAGATCCGAATCGCGCTCCGCGCTGCAGTAAGCAGACTACCTTGACTAGGGGGACCCAAAGGCCAAAGTGGTGGTGGTGCTGCTGGCTTTAACACGACCCCAAAAAGGGAACCCTAAAAAAGCCACATCCATTTTGGTCCCGTTTCGGGCAACAACACCAACGTCCGTGCTCTCTTCGAAGTCAAGGTTTACCAGAAGTAGAAGTCCGTCTGGAATATTTCTTAAAAGATGCATCACGCTACCAGCCCGGATTTTGGCCCAGCAACCTAATGTAGAGCAAAATGGATCCCAAGTAAGCTTGCAGAAGCCACTTCTAAAACGCTATTCTTAGAGAGTACTCAGACCCTCTGGGAATGGTGCAGAATCAGACTCATTTCCTCACATTGGGGTCAGCTGTTTTCTTGCTTTTCTGGATTGTATCGGGTGATTGGGGTTTTTCGAACGTGGCGATCCCAACGTGTTAGGAGAAGGCGCGTCGCGCCGTGGTGGACCGACACTGGCGAGAGGGCAAGGCCCAAGTGCGGCCTGCTGCGCTGGTGAACGATTGGGTGCGCCGGGTTCTGCTGGTGGGGGTGTCTCGGATACGGAAAAAACAAGTACTTCCAGAGGTGGTTCTGCAACCTGACCAATGTGACAGTCAGGCCTAAGGCTTTATAGGTGGCAGGAAAGGGATAGGCACTTTTAAGCATCAAACCGTTTGCACACTAAACATTTTGAGGACGATGGAGCTGCTCGTGCAGGGAGCGTGTGAACTTGCCCCCAAATGTTCACCTTGTTTGTTGCTCACTGATCAGGGGAACGTTTAAACAAATCCCGTTAAATTGATGTTTGAGCATCAAACTGTTTAAGCCGCTTAAAAATGAGCCAGCAAGATGATTAGAACAGTTTGAAGACGAGCCAGCGGCATGGCCTTTTTTAGCCATGCCTGTATAGACCCCATCGACGTTTCGAGCGCTGTCCGCTTCGAGTCGAGCCAAGGAGGACCTCTTCGTAGGCACTGCTTCTTCGGGTGTGCGGCCCGGCGGCACCCAGCAAGCTCCGCCCGTTCGGTTGCTTTTGTTTCGTGCATACCGCAGTCGATAAAGATACAAAAAAGTGACCATGTTTTTAAAGACCCCATTCCAACTATTCGCCTTGTCCATCATTGCCCCTCCTTGTTCGTGCGAAAAAAGAAGAAGAAAGGGGACCAACTAATTTCTGGGGTCATTATTTTCACGGTTCCTGGGGTCAGTATCAACGTCAGAAAATGGAATCGGTTATTTCCTTTAACCCACCACTTAGGGGGTGACTTTGGGCATGGTAAAATAATGAAGCCAGAATTGTCCGCCGGGAATATACTGCAGACGATCAACACCATGACCGAATGTGTTTTCACATCCCAATCCCATTCCAACTATTTGTTTTGTCCCCATGGGATCGTTTGCCACTCTAGCATCTATCCATTCATACCGCTTGCCTTTTTGATATTCCTTCAGTTTCCCTCTCAACCAGCACAACATGTTCGCTTGCGGGGCCGTCTGACCAAAAAAAACGTGGGTCCCCATCACAATATATCCATATCATTCCCCTAGGTCAACTGGGTAAAGATACTGTAGGCCCTCTGCATTGGGATCCCTGGGATCTATTCATGGCCTGGAATGAAAAAGGAAGGTTTGCAGACTCATTGCCTCATTTGATATTGGGGTGTATACTTGAAAGCCAGCTTAAGGCAAAACGTGTGCGATGATTCAGCCCCGGTCCTTCTCTCATCTATGATGTCGTCCACCCGGCCCCCCTCCGGGCCTGGCTGGGGTCCATTGGGCCTCTAGGGTGGCCCATCTCTCAGGCGGCGGTACCACCTGGGCGAGGAGGAGCCTCTCAGCAGCTTCCTGGTGCAGGGGGATCCCAGCCACAGCGCTTTGGCCGAATACCACTCGCGAGGCTGGTAGTGTTGCCTCCAAATTCTGGGGTAGGTTTAGGATACTTTGGATTCCTTTTACCTGGTACCAGAGACTCAAAGTGAAGCAAACAACAAAGTATACATTCTATAACTGGGCCTAACCTCTAGGGAAATATGGACAACTCCAAGATCCCATGGTTTTGGAGCCTCCAACTATTCTGACGCAGATCAAAAGCTGAGTAGATTGAGGGTCAGGGTGTGGACAGCCTCTTGATTCTTGACATGGCTTCGGGCGCACCATGGCGGCTTTGTAGGCGTCATGGTCTCGTGGGATAAATGTATCACAACTTTGACATGAATGAAAGAGCCAGGACAATGACCAAAACAAGGAGCTTTGACCAGCGCGCTCGAACCAACTTCCAGTCAGAATGAATGATCTCCCTTCAATTCCCTTTGTGATATCTCAGTATCTCAGACAACGGCACCTTCAAGACACGGGTTCATGAATGAATTTCGGCTTTAGCCCGTATGCCACTTTCGTCAAGGAATTTTACATCTATTTGCATGTTGGTTCCCTTGGTTACCCTGAAGGCTCCCTTTGCAGAATGATAATTAATCAGCTCAGCTGAATTAGGCTTGCCTCACCCTGTGATGAAGGTCCCTTGTTCGGGGATCGCCTATGTCCGGTGATTGAATTCTAATCTGCTCAGATCCTTGTCTTTTGTGCAGGTTGCTTACGGGTTCTCAAGTCAACGTATGAACAAGCGGAGCCCTGTCGTTGCTTGCTGCGCGACCAAACCCCATGCACAGGAGGGCTCATGGGTTCACGGGAGTCTTGCGTGTGGATTCCCTGAGAATCTGGGGGTCACTGGATCTATAGTAGGTAACCAAATTTGACATCTAGTTGCATGATGGTTTCTCCTGTTTACCGGGCTTTGCAACTCCCCTGCAGATGAACATGGACCGCCCCCAAACCCATTGCGGAGGAAGCTCTTGTGGGTGCCATGTCAATTTGCAGGGGGAAGTATTTGGTTGTTTCCTGCGGGCATGTTCGCTCTTCTCTTTCGCAGGCATGTGATTCAGTTGTTTCTGGGGTTCCAGATTCATTTCAGCCTGAAAACCGATTCCCATTTGAGCCGTTTGAGGTGGTGAACACCCGCGTCGGCTTGTTTTTTGTTGGTTTTTCTTCGCCAAAAAGACCTCGGCGCTGCCCCAGACCCTGCCACCTCCCGAACAAAAAGCCGAGGCGTGGCAGCAGACCACCTGGCGGAAGTGGACCCTGAGACTTCGGTGGGGCTCTCAGTGGAAGCCAGAAGGAAACCTGGTGCCCAGCGAATCGTCCTTAGTTGCTTAGGTTTTTATGGGTTTCTTAGTTGGTTGAGTGGTCGGGTTTCCATTTCACCCAGGGGATCCGAGGACAGAGGGGCCTTTTTTCTTTCCCGTGTCCTTTGTTCGGCCTGTGGCGAACCCACCCTGGGTTCTTACCCATTTGTGACATAGTTGACTCCACTTGGGGGGATTTATAGGTGGGTTACAACCTAGGGGAACAAGAAATCCCGGAATCCCTTCCCCCCCCCCCCCCGAATTCCCCGCGAATTCACCCGTAAGGGGGAACATTTCTTTTGACTCAGGTGACGTCCCTGGCCTGGGACGGTCTGCGGGGTTTGCTCTGCGCGGGCCTGGCTGGGGGCCGGCTGCAGGTCTGGGCCGAGGGAGAGCCTGAGCCGCTCCTGGACTTCCTGGCCCCTTGGAAGCTCTCGTGAAGTTTTCCGACAGCAGGGCTTTCCATTTGGGTATGGGTCAAAACCCATGGGATCTCATTTTGAGGGGAGCGCAGGTTTTAGTCCTTCTTTCCATTTACCAGGGTTCCATTTGGGGTACCTATTTTGGACCCACAGCCATTTGGCCATGGGCCAAAACCCATGGGATCCCATTTTGGGGTTGTCGGTGCGCCCAGTTTAGAACCTAGTTTGGTTGGGATTGGGATGTTCACTGAAGGACGGGATTTTGACCCATGGCCATTTCAGTACTTCCATTTGTTGAACCGGCTAAAAGCTGAACCTTTCAATGGAAGACCCGACCCGTCCATTAGACAGCCCGGAGGTGTTTTGGACCCGGTAGCCACGGGGCATTTTTGCCATTAGACACCCGTTGCTCAAGACCTGGCTGTTTGAGGGCCCTACATACATCGTGGGGCTTGGGTTTGCTGAAAGGATATGTTTTAGTTTCCCGTGAGGGTTTCAGAGACGGAATCTATCACTATTGCGAACGTGTTATTTTTTCCAGGGGGCTTAGGCAAATGGAGGAGGCTTACATCCCGAGTTGCGAACGGATTTGCTCAGTTTTGGGGCCCGGTCATTCTAGTGGAAAATAACAACTTCAGTTTAAGTTCTGTTGCACTCACGCGAACAGAATCTTATGCAAGGGACCAAGTAAGTGCGAACATGAGTGTCCCATGTTCATGAGGTCGCAATTAAAACTACCTCACAAACCGATGGTAGTTGTTTAGGCCCTTAGCACCTTGTTTCCTTGGTGTCCTACCCTGGGGTGTCGAGAAAAGGCCAGAGCCCCCACAGAAAAGAACATGTGCTTGGGATTTGTGTGGGATTTGCCTTGCTTTTTTTTTTGGGGGGGGGGGTTCTGTTTGAGCCAAGGAAAGCCAAGCAACCAGAAAATGTTACGGTTCTCAGATGTTCTCAGGTTCATGAAGTTACGGTTATCAACATACCATCTTGAACAGTTGAGGTAGTAAGGCGGCCGAGGCCAGGTTTTTTTTTGGGGGGGGTCAAGAAAACCAACCAGACAAAACCAGGAAGACATGTCTATCGAGTCTGGGAAACAACAATATATGATAACATATATATATATATATATGGGTCTCTTCCCCATTTTCTGGACTTGATTTGTTTCAGGAAGGTTGTATTCGGAGTGGCGTGGATGGTAAAGTAAGAGGGCGGGTCGGCATGGGGGCTGCGTTTCTCGAATTCCTGGGGGCTGCGTTTTTCAGATTCCAGTGTTTTGCAGATTCCTGGGGCTGCGTTTTTTGCAGCACTATATTTAGATGTTCGGTCTTTTGGTTGTGTGATGGCATGCAAGCACAGGCCCATTTTGTTCCAACTGGAGCCGCAGATGCTTTCACGCCTTGAAGAATGCATGTTGGGAAGCTTCACTTAGATTATAAAGAAGACAGCCTGAATTACAATCAGGCCTTGGCACGGCGCTTCAACACTCCATTCCCTTATTTAGTTGCCTAGTTAGTTTCATAATGAAAAACATGGGGAACACTAGGGGGGTAGTGAGGAAACACTACGGGTATACCAAGAGAATACTAAAGGAAAACTAGGGGAATACTAGGGCAATACTAGGTACATACGCAGAAAATACTAGGGCAATATTAAAGGTGAATAAAAGGATAATGCGTGGGAATACTGAAGGGAATACTGGGGGTATACTCTCAAGCTCGATCTGTCTGACTTCTCTCAGGCTTCCTGACTAGGGCAATACTAGGGCACTACTAGGGAAGTACTAGGGGAGTACTAAAAGTGAATACTGGAAGAATTCCAGGAGAATACTGACAGAAAACTAGGGGTATACCAACAGAATACTTAAGGAATACCAGGGCAATACTCAAGGTATTCCCCTAGTAATTCCATCCCTTTACTAGGGGAAATAGCAAGGGAATGAAATGGGGTAGTGAGGTAAGTTAACTGAATACTAGGGCAATAATAGGGGAATACTAGGGCAATCATAGGGCAATACTAAGGAAATATTAGTAGGGAATACTCGGGCAATATTAAAGGTGAACCTAGGAGAATACTAGGGGAATTTGTGAGGGAACACTAGGGGTATACCAAGATAACATTTGGGTATTCCCCTAGTAATTCCACACCTTTACTAGGGGAAATAGCAAGGGACTACTATGGGGTAGTGGGGAAATTCTAGAAGTATATCAAGAGACTACTGAATTAATTGAATGCCAGGGCAATAATAGGGGAATATCAATTGAAGATAGAGAATATGCTATCTCTACGGTTGGCTTGAATACAGAGCTGGCTACGAGAGCCACAGGGTTGAACGCATTCTGTTGCAGGCGAGGATGCGTAGAAAAATAGCCCCAAAAAACAAAATTGCAGGCCCTAATTATGTCCTCAAGCTTGGACTGCCCAGCCATAGGGCCTGCAATTTTGTTTTTTTTGGTTGTTGTTTGGGAAAAGCGTTGACAACTCGAGCTTTTTCACACTTTTCCATGAAAGACGCAGCCCCCAAGAATCTGAAAAACGCAGCCCCCAGGACGACCCCTTCTGTTAAAATAACGGGGTCCCCCGGAACCCATAAACACAGACCCCGGAGCACACATGTAAGCAACAGACCATATTTATTGGGAGGACGTGGGAGGGAAGCCACATTTTCCCACAAGCTCGCGTTTGACATGTTCCCATAAAAGGTCAGGGTCCAAAGATATGGCCGGTGGGGGTCCGTGGGTCATGATGTCATGTGACAGTGAAGCTTTTGGCTTAAGCATTCGTGGCTCTGCCCGCGGTCGCGCAATGGCAGTGCTGGAGATATTGGCACTGCTCGTGATTCGCGCCGGTGCCAAGGGTGGCACCTCTGGAAGCTACAGCTCCTACAGCTCCTACAGCTCGTACAGCCCCAACAGTGGCTACAGCTCTGGAAGCTACAGCTCTGGAAGCTACAGCTCGTACAGCTCTGGTGGCTTCAGCGGTGGAGTGACGCACTCTCGCACTTCTTATAACAGTGCTGGTGCTTTTGGCGCTCTCGTGCTGCTTAACGCTGGCAGCAGGCGCAGGTATGGCACCTACAACGATGGCAGTAACGATGGTGTGTGCACCATGCTGATTGAAGAGGAGATTAATAGCGCTTGCCTGAACCTGATGACGAACACGACTCTGTGCCACGACTGCATTGCCTGTGAGGCGGAAGACTGCATGTATCTTGGAGCAGTTTCCAGCCGAACCGCCTTTCCCTCAAACTGTTCAGCTTTTGTGTTTTGATATAGACAAAGAGCTTCCATTTGCTGAAATGAATATGTTTTGTTTCTCCTCTTGAGTTCAAAGTGAATGTATCACAACTGGATATATGTTTGTTTGTTTTTTGTTTCCAGGGGACTTAAGGAAATGGATGATAAGCTCGGATTCACCAAACCACGAAGGTATGCAATCACAAATTGTGACGAGTACCTGGCAGCTGTCTACACGGAGTGCTGTGTGGAGGGCTGCGGCGAGGGTGTGGCCTCCAGAGCAGAGCGAGGTACGGTGAACCATGTAGTCAATCTTATCCGGTTAGCATCACTAGCCCCGCAATGGTTGTGGGCCAGGTGAGCGCTGAGAGACACGTGAACCACCTGTCCCTGATTCAGCAGTTTTCGCCTGCGAGCCCCACATGTTTGCGTAAAGTGTCGAAATAGGGGGAGTGGCGTTTTTTTTGGTTTCCCTCAAGGTGAAAGGGCCACCCTCAAACAACAGACCCTGCAAATAGCCGCGCATCTCTGATTTGGGAAGTTCGAAAGGGCACAATCTGCACGTGGCTAGAAGCACTTGTAAGAAGCAGCCTTGCCAAAGGCAGGCGGCAGCGTTTCTGTCCTGAAGTAGCCTTCGACCTCCAGGGTTCTCCAGCCCTGGGCGGAGGCGTGGGTTCTTAGGGGGCTTGGAGCGCAAGGACGGCAGTGAGGTGTTGGCCGCAAAAGTTTGCTGCTTTCCTGGGATCTTGTTTGAAGTGATGTTACGTGTTCGGTAAGGTTCACCAAGAAATTGGTTGCCAGAAGCAAACATGTGGTTACGGCTCAAACAAGTGGTACCAAAATGGCACCTTGGCAACTGGAACCAAAGACTAAAACCCGCGTAACCCCAGCTCTTTAATTTGGAGCCATACCCATATTTCTGTAGGTTTCGGGCAAGTCACTCTGAGGTAGTGAGGGAGTCGAGTTTGCTGGGTTTGGCTCGGTGTTGCCTTGGGAAACTCGAAAGCAGGACATGTTTTGTTCGAGTTCGGGAAAGAACAAGTTGTGTTTTTCTCACTTCCCCAGTTTCTGGGGAGCCACTTGGAAAGATATCATGTTTGGCTTCTCGGGCCGTGTCCTTTTCTCAAAGAGCTGATTCTCCAAGAAGCTGACTCTCCAAAAGCAAGGTGTTTAGTGGCAGGCTTCTGGGTAGAAGGACAGGTGATGAGGGCGAAAGGCCCGAACGGCTGACGTTGTCTTTACAATGCCAAAACTGAGTCAGGGAAAGCTGTTGTTTCCTCACTTCCTCAGTTTCTGGAGTTGATTTGTTTTGGGAAGATCTTAGTAGAAGGGGTGGCGTGTGTGGTAAACTATCGGGCTGCCCTGGAACCCGTAATCATAGACCTCCACAGCGGGTTTGGTGAGGTCATGGGGGACATTTTCCCACAGAGCTCGCATTTTGACATGTCTTTGGGGGTTGGGGTCCGTGGGTCATGTGGCAGTCAAGCCTTTGGCTTAAGCACTACCCCAAGAACGAAGCTTAGCAATGGCAGCGCCTTTGCTGCAGATCCTGGCACTGCTGGTGCTTCGCGCCAGTGCCAAGGGCGGATCCTCTGGAAGCTACAGCTCTGGAAGCTACAGCTCTGGAAGCTACAGCTCGTACAGCTCTTCTGGTGGCTTCAGCGGTGGAGTGATGCACTCTCGCACCTCTTATAGCAGTGCGGGTGCCTTTGGCGCGCTCGTGCTGCTTAGCTCTGGCCGCAGGCGCAGGTATGGCACCTACAACGATGGCAGTAACGATGGCGCGTGCACCATGCTAATTGACGAGGAGATGAATAGCACTTGCCTGGACCTGATCACGAACACAACTCTGTGCCACGACTGCATTGCCTGTGAGGCGGAAGACTGCATGTATCTTGGAGCAGTTTCCAGCCATACCGCCATTCCTTCGGACTTTTCAGCTGTGTTTTGATAGACTTTTATTTGCTGAAATGAATAATTATGCTTTGTTCCCCCTTCGCGCCTTGAGCCATACGGCGTTGTAGCCGTGCAAGTTCCCACATGCGAGTGCATGTCCACACTCCCCCTGCGACTAGTCGTCGCATTCACTCTACACCTGCTCCCAGTCATCGGATGCTTCCGAGGCGTCTGCTCTTCAGCGACCGGAAACGTGGTGGAAGAAAACGAAAGGTTTGATATCTGGGTTCGGCTCATGTTCCCGGTTTATATTCTCTGACAGAGGACTTCCCTGCTCCAGCCAGCTCATTTTCCCGGCACGGAGTTACTTGCCCTGGCCATCTTGGCAACCGTTCCTACAGGGTGCGCGTCAGTTGCGGCTCCATTTTCCCTAGCCGTCTTCAAATCGTAGGTTGGGACCGCTTTCCATGCGCGACCGAGGCTCACGAGGATGCCAGTGCGCTACCTTTTTTCCAGCTCCGCCCCCGACTGCCGACTTCCTTCGCCTCCTCGGTGCTTAAACGACCTTCTTCTGCGACTAGGGTTCCGATCCCGGGTGCCTCGATCATGCCCGCCAAGGTGTAGCAGCGGATCCCATTGGAGCTCGCGACGTCGTGAGATCTGCGGCTTTCCCAATTGACGAAGCCCCTTATCGCACTCTCTCCCGCGGAGCTGCAAATGCCGAGCGCGCCACGGGCCATTTGGCTTCTGGAGAATCGCCAACGCGGCCGAAACAGTCCCCAACACAAGCAGCTTCCTCAGGGCTTGAGCAGCCCTCGAGATCTTCAGGACAGCGCGCAGGGAGCCACCCATGATCACGGATCACGGACGGCGATGTAATCAGCCCACCAGTGCCTCCGCTGTGAGGTGGTCAAAGGCTTCTCCTTCAAATCTCGGGAACTCGATTTGGCCATGAAGATCCCCCCCTGGCGCTGGTAGCCCAAGTTGCACCCCTCCACTCCCCTCCTGCTCAACTGCCCTGGCCCATTCTCGGTTTGTCCTGGGCCTGCGGTCTCGCCCTCATGTCAGTGATTATCCACTGCTTAAAGGGAATCTATCACTGGATATATATTTTTTTTCCCAAAGACTTAAGCAAATAGATACTAAGCACGGAGTCAACAAACCGCGAAGGTATGCAATCACAAACTGTGACGAGTACCTGGCAACTGTCTACACGGAGTGCTGTGTCGATGGCTGCGTAAGTACCTCCAGAGCAGAGCGAGGCTTGGTGAACCATGTAGTCAATCTCATTCAGTTAGCACCACTAGCTCTACAATGGCTTTGGGTCGGGTGAGGGCCAAGAGACATGTATGCCACGGTTGCCAAAGGCAGGCGGCAACGGTTCTGTCCTGAAGTAGCCTTCGGCGGCTTAGCTGTTTTTTGAGGGTTCTCCAGCCCTGGGCGGAGGCGTGGGTTCGTAGGGGGCTTGGAGCGCAAGGACGGCAGTGAGATGTTGGCCGCAAAAGTTTGCTCCTTACCCGGGATCTTGTTTGAAGTGATGTTACGTATTCAGTTTTCAGGTTCACCAAGTTATGGTTGCCAGAAGCAAACATATCACTGTAGGGTTCGGGCAAGTCACTCTGAGGTAGTGAGTGAGTCGAGTGCACTGGGGTTGATGGGAAGCTCGACTAAAGCAGGGAGATGTGTTTGTCGAGTCTGGAATAAATTTTTCTCACTTCCCCGGTTTCTGGACTTGAGCCATTTGCTGGAAAGGTGATGTTTGGCTTCTCGGGCCGTGCCCTTGTTCCATTCTCTTGAGAAAGCTGATTCTCCAAAAGCCCGGAGTTAGTGGCTGGTTTCTGAATAGAAGCACGGGTGATGAGGGCGAAAGGGCCGAGAGGCTGATGTTGTCTTTTCAAGGCGGCGTGCCTGGGAAAACAAAGGGTGCCCTGGAACCCGTAATCATAGACCTCGAAGCCAGGTGAGTATCGGACAGAAATCTTGGCAGGCTACGGTTGGTTTGGTGAGGTCATGGGGGGACCTTTTTCCCACAGAGGTCGCACTTTGACAACCATAAGTGGGTAGTCGCCGCCTTCTCCATTCTTTACATGGCTCTGGGTAACACGTGTTCATGCCAGGCTGTGATTGTGATCCACAAATTCGGGTACGTGTGATCCTTTGTTACCACAATTTGGGGGTTGGGGTTTCAAGGGTGCATGTGACCAAGCCTTCGCCTTAAGCTCCGGCCCTGCGCCAAGCTGAGCAATGCCAGCGCCTTTGCTGCAGATCCTGGCACTGCTGGTGCTTCGCGCCCATGCCAAGGGTGGATACGCTGGAAGCTACAGCTCGTACGGCTCTTCTGGTGGCTACAGTACTGGGGTAATGTCCTCTCGCACCTCATATGCCAGTGCTGGTGCCTTTGGTGCAGTCGTGCTGCTTAGCGCTGGCAGCAGGAGGAGGTATGGCACCTACAACGATGGCGAGAGCGATGGTGTGTGCAGCCTACTGACTGAAGAGGAGATGAGTAGTGCTTGCCTGAACCTGATGACGGACGCAACTCAGTGCCACGACTGCATTGCCTGCGAGACGGAAGACTGCATGTATCTTGGCAGTTGTTCTAGACCCTCAGACTTTGAGACTTTGGGTTTTTAGAGACATGTGGCGACCAACAGACGACCCAGACCTCGTTTCCAGACATCCAGATCACCCGCAGCAACTTCGTTCCAGACCCTCCGTTCCAGACCTCCGATCCAGACCCTCATTCAAGCCCGGGAGAGAAAGAGAGGGAGGCGATTTAGAAAAAGAGAGAAAGAGAGAGAGAGAGAGAGAGAGCGAGATAGAGAGAAGAATAGTCCGGATCAGATTGTCGGCCCGCCCGCCCGTTCCAGACTCCTATCCTGGCACGTTCCAGTCCTGTTCTAGACCAACACGCTCCGCAGCGTCCGGGGCGGCTGCCAGGCAAGATTTTGCATGCTGCATCCAACATCAAACTGTTCAGATGCCGCGAATAGAGTGTTCAAGACGGTCCGAACCGATCGATGTTCAAAGACCCAGTACTTGTCCCACCGAAAGCCTAAGTTTTAGCAAGGGATCAACAAACCACCAAGGTATGCAATCACAAATTGCGACGAGTACCTGGCAACTGTCTACACGGAGTGCTGCATAGAGGAGTGTGACGATCCTGCGGCAGGAATTATCATTGCATCTCTTGTCGCGACATGCTGTTGCTTCGCTTGCATCGCTGGCCTCTTCTGCTGCAAGATGAAGAGAAAGAGCGCAGGAGCCGCGGAGGTCCAGGGCCAGGTGATCGGGGTAGGACCCGCCGTGAATATGATGTGACGAGGCCAGGCGCCTCATGCAGATGTCACCGAGCCCCATATGTCGCGTGTCAACGTCGGGGGAGTGGCTTTCCGTTTTCCTCAAGAGGCTTCAACAGACCCTACCCTGAAACACCACGCCCTGCAAATGGCCGCGCCTCTCTTTGGGAAGCTTAGCAAGTTGCACAGAAAGCGCTGCCCAGCCTTAAAGGCAGGCAGCATCTTGCAGCTAGGCAACTCAGGCTTGGATTCATAAGGGGGCGAGCGAAAGGGCGGCAGGCCGCAAGAGTTTGCTCCTCACCCGGGATCTTGCTAGTGATGTTGCGTTTTCAGGCGGCGGGTTCACCAAGTATCCAGAAGCAAACTTGTTTTTTTTAGGGTTCGGCCAAAAGGTGAGTCGAGTGCACTGGGTTGGTCGTGGGTGGATTTCCAGGACCCCGACTAAAGTAGGGAGACATTTTTACGTTATGCCCCGGCTTCTGGACTCGAGCCACATGTTGGAAAGAATGTTTTGCTCCTCGGTCCTCTTCATGGATGCTCCTCAGCAGAGAATCCGAAACCCAGTTTCGGCGAAGGGCTCGATCGGCAGCTGGTGTTTTTTCAAGACAACAACTAAGTCTGGGAATGTGATCTTCCCTCACTTCTCCAGTTTCTGCACTGATTCGTTTTGGGAAGGTATCTTTCGGGGTGACGTGGATGGTTAAATACCAAGGTCTCGCAAAACCGATGGGAAACCCACAGTTTCCGCAACAAGTCCGATGTTTGTATGTCCTCATGAAGGTTGATATTGACATACTGGCCAATATGCCACTTTAGCCTGTGGCTCAAGCGCCAGCGGCTCTGCGACACCAAGCTGTGCAATGGCCACGCCTTTGCTCGAGATACTGGCACTGCTCGTGCTTCGCGCGAGTGCCAAGGGTGGAGGGGGTGCCCCAGCCCACTTGCATCCTGTGTTCCTTTCTTTTTTTTCGGCAAGGGTTTCCCTTCAGAATAAACCAACAGAAACAAGGTGCCCGTTTTAGTCCAATGGCCACTCGGAAGCACCGAGGCTCTTTCGGCTCTGGTGGCTTTGGAGGTTCAGTGGTGTCCTCTCGTGCTTCATATGCCAGTGCTGGTGCCTTTGGTGCAGTCGTGCTGCTTAGCGCTGGCAGCAGGCGGAGGTATGGCACCTACAACGATGGCGATAGCGATGGTGTGTGCAGCCTACTGACTGAAGAGGAGATGAGCAGTGCTTGCCTGAACCTGATGACGGACGCAACTCAGTGCCACGACTGCATTGCCTGTGAGACGGAAGACTGTATGTATGCAATCGCGAATTGTGACGAGTACCTGGCAACTGTCTACACGGAGTGCTGCGTAGAGGGCTGCAACGGCGAAGGTATTATCACTATCATCGTTCTTTGCGTTTTTGGTTGTGCAGGCAGCTTCTGCGTCGCCCTCTTCGTCTTCAAGGTGCTGAAGCACAGGGCCCTCGCGAGGAGCAGAGAGAGTCAGCATCAACCATCTAGTCAGCCATACGGTCAGCCTCAGGCGGGGGCAGTGGTCCAAGGCCGGGTGATGGCGGTAGGTGCTCAGAAGAACACCAACACCTTGTGAGCAAGATCGTCTCCTGCTTGGTTTTTGCCAAAATCATGACTGGTTGCCTTGTGCTCTTCAAATGGAAAGATGGGTGTGGGTCAAAAATAGGTACCCAGATTGCAACCCTGGTAAATGGAAACATGGACTAAAACCTGCGGTCCCCTGGTGGTTTAATTTTGACCCACACCCAATGACTCATTGGCTTGTGTTGTAATGGAAAGATCATGTTCTGGTAGGTTCTTCGGTCAAGGAGCCGCACCCACAGCCAGCGAGTTGAGTTTCTACAGCAGGGCTTTTTAAAAGATGCATTTTGCCCATTTGAAACATTTCTTTTTCAACACCAAAACAAAGGGACGCAAAACCATTGACAAGGCAATGTTGAGGTGTTTTTTATGTAAGGATCCCTGCACAGGAAAGCCGAAGCCCAAGTCTGTTGCTACCAGGCGTTGTTGTTTTTTTTTCACCGGCGCTGCTCCGGTGACCCAACCAGTCTGTAGCCAGAGCGGCCATGAGCCCTCACGCGGCTGCTTGAGAAGCTGAGGGAGTACCTGGGGTCTGGGGGCGGACCCGTACATCAGGCCAAGGCTTAGCTAAATGCTTCGCATCGGGTTTTTTGTGGGGGACTTACAAGCATTGTAGCTGGGTGGCAAAAAAAAACCAAACTGGGTTATGGGACATAACTGGGTGGCCAGGGTTCCGGGAACCATTTCGCTGACTCCCAAAGTACTTCGCCGCACACGGAGTTCCGATCCCGACCCCAGGGGGCACCCGCTTGTCCGAATGTATCACTCCGCCCATGTTGGGAGCGCCACGTATGTCTTATGTTTGCAAGGGGGACACCCCAAAAACACCAACAGTTGCAATGGCTTTCCTTTGGGTTTCCCTGCAAACCAAGGTGAAAGGCTTAATGCTGACCCCATATCAAGCAACCCCAGTTTAAAGATAGGGGGGTGTTGACATGTGTTGACCACCCCCCCAAAAGTGATGATTCCCCACTAAAACCAGGCCCCCCCTGCTAATAAACTGCTTGGTTCACTAATATGGGGCTACCCTCACACAACACACCCTGCACACAGGCGCACTCGGATTTGTCATGATTTGTCAAGAAGTGGGAATCTCGAAAGGGCACAGAGGGCCATCCTGCGCTTTTAAGAAGCTGGCTAGCCTTCGGCCAAGCTGCCTGCAGCTAAGCACCTGCATGGCGCCGGGCCGGTTCTTTTAGCTTCAGCACTCGGAACAAGGATTTTTTGAGAAGGCACTTGAGAAAGCACTTGGAACATGGTTGCCAGGGGTCCCTGACATTTCTTGCGACAATTTACGGCGCAGACTGCTGTAGGTCGAAGCCGCTGAGTGCCCCGCGAGCCCTTGCCACACGTTCGGCCGATCATGATGTCGGTTGATTGCATCACGCTGCTTCTGTGCATCGCGGAAACCAGAAAACGAAAAGGAGCTTTGCCTTCGCTGTTGCCGGCAAGTTGTTATTTTATCGTCTTTTATTTCTGTTCATTTCTACTAGGGAAGCCCAGATTTTTGAGCCCTGGTGGACTAAGGGGGTGTTTGGTTTTAGTGAGGGGAACCACCCTGTTCACAGGCCGAGATTGTGAATCCGGGGTCAACGTTAAACCGGCAAACGTCCGCTTCTTGGGTCAGATCCCTCCCAAGGAACTGGGCCCATCGGCACGGTTCGAGCGTCTTTTTTAGAGGCGCTGTACCCTTTTTGGGGTTTTGTTTCAAGGAAGCCACAAGGACGCCACCTATATTTTCGGGTTGCTGGTGTTCGATTCTTAGATTTCGCCCCTCCAAGAGAGGTCCACAAACTAGGACATGTCCCCACGACACTTCCATGTCGGTGGGTGGGAGGGTTCTCAGCAAGAATCTGAACTTGGGGATATGTTCCCACTATCTAGAAAAGCAGCTTCATTCAGAGTTGTGGGGAATGAAGGATGTTCCAGCTTCCTTTCCCTTCACATAGAACGAAGGAGTCATTTGGCAGGCCTTCCATTGGTATCAAGGAAGCGGAAATGCCTCTCCCAAAGGGCTGCATTTCCAGTGGACTCCTACAAGCCGGCCCATCGTCCGCTCGCGCAGCTCGTAGCTGGCGAAAAGCCGAGGTCACAGAGCAGCAGAGGCCCTGCTATGTCTGCGTCCAGGAATCCGACCTGCCGGGCGCGGTGTTAGGAGAACTGGTGTCTGACCCCCAGAAAAACCCTCTGGAACTGGCGGTTTCCTTCAGCCTGGGTTGATTCCCTCACTCCCTACTTAGAGCACCAGCAAGCAAACAGGTCTTGTGTATGTTATTCATTCCCTGAACAGTTACTTTAGGCGAGGAAGGGGACTCAAAACATGAAACCATTTCTGTGGTGTGAGGGTCTGTGGTCTTGGTGCTCCTTTGCATTTCTTTTTTTTTTTTGCTTGTTTGTGTCGCTTGTCTTTATGTGTTGGTTCGTGCTGTTGCTTGTACTCATGTTTAGTAATTCTTGTCATGCAGTTCCTGCACATGTGGCTTGGTGCAGCTAAGTAACTAGGTACAAACCATGGTCTGAGGTGATTGATGACAGGTTCACTAGTTTATATGCATATAACCTGGTGAACATCTGCCTTTCGCAAAACTTGAAACAGGCCCCTGTTCCAAGACCCCAATATGGCTGAATTGAGCTTCGGGCGGTTCAAAGGCTATCTGCTGATCATGGCCTTGAGTTCCTTCAAAGGACTACCTTCGTATCGGGCTCTCAATTCGGGATGTGAATTCGGATTGGCCAACCCTCGGCCTGGGATCATTCCCTTCCCTACTTCTGAGCACCAGCAAGTAAACGGGTGCTGTGTATGTTACCAGTTTTTGTTGGACATGGTTGTGACATGTTTTGCCCAGAACCAGCACCTGCATCGAAGGTTGAAGGTTTGTGCCCACAAAGACAATGAGCAACTGACAATATATGGCAGGACATAGGGGGCCCGGGAACAACCCGATTTTCCCACAAAAGCCGAGGGTTGATCCCAATTTCCTCATGTTCTTTTGTCCGAGGTTATATGGTCTGTGGGCAGGGTCCCTTCGTTCGTCTCACTCCCTGCAACCAGGAAGATGGGCCAGGTGAGTTTGACCCCTAAGATGTAAGGATTCCCTCATCGCAAGTTTACGAACCACAAGCGAGGGCAAAATGCGGATCTTTTCCTTGGTCATGTCAGGTATTCATGTGGGTGCTTGTTGAGGCTCGGAACCCTTGGATTGGTTGAGGGAAGCCAAAAGGAGCATCGAGATGTATTTGGGGGTTCCCTTTCTGCGCCAAGCCCCACGTGGTTTTTTTGTCGACGCGCACACTGTTGCGGATTTTCCGGGGCTCGGTTCAGAATCCCCGAAGCTTCGAACTCTGATCCTAAGCTCGGGCTTTTCGGTTGCCCAAAAGGACAGCTAAAAGGGCCACGAAAAGTTTCCAAAGTGAAACCAAACTTCAAGTGTGTCTGGGTCAAAATTATCAACTCCCATCTTGGGATGGCAAATATCAAACATGAGCATTGCTGTGGAACCATTAGTACCCCATTTTTGACCTGCAAGCTCTAAATCAAAAGTATCCAGAGACAGTCAGCACCAAAATCCACAGGGAAACTGCATATCCTGAAACAAGCCACGGGCTCCCTAGTTAGTTTGGGCAGCCATTCTGTGCAAGATGATACATGCGACCGGCCAAAGGAGCCCAAAATAGGCTATGCCGCTGAGTGACCATTGGTACCTTTGCACGGGTTTTTCTTTGCTTCAGCCTTCGGAGGTACACTATCACCTTTAGAGCTTCCTTTCGGTGTGGTATCGCTTGAAGTGAAAGTTGTAGGTAACCCACACCTTCATCAACGGAGCTATCAGTCCTTTGTTCACGTTGAGACCTCACACCATCTTGAAGGAACCTCAGATCAGCTACTTTTTCCCATCACAGTTCCCAACAAAAAGCACTGTTGCACATTGGGGTTCTGTACCTCCAGGATCACCTCCTCATCGCCGCCGCCGACAACTCGGTGCTCTGCTGGGATCTCGCTCTGCTGGCGGAGGCGGCGGCTGAGCCGCGAGAGCCGCAGAAGCCGTCGCGGGTGCTGCCGCTGTGCGCGGCGCAGGCGCGGGGGGCCGTTTGACGACATCTGGGCTAACTTCCGATTCGGATAGAGGAAGATCAGTAAGGGATAGTCCCAACCAGAAATAGGTGCCCGAATAAAGGAAGATCACGCCCATTTGCTGAAATCAATAGTTGTTTTCCCATCTAGCACTACTGGAAATCTACTTTTATTTGTTTCCAGGCGACTCAAAACATATGGATGCTAAGAGAGACCACAAATTACACAATGACAATCAAAGTGCTACCCTACTACATACCTCTGATGGCCATGAATTTCAAGAGTTCGAGCCCCCGATGAGTGGTTGGCGGACATGAATCCCCACTTAAATGACGTCCACCAGAGGGCAACCTACAAATGGCTCTGAGTTTTATGAGTGAAATCTCCCTTGAGTTTATGAGTTTTATGAGCTCGGGCCATTTTTTTTTATGAGAGAACTGCCTTTGACACTCCCCGCATGTCCATGCCATCGTCAGGTGGGGTGCCGCGTGCATAGCCTGGCGCAGGGCCAAGTGCTGGCGCTGGGCCTGGAAGACGGCGGCTTGGCTTCGGAAAGCCAAAGCGGCTTGAGTGCAGGGCTTGAAAGATCTCCATGTTGCAACCCGTTGAAACATGTTGGATTTTTGTTCACCAAAATAAAGCTGGAAACAAAAACCATGTACAAGTTGCCATGTTCGGGTGTTTTTCATGCATCCGGATCCCTGTTGTGTTCCTGTCACATTCTTGTGGGGCGGGGGGGGTGTCCCTCCTGAGTTCATGGACTTTCACTTGGGGTTGGACCAGTTTAGTGGCAACCAACAAGTTTAGACTATTTTTGGTCAGTCCACTCAGAAAGTGAGGTGTAGTGGATTGGATGGATGGAGGTTTGCTGCCATGTTGCCGTGTTGTTCTTGGGAGGGTGTGTGTGTGTGTGTGTGTTATGTGTGTGTGTGTGGGGATGGTTGGTTTTGAAGGGACTGGATGGATGCTGCGGTTCCTTTTGTGTTGGGGTGGAGGTGTTCGTTGCGTGCACCAAGAGATGGATGGATGGGCGGACGGACGGGCGGACGGATGGATGGATGGATGGAGGTGTGTGCGATGGTGTTTCAGGTTCCCGCTTTCTGTGCGTGGCCAAGGACCTTTGAAATGACAGTGTAGTCATGGCACAGCCTATTTGTGACACACAGACAGGCGCATGTTTCAAAACATGCGGATTTGTTTAGGATAAATGGAACATGAAGAAACTGAAAGCATATTTTCGGTGCACCCCAGATTTGAGTCCAAGAGGGTTTGCTGTCAAGGATATCACCTGTTACTTCTGTTTCAGGGCTTTCCCTTTTCTTTGTTTCTTGGTTATGTGTGTAACTTGGACTTAAGTTGTGTGGAACCAGCTAGAACCACATGGGAATGGCCATGGGATCCTTTTGGCCATACGCTTGGGTGGGCTGGTTGCACAAAGAAACCCTGCTTTGGCCATACGCTTGGAATTGGATTTGAACCCCTGGTTCCTGTAGAGGGTAAATGGGAAACCCCTCCTTAACCACCAAACCACCAATCTAATCCAACCTGCCAATTGGAGGGAAGCTGACAATAGCTGTTTAAACATGTTTAAACAGGGGGTCGGCTTGGCTCACGCCAGATCCAGGAGGGACCCATGATTTGTTTGGGACAGGGCTTTCAACAGAAAAGTGAATCTGCCCGACCAACATCCCAGGCCCCCGAGTTATCCTTTTGACACCAACTTTCTGACACAACCTCGTCTTTTTGAGGCGGAACCGCGCTCCTTTCCAACCAAAGAGGTGGGCAATCAAGCAATGCTCCGAAGTGGTTGGGGGCACTCATATTCTTTCTTATCGGTCAAGTTGATTTGCTAGCTGCAGGGTGTCCTATAGTACTTGTGTTACACATCACCCCTGCCAGAGGAAACTCACCTTACGGGGCCCAAAACGGGATGCTTAAAACCAAAAAGGGAAATGTTGGCGTGTTTCTTTTGAGGGTACCCTTCTTAGGGTTGGTTCAAAGGGAAAACAAAAGGACAACCACAATTTTGAGGGTCCTAGTTTGACATATACCCATATGGGCTTTGTCCGCTTTTGTTTTGCCGTCCAAGACACACTCTACCCACGAATCTCCAAACAAGCTTGAAATGTGGAAACACATGCCATGTTTCACAAACACAAATGGAACAACAACTGTTTTTCTCGAACAAAAACACACCAAACACACCAAACAAACAAAACACCGTTTTTCTCGAACAAAAGCACACCAAACAAAAACAAACAACCGCTTTTCTCGAACAAGAACACACCAACCAACCCCAAAAAAGACGCTTTTCTCGAACAAAACACACCAAACAAACAAAGAACCGTTTTTCTCGAACAAAAACACGCCAAACAACCCCAACAAAACACGATTTTCTCGAACAAAGACACACCAAACAAACAAAACAACACTTTTCTCGAACAAGAACACACCAAACAACCCAAAAACATGCTTTTCTCGAACAAACACACACCAAACAAACAAAGAACCGCTTTTCTCGAACAAGAACACGCCAAACAACCCCAACAAAAAACGATTTTCTCGAACAACAACACACCAAACAAACAAAACAACACTTTTCTCGAACAAAAACACACCAAACAAACAAACAACCGCTGTTCTCGAACAAGAACACACCAAACAACCCCAAAAAACGCTTTTCTCGAACACACACACACACCAAACAAACAAAGAACCGCTTTTCTCGAACAAAAACACGCCAAACAACCCCAAGAAGAAACGCTTTTCTCGAACAACAACACACCAAACAAACAAAGAACCGCTTTTCTCGAACAAGAACACACCAAACAACCCCAACAAAAACGCTTTTCTTGAACAACAACACACCAAACAATCAAAGAGCCGCTTTTCTCGAACAAAAACACGCCAAACAACCCCAACAAAAAACGATTTTCTTGAACAAAAACACACCAAACAAACAAACAACCGCTTTTCTCGAACAAGAACACACCAAACAACCCCAAGACAAAAAACGCTTTTCTCGAACAAAAACACACCAAACAAACAAAGAACCGCTTTTCTCGAACAATAACACGCCAACCAACCCCAACAAAAACGATTTTCTCGAACAAAAACACACCAAACATTGAGAAAAAAAAAAGCCCCACACACACACACCTCGGGCCTCACAGGTATGGACCCTGCAAAGAGCGTCCGCTCGTTCCGCTGGTTCCGCTGGTTCTGCTCGAGCCGCAGGCAGCATCGAGCTGCGGAGTCCCAAGCTGTCGCTGCTGTCCCGGCGCGTGGGCCACCGCTCAGCGGTGTCGGCGCTGCAGATGACGGCGCCTCGGGATCTCGGGCGGCGCGTCGGCGCGGAGGTCGGAGGTCAGGGGGGTCCATGCGAAATTGACCCCCACAGAAATGGTGGTTTGTCGCTGAGAATATGGTTCTGTCGGCGTTGAAAGCCATGGCGTTGAAGGGATTGGCACAACATGGGCCAGAAAGAGAAAGCCAAAAAGACCCATATGGAGCTTTCTCAAAATGGTGGAGGTTCCTTCCAAAACGGGTGGCTGTCTCCCAACCCTCTTTTCCACTATTTGTTTAATCTTTCAGATTTCAGGCGCTTGCAAATATCCTAAAGTGAAGACCAAAGTCAAATCTCTTCAGAGACCCTAGAGAAAAGAGATAAACTCAGCCTGCAGTTGATTCCGTGTCCTGTTGTTTTTGTTTCGGTTTGTGGACTCTATATTGAAGCATGCCTGGGTTTTCTTTTGCTAAGATACTGCTGGAATATGACCCTGGCAGAAAGGGGACCCATCTCAAGCTTAGGAGCAGGGTCTTGTGACCGGAGACGACACAGGGAACCTCATCAGCTGGAAGTGCGACGAGACGCTGCCGGGGGAGGACTGGGAGATCCTGTGGACGCTGGGATGCACAATTTTGCAGGAGTCCCGTTTTGGTGCGTTTTCTTTTGGGGTCCCCCCCAAAACAAATGGTGGTTTTCGAAGTTCTCCTGAAAAACCACCAAACAAGGGGTACTCTCTTAGCGCAATCTCAAGGGGTCTCCTTTGCGGCGGATTTCCAAGAAGGATTGTGGATTGGGGATTGGCCAATTGGGTTTGAGGTTGCCATTTCTGTGAGTGGCCATGGAGATCCCGCTTTCAGTGAGAATGGCCGACCGAAGGGGCTATTTCACAACTTGTATATTATTTTGGCAGGATGCGTTGCAATGGCCGCCAATTAAAGTATGTACCCTTCACTTTGCTTCAATTTTGTGGGACCCACGTGTTCTAGGAGCCTCATGTATGGAACAATTCCTGTCATCAAGGACAACCATGAGGGTGCTCTTTGTTAAGGGCAGCTCAACCATTTGGTGTCGAAAAGACAAACACTATTTTGGTGCGCCATTTTGGGGGGATCCCACCAAAATGGTAGTTGCCCTTTGGCATCCCTTTAAACCCACAAAAAGGGTGGTACCTTCCATTTTGAACTGTGTAGGAATGGTCACCTTTTTCAGGCAAGCTGGTTTGGTGGTTTGGGGACTTGACCCCATGGCTTTTGCACAGGCTAAGGGGAAGCTACCCGGAACCTCAATCCAAATCAACTGGGTAGATGGCTTTTGCTTGGTCAATCATGAAGTACTTTGCTTTTTGCTGTTCCACTCGTCTGCCCCTCCAACCCTTTTGAGCCCCGAAATTTCAAATTGATAGCAATTCCTACCATGGCAGTGGTTGCTATGCTCAAACAAAATGAGTTCGTGGGTTCTGGCGCTCGCGGGTTTGAAGAATCGTCGGGGGGTTTGGCCGCCCTTTGGCTCCTCCCTCCCAGTCCGGCAGTCCGCGAGGTCGCAGCAGCACACGGGCCGCGTGGTGGCGGTCACCGAGGCGGCGGGGGACTTGGTGGCCAGCGCGGCGCTGGATGGCCGCGTCATCGCCTGGGATAAGGCTCCAAGGGGGAGGGGGTGGGGGGGGTGGGGTGGGGCAAATGGGTCTGTTTCTTTGCTCGGACCCCAGAAATGGTGAGCTACCCCCAACTTAGGCGGAAGGTGGGGATCAACCACTTGCAGCTACCCTAGTTACAACCATGGTTATAGCATACTTGCTAAGTTGGGTGAACATCGTGCCTTTGGAACCACAGAGAAGGGCACTCCCATATGGGTAGTTTGTGTCACAATGAAGATTTGGACTCCTGTAAATGTTGTTTTTTCTTGTGGTTTTGGTTTTGGGGTGAGAAACTGCAATACTCCTGGGGCTATTGGGCAATTGAGGGTCACAATCGCTTTTGCTTGGCCTCTTTGACGAGACGGCTCTGAAGCAATTTTGGAAAAGTGCAGGCTGCAAGAGGACTTGCACTACTACCCCAAACCCTACTGCAACAGGCTAAACATTTGGAATGGGGTTGTGAGGTACCTTAAACCCAAATTTTGTCATGATTACAATATCATATTGTGTGCAACTATTTAGCCCCTTATGTTACGCACTTGAATATCTACGTTGGTTGTAGCAACTTGCGTTTCCGACTTGGTAATCTTCTCAGACAAGGGGGTCAAATGCAAGCTTTCTGCCACTTGGAAGATCTTCTTTGGTGGATTTTGCAGTACATACGGACCAGAATCAACCGCGGCATTTTCGATGGGCAAAAGCTGGGGTAGACTTTAGCTGCGCATGGAGGGATACAAGGTTCATTCAAATCTTGGGCATTATCCCTGGTTCTTTGTGAAAGCAAGTGGAGAGGTAGGCCCCCATAAAAGGACCAAGCCCCCGGCCCCCAAACTACCAATCAGAGTCGCAGAGTCTAGGGTCCCAGAAAAGATGTGAGAGAGAGGCTAAACTCTGGTGCAGAGATATGCTTTCGGTGATTTAGTGAAAACCCAACACAGAAACCTTCAGGAACGACAAAAGGCCCCCCAAAAACGATAGCTTCCCACCCAAAGTGGTTTCTGGTTTTGCAGCTCGCTCATGTTGTGTTTTAAGGTTGACCAAATATGGAGCATATTTATTGGGTACCCCAAAAGGCCAAGCTGTGTTTTTCCTTTTGGTTCACCAGATGTGGGACGATGAGGAATCCCCAGCGCCTTTGGTTTTTGCTTGCTCAAGATTTAAACCTTGCTTAATGAGTCTATCTTCCATTATGTTTCTTTCCTGTTGGGTTTAAAGAGGATCCACCACTACTGGACATATGTTTCCAGGGGCAAATGGAGTTGACGTTGATATGCTTGTTGACGTGGGCATGTGCCCGCATTGCTGGTTGAACGCGGCAACAAGGCAGCCCAGAAACATAATAATTTTGCCAACTGGCGAACAATACACTGGAAAACCAACACCCCTCACACTGGGTGTCAGTTTACGTGTTTTTTGTTAACGGTCCACTTGATGTTTGGTAAAATAGGACCTCGCACCGAAGGAAGCGGGGGTGGCGTGTTCAACGCAGGGACACACAGGGGCGAGGTAACCATTTTCAGGGCAACCCTCGCGCGGAGTTTGGGCGATGCATTGGGCGGGTTCCCTCATGGACTCCTTGGACCTTAGTTGGGCTTGGCTTTGGCTTTGGCATGGATGTTCAGTCATGCAAGCCCAAAATGTTGAAAGGCCGCGGCAGGTTGAGCAAGGCCATGCATACTCAAAGCGATGGGACAACAGACGGGACCCCCAAAAGGGGAAACCATTGCCCGCCCTCTAAAACCACTCCTTTAAGGGACACCCTAAAAAGGAGACACCCAAATGGGTATGGGTCAACATTTCAGCACCATGGCAACGCAGGTTTTGATCCATGTTTCCACCCAGAGCAAGCCATTTGGGGTACCGATTCTTGACCCACAGCCGTATGGCGCACATTTATTGGGTACTCCAAAGGGCCAAGCTGTTCTAGTTGGTTCACCCAGATGCGGGACGATAAGGAATCCCCAGCGCCTTTAGTTTTTCTTCGCCCAGCCAAATGTTTGGCCAAAAATCCCGTTTCCTTTGCATGTCTTGGGGTACCGATTTTGACCCACGGCCAAATGGTTTTGCCAAACATTCCTTCGTTTTTGGTTTCCTTTTTTTTCCATGTTTTTCCTCTTCTTTTTTTTCCGGCATGTCGCGGCGCCTTGTCAGGAGGACGGGAGCTTCGTCTTCTGCATTCCCAGCCACAAGGCGTCAGGGAAACCAACTAGCAGGGATACAGGGGGAACCAGTTGGATACGGGAGGATTCCCTTCACTAAGTTTATGGGAAATGGCGCCAAGGGAATCCCGCCTCCGTATCCCCGCTTGTTGGTTTGTCCAAAAGGCGATTGATCTGATCCGAGTGTCTCCGGGATCTGTTGGGCCAGGTAGGGAGACAAAATCTACGCCCCTTGGCACCACTTAACATGAACGAAATCCTATGCATACTGGAAGAAATCAGCTACCAACTGGTGCAAAGTGGACTCTACCCATCCGCGGGCCAGCGTTAGATGACTTTCGCTTCGTGATGCTGAAAGTAAACGGGTCTCTAAAGGACTTTGTTTCCTGGAGGGGGGTGTTTAGGCGAGGTCCCCTTTACTGCCCTACAAATTGCAGTAGCATGAAACCCCAAGCCTGAGTCTCATTTTGGGGGGCGTGCTATAGAAATTTGCAGGGTATTTCCTATTGGAAGCTCCAGGAGCAAATCGATCAACTTGTGAAGGCCAGGTTAGTGAGCCGATGCAAGGAGCTTAGCCGGGAGTAAAGCCATGAAGATCCCTAGGGGATTCCTTACTGGTGTGTCATTATAAGGGGTCCCCTAAAGCCAGTATCTTGAGAGCTTCTCAAAATAGTGTTCGTGTCCGGGACCTTGAGGGTAATCTTGAGGATGTCACTTTATTGAACCCTGTTGGAGGTTCCAGTCACCATATGCTAGGTAGCCAAGTTTGGACTCCCGTTTAATTACAAACCGGGTAAAGCGTTTGGTAACCTACCCTAAGTGTCCTTTTCAGGGTACTTTGAGTAGAAACAGATGGGTTCCAGTTCCACTGGTTTAGATGAGTGTTATGCCATCCACCAGTGCAACCCAAGGATGCTACCAAAAGGACACCTATGCATACATAAAACTATTCGCCTCGGGGAATCACTCGCCGAAGGCCTGGCTGGGCTCCGTGTGCGTCTCGGAGGACGGGCCAAACAAACGGGCGGGCGAGTGGGGCGGGCGAGTTACCTAAAACCTTCGGGCCCTCAACATGCCAACATTTTAGGGGTTCCCCTTGCCTTCCCTTAGGTTTAATTAGGCCCCCCCAACAAAGGACATGCTCAAGTAGAGGGGTTCAATTCCATTTGGGCGTGAGCAAATAGTAGAACCTTGACTAGACCAATTGATCGTTTTCCCCTCTGGCGCCCTTGCAGCACTCCTATGCAAATGTGGGTACTCCCTGCAAACTGTAAATCCACATAAATCCACCAAAATGAGCTCCCTGTGTTTAGGTTCCATGCGAATCTGCAGGAGAGTCTTCGGACACGCGGTTCCCTACCCAGATGCCCATGTTCCTATGCGAATTATTTCCGGTTTTGGTCCATGACGACCCTAGGGATCATCTACCAACATAGGTCCATCTTGGTCCGAAGAGTTTTCCTTTCCTCCGTCATGAGCCCCACGCCCCGCAAGGAAGGCGACCTCATGGTCACCGATGGCAGGGACAATGCGCCTGGGTTTGGCTACGCTTTAAAACCGGCTTTAAGTAGTCAACTCTCTACACCTACGGAGTTGTTACAACCTTTAAGCTTTGAACTGTTTTAGACAGTGCATGTTGCCCAATCCTACTACTACTACTACTACTACTACTACTACTACTGCTACTACTACTACTACTACTACTACTACTACTACTACTACTACTACTACTACTACTACTACTACTATCAAACTGCTTTACGTTTTGGAGTCAAAGACCAACACACAATTGTTTGCTGAGTCATGCCTGTCCTGCAGTTGTGCTTGGTTTTATGTTGGTTGCCTTTGGTCAATGATTCTTACCGTACATTGTTGCCTCCTGCTTCAATGATCATGGTGGATTCACATGTCAAACTGTATCAAACTTATGCCTGCTGCCAGTTGCCATTCCGCAATCAACCAAGGGAAAATAGAAGTCATATCAAACCTTCAGGTAGTACAACTCATTGGATCGAAATAATTTGAGTCGCCACCCGAGGCCCCAGGAATTTTCAGAAACGGGATGCCTGTGGCAGGGGGGGGGGGTGGGGTTACCTAAAGATTGCCCTGACCGGCTTATCAGAGGGAAAACAGTTTCTTTCTTTCCAAGGAAAGCACATGGCTTTTGACAAAACAGGGACCAGCCCTAGACTTCAGTCTCTCATTTTTTGGGGGTAGGTTGCCCTTAACAACCAGCCAACAAAACGAGTGCCCAGAGAAGCACCCAGACTTGCTGGTTCTGAGAAGGCAATGAATCTAGGGATTCCTTTGAAGAAAGCGAGGATGGTTCAGTTTGGGGTCATTCCATCTCATTCCAGCTGCGGACCAATGATGTTATTTCGGGGTCAGGGTCCCCGGAAACAAAAAAAGAGAAAACCCTCGCATTCTTGGGTCGCGCTGCGAAAGATCTGGGGTACCTTGACCCAGGCGGTGTATCTCTACGACTTTGGCGCAGGGGAACCCTAGCTGAGCGAGAGACTCCGCCGATCTTTCCGCGAGTCTTCGACTCATTGCGGAAGATTTCCCAAGAGCGGCGAAAAGTGGAGAGGGATCCTGAGGTACGTACAACTTGGCCACTCAGAAAAGTCAAGCTTGCCACATTGGGCATCTCTTAGCTGTTTCTCTGATTTAAGCTGGCTGTTGAGGAAGCCCCATTCTGAAACGTGTGCTATTGATCATATGCGCAATGGACATGATTGCCAGATTGGGGTTGTCCATTAGGACTTCTACAGGTGGATGGGTATCGGTTTTTGGTGGGCCCTCGGTTCCTTCTCATTGTCAGCTTGTACTTTGAGCCCTTTGCACTGCTCAAAACCCATCGAGTGCCTTTCTGAACCGAGCCTTGGAGAAAGAACGGGGCGGGTTTCTATCGTAATGGCGAGCTGGTGGTTAATATTTTCAAGGGACACCAAAGTGAACCGCCCCGTGTTGGGGTTCCCCTTGTGAGACAAACCTGAGCATTGGATGTGCTGTTCCCTTTACGTCTGGTTATTATCAGGGATTCCCAGCTGGGTTGCTCATGATCCAAACCCGCTAGAACAGTGGCTCGTTTTGTTTGACTCCCTGCATTGGCCGATCTGATCGAATGGGATGCGCCCCCCATGGAGTTAACATCGGCCTACCAGACCGAATGGAAGTTGATCCTGCGCGTTTCCCCCAGAATGACCCAGGTCGCCTCGATGGCTCGAGCCGCCTATTTGGGTCTTCAACCAAGCTAGTAGTTAGTAAGCCAGCTTATGGCCCACCTACCGGGCAAATTCAGTCCTGGGACTTTGCAACCCAGATGAATCTCACCCCTAGCTAGGTAGCAATCCACGTATGGTCCAATTGAAAACGAGCCCTCCCTAATATGAGGGAGCAGCGGAGCCTCGCCTTGTCCAAGGCCGGCCCAGGCTCGGTACATGAACTTGGTTCAAAGGGAAACCATGTAGTAAACGGTCCCCAGGTTTTGGTTCCGAGTCTTCTTTTTTTTCGGCTCCGCCCATTTTCGGGTCCGAATCCTCATCTTCACAGGCTTCTGGCCATTTCTGGCCTTTTGCGGCTCCAGGGGTAGTCGCAAGCGGCCCTTTCCCCCCGACCTCAACGCAGTTTCGATCCGCGGCGCCCGGCCGCGGAGATCGAAGTGAGATCCATGCGGCTCGGCCGGAGGTCTTCGGCCAAGTTGCGAGATATTGGCTCAGGGCCCCTTTTTGACCCGGGGGGGCGGGATCCGGGTCCATTTTTTTAGACCTGGGGGCAGTGGGTACCTGGGAGGGGGGTGGGGTTTACCCGAAGAAACCCTACGAGGTGGAAGCTGGCGCTTGCGCTGGTGGCGGCGGAGGCCGCCTCTGTCAGCCCCATGGAGAAGGCAGGAAGCCAAAGCTCAGCCGCGCAGATTCTCCGAAGTGTGGTCTGTGCATGGAGGTTCGGACAACGTTTCCAGTGGTCTACGTTCCAGTTGGGGACTCGGGGGCCTCGCTCATCAATAAGTTCCCACATCAACTGCATTGCCAGCCGAAGGTGACTAATTAGTGACCGTCAGGGATCCGGTGCCATCGACAGTGGCAAAAATGTTCCCCCGAAACAGCAGGTTCAAGCAAAAGGTGTTTGAGCGTGTTTGAACAGCTCGGCACAACCCCTGCCTGGAGCCTGGGTAGGTAGGTATCCAAAGGATTTGAGATCATACTTTCACTTCCAACCAGTTTCTGGGCAGCGGTCCCTCTTTGGAAGATAGGGAAAGGGATGTGCGCCGACACCGACCTGAAAGGCACATGAACATGTTTCTAGAACTCCACAGCCCCCCTTCCTCCGTTCCCGCAAAGCCAAGCCCTGACTTGCGGCCGTACCAGGACACTAGCTGGAGGAAACCAGGGGAAGAGGGACAAGTAGTTTACGGCTGGCGGCCGCGCCCGCAATCTTGAACAACTACTCTATGCATATTGCCCGTTGCGGGTATGAGGTTCTCATGATCGTCTCCGCAGGTGGTTACGATGCTGTCAGATCTGAAGGAGGAAGTGTCCAAGGAGCCATCTCGCGACGCTTGCGCCTCACCGACTCGACTCCAATCTGTTCACCTACGTCGGTTTGCGAGCAACTGAGTTTTTCCCATTGCGCTACCTGGTATAGAAATTCTTGTCTCAAGGGGCAACACGTAAAGTGTCAAAGGAGACCCTTTGTGACCGCCGGACATCTCCGGACATGGACCAAACAGGGCTGGCAGCATTGCAGGGTCAGCCCAGGCTTATGGATGGTCATGAACCCTTAGATGTTGGTTGACACATATGCTTTGTGAGGTCAACATGTCCAGTCGCTCGCAGAAACAACGCAGGTGGATTTTTTGCGCGTGCTCTGCCTATATTTTGCGGGTGGCTCACATACGGTTGCGACTCTGCTTTGCTGGATAAGGAGAGCCGGTGGGGTTGGGGTGTTGAGCCACCTGCGCGGGTGATGTTGCTCTTTTGATGGATGTTCAGCCAACTTGATAAGTAGGTTATAACCATGGTTGTCACTGGGGTTAGCCCCCTTCTAACCATGGTTATAACCTACTAAGTGGTTGAGGGGACTAAAATTCTTGTTGACTGTGTATTTGGAGCAGGGTACCCTAAACTGGTCCCAACAAACGAATTGGTTCCGATCGCTTGCATCAAAGGACAATCGCGGGTTCTTTTGTTTCCGCATCCGAAACGGGGAATCCATTTGTCAGAAGTCATGCAGCAAGTCACGCAATACCGGAGAAGCCTTTTAGGTTTTCGTTCCAGCGCCAGGAGGGCGCTTCAGAGGAGGCGAACTTCAAGAAGTACAGCGACTTCTGCGGCACCACCAGCGCGACAGCCCAGCGTTCTGGGAACTCTCCGGGGAGGTTTAGGGACTGGGGATACTCCGCAAGGACGCGTTTTCTTGTGGGAAATGGACTGGGTGTTGAGGTCACTTTCCGAGATTGACAAAGTTTTGATGGGAGTCAGCCATGCAGGGGTGTTGTGCCATCACAGAGTTGTTTCCCACAACCATGCAGCCAGTTTTGCGTGCGGTTGTTCCCTTATTTTCGGTTAGGTTCCTGAACAACCAAACAAGAGGCACCCTTTCTTTCTTGTTTGTGTTTGCTCGATTCAAAACCAACCAACACCCAAACGCTGTAGGCGTCCTTTTTGAGGTGAGTTGGGCTGAAACTAAACGGCGCTTGTTTTAGTTTGGCTCTTATCTTCTTTCTTTGAAAAGGACACCTAGGCTTAGCAAGCGGGTTTACAGGGAGTTAACGGGTGCGGGGGTGGGGGGTGAACTGGGGACCACTTAGCTCACTCCTGAGGTCCTCAGGGCAGGCCTTGAAAGGATCAGCAGGCAACTGAAGGGCAGCAGGTGCTCGCAGCTCAGAGCCCCACCAGCACCGGAGGGCGCCTCAGTTCTGCCGACCGCTCGAAACCGAGTCCAAAAGGGCCATTTTGACTGGTGGTCCTACTACCTTGTTTTTCATGGTTGCAGGAAGGCTTTTATGGGTTGTGTCTTTTTTAAGGGGCCTCCCAAAATGTTGGAACCACCCAACAAAAGGTCCCTCAAAACAGAGATGCGTATGAACAAACAAAAGAAACAAGGCTGTACCATGTTGGTAGGATCAAAAGTCAGATCGGTTTTGGGGGCGAACTCGCGGGCAAGATTCTGAGGCTCCGCCAAGGAGGCAGCCATCAAGCTCGGGGAGGACAAGGCGTGGCAGTTTTGATGAATGACTTGGTGCGAGAAGCAGGGAATGAGACACGGAGTGACCCCTATGGGCCATTTAAGGGAATCTCACTTCCTGAGTTCATGAACTTTTCACTTTTTCGGAAGACCATTTTGGTGGTAAAAAAGAAGAAGTTAGTTTGGGTGCTTTTTTGGGGCCATCCACCCAGCAAGCAAGGAATCCCACCTATGGTTACACTTCCTCCCATGGAGCCTGTGGGATCTGGGAGTTTCAAGTGCCATGGCAACGTGGGAGGGGGAGTAATGGGTATTCAAAGGAAAAACCATAAAACCACCACCGTTTTTGGGAACCATCGGGCTGGTTTAAAAAAGACACCACGTGAGCACCACCTTCTTTTTGGGAGGGGGGTCCACCATTCTGAGACACCCTTAATTACATGAGCAGCGCCATAAACCCTGATGACCCCAGAGCAGGTCCCGCGAAAGTCTGATGATTTGGGAGTTGTATTGCGGCAAGGTTTTTATGCTGGCGCATGCGAATGGAGGTCAAAGCTATCCGTATAGGACATGTTCTCTCTTCTATATTTAGGGGTAAAGTTTTCAGAGAAATTAAGGCAACAACAGTTTGGACTTGTTTGGGCGGTGTTGCTTTCAGGAAGTGCGTTGTGGGCTAGTCTTATGATCTTTTGGGACCGGTTGTTGCAGACAATGGGGCTCAGAGGACTTTGAAGGCCAATTCTGCCAGCAATCGACATGGAAGTGGACAAGGGGCCCTTTCAAGACTTGCTCTTTTCCATGGTTGGCAAGAGGGTACACTTCTTGGGGCGTGGGCATTCTTTTCCTGACCACTGATCGCTGGATCCTTTGGCTAACAGCTATCCAAAAGCAGATTTCTTTCAAGCGGTTTTTGATTCCAAGTTAGTTGCTCCCCTGCAGATTCACATGGAACCCATAAACGTCGGCGTTTAGAGGAAGAGCCTTTGAGGGGGTCCCCTTTTGGCGTTCCATGCTAGTCTGCAGGGAGCACTCCGCAGGGATGTGACAGCCGCCTCGACTCGGAAAGGCGGCGGAGCATACGGCCAGCATCACGCAGAAGTCCAGCGCCTATGAGGAGCACTTGGACAGTGCGAGGCGAAATCCATACCTCCATGGTCCCATTTTGGGGTAGGCGCGCCACCCATTTTAGAACCTATTTTCGTGGGGATTGGGATGTTCACTGGGGGTACGATTTGGATTTTGACCCATGCTCATATATCAAACCCCGAGCATCAATTAGTGCCTTGTGAGAAGCCACCAAAGAGGGCCAAGGTCTCTTTGCCACGATAGGAGGACAGTCCCAAAAACACAGAAGCAACCAAGTACATACAGGTTGCATACTCTGGTATTTTGCACACAGGCATGTGGCTTTTCCCCTGGAGATACTGCAGGGGAGTTGCTGCCATAGAAGATATATGAATGCCCGAGTTGCTTGATATTTGCTGTACAGTTGCAACCTGAAAAGCAACTGGAATGAAGACCTGGAGACCGCGAAAAACATCCGTGAGGCAGTGGATGAGTCCCTTAAGGCTCGTGCTGTGGGCCGAAAAAAAGTTTAAACAAGCACCAGGCCCCCTAAGTGAGCTTCGAATGGCCGTTTTGGGGCCATTTGCCATGAAAGGGCGCTGGCAAGGCAAGGACCCCTTTTAAAGGAACACAGCATGATAGCGAGTGGACGTTGGAGCACTCACCGTTTCTTGTTGCCTCATCATACCCTTCTCAGCCGAAGTCCGGTGTGTAAAGCACCGGATCGGATCGATCGCCTTCTAGTTCCAGAAGCTCAAGTTGCGCACCATTTGTTGCAAGGGCGTGTCGACTACCCTTCATTTTAAACAGGTCTGCCGTCTACTTCCATGAAACAATCAAGAAGGGCAGATGCCCTCGAATATTTGAGGTTCCAGTTTGAAGAGACACCCTCAGCGCCAAAACGGAAGCTCGCCAATCAAACCGGCCTTTCCAAACAATTGAACAGCAGCACGATAACCATTGAACGCATCCAATCCCCCAGAACTCTTGCTGGATGCGCCAGAAAATGGAGGAACAGGCCATTTCCACCCCTTCCACACGCCCTCAGTTATCACCCCATAAGGAAGATCAATCACAAGTGGCAGCAAGGTCAAGGTGATCTTTTCGCCACCCAAGAAGGGAGATGTAAGGAGCAAGATGGGTTTGTTCTCTCGAGGGTGCCCTTTTCTGAATTCAAGTTGGTGCAGAAAGAAGCCTAGCAGAAAAAAAAAAACAGCTCAGGGGTCTGAATACCAACAACTCCAATGCTGGCTTGGAATTGAGGATTTCAAGCCCCGGCCGAGGGTAAATGGGAAAGTCCAAGCCAGCAAGGGAAGAAGCCAAGTTGGATTCGAAGAACTGCGCAGTCGGTGTCTCCTTCGGTCCAACGGGGTCCACCTGTTACTTCCAACGCGATGCGTTGGTTTTAGATTACATCAAGTGTTTTGATTTCTGGGCTTAAAAGGGAACAGGCATGTTCTGCATTTGTTGTTTCTCCCTCTTCGTGTTCAAGGGAATGGTCATGACTGGGAAATGGTTCAATATTTTCGCATGCAGCTTTTAGATGCAAATGGAAGTTGCCCCGACGAGGAGGCTTCGACGCGGAAGAGAGCAAACAGCAAACACCATGGCACCAACAGCGCAAAAGAGGTCTGTGAGGATGCTCCAGCTTAGAGATTGTTTGGCCTTGGGGTGGCTGAATGGCAGGGTTGCTAGCCACTTAGCGTCGACGTCGACCCGGACAAGTCAACCTGGCCTACTTTTCGGGGCGTGCACCCAAAGAAATCTGAAACTCGTCTTAAATGGGACACCCCTCATTGCGTCCTACAACCCAAGCCATCCCTTCTACCGGATTCATGACCACGTCGGTTCCCAGTTTCCATATCAAAATAGGGGCCCAAACACAGATGTTGGTGGCCTTTTGGTTCCTCTTACCAAGATAAAGAGAAGCAATACCCTTTAGCATCCCCACCCCGTTTCAAGAATGGACTTGGAGCACCGCCCCCTCCTCTCCGCGTAGGGATCCCACGACCGCTTGATATCCAGCCACGCAGGAGACCTTGGCGGAGATCAAGGAGCGCAAGGCCACCGTGGAGAAGCTGGCGGCGGAGCAGCAGGCGGAATCGATCCTAGTCAGTCAAGCCTCCAGAATCAGCTGGTAGTTGGGTGAAGGGATGCCGCTGCCAAAATGTGACTGATGGCATGGGAAACGTGGGGCCCAACTTGGACCTTTCAGGAGCCCAATTTGGTTGTGGAACCCTTTGTCCCTTTCTTTTTGGTGGCTGCCCCACTAAAAATTCGGTCTTCCCCAAAAAGGGTTCCCTTTTTTTCCAGGGTCACTGAACAACTGAGTAGTCAGTCAATCCTCTACATCAGCTGGCTGTGGGTCAAAAGTAGGGTAACCCCAAAATGGGTTGTCCCCTGGCAAATGGAACCAAGGACTCAAACCTGCGGTCCAATTCCTGGTGGTTTAATTTTGACCCATACCCAGCTGGTATTTGGCAGAAGGTTGTTTTTTGAGCTTTAGGTCGTCCCATGTTGGTCCGTGCCGTCCAGCAACCACCTGCTTCGCGAGGGAATCCGATTGTCTGAACTCAGTTGTGCAAAACCGACCTTTTTGACCTTTAGGTTTTCCCATTCTGGTCCATATTTTGTCAAGGTGCTTTGGGCAAGTGAGGAAACATACATGGTGCTTTGCAAGGGAACCTCCTAAATCAGCTGGTATTTGGGTGATGTTGTTTTTTGAACTTTAGGTTGTCCCATGTTGGTCCGTGCCGTCCAGCAACCACCTGCTTTGCGAGGGAATCCGATTGTCTGAACTCAGTTGTGCAAAACCGACCTTTCGACCGTTTGGTTTCCCCTTCTGGTCCATATTTTGTCAAAGTCCTTTGGGCAAGTGAGGAAAGATATATCTAGAACCAGTAGCTTTGCAGGGGAGGCTCCTAAAACAGCTGAGCGGAGAAACCCATTGCGCTTGGTTGCTCTTGACTTAGTGTTTGTTTGTTTTCCAAGAAGGCCGCAAAAGTGCCCGGAAAGCGTTGGTTTACAAGACTCTTAGTGGCAGCGGTATACCTGAGTCTATCTAGGTTTGCGATGTCAAAGATACTTCAGCACTGGGTCTGACGAGCTGCACAAGAACCCAGGTGTTAGAACCATTTAGAGTGACCCAAAATTCCATTTCTCATTTCTCCCCTGCCAGGCCAGCGCAGATCAGTGCAGCAAGGACAAGGCTGGCAGTTGCGTGGATCTCGTGTTCCGAAGTCGTGATTTGCCGGCGTGGCAAGGCAAGTCGGGAACAATCCTTTGGAATTTGGCAGGGTCTTGTGGCTGGATGTGGTTGGTCTTGCAAAACTGTGGATGGACAAACTCCTGCACCACCCAAGACACCATGGGAAACCATAACGTTTGTTGTTATTTACGTAGGGGAATCGACTCATTTTAGGGTTTCTGAACGGTGGTGCGAAACGGATTTCGCAACCATCCACACTATGTCTTTGGAATCTGGTCGGCGCCTTCCCGCGCCGCTCATGAGAGAGCCATGCCTCCGAGTCTGGGCAACCCCATGGGCCCCGCGTCGGCTCAACTTGTCCCAAAGGGTCAGGAGGTGTTTGAGTGTGTCTTAAAATACATGTACCCTCCCTCCAATCATGGAAGTTGACAGGAGAGCTTTGGAAGACTATTTTCCTTTTGGGGAACCCTCTTGTTCACTTCCATGATTGTTGGAAAGAGGGTAGCTAATGATGGTTGTCCCTCTCTCGTGTTCGAACCAACCAGCCGAGGGTACGCTCAAAAGAGACAAGCTGCAGAAGGGTTCTGACTTGATCGGCAGAGTGCCGCTCTTGAACCCGGGGTCTGGGGTCAAGGTCAAAAGGTTGCCAAAGCCAACTCCAAAGAGGTGTCGCCAAAAGTTTACAAACCCCTTTTTTGAGGGGCACGGCATGCTGTGCAGATAGCGTGTTGTCGAATGCCCAAAGAGGCAGTAGTTGTGAGCCTGTGGGAAAGAGATGTCACCTGAGGATTTTGCAAAAACAAAAAAAGAGCGGGGTTTCCCCAGAAAATAAAACACAAAAGAGTCAGGTTTTCGCACAAAGGTCACCCAAGCAAGAGGGGAGAGCGTTCACCCCAAACACGTCAATCGAGGGAGGTCTCAGGGAAGCCTTCATTGGTGTCCAACGGCAAAAAAGAAAGTGCAAAACAAAGCAAGAGAGGGGGCGGGCACATTCAGGCCTTCCCACCAAACCTGACTGAAAGCGGGAGCATTCTCCAAAGCGCTTTTTCCCGGAAAAGGTCGGGTCCCATAACCTGCCGCCTCGCTGCCTCGCTTCCGCCTCGCTTCCCGCGCGCGCCTCGCGCGAGCGAGCGAGGCCTCCTTCGAGTCTGCGGAGGCGGATTTGGCCTCCGCGGTGGTGGGCCTGGAGTCTGCCGTAGCCAAGGTGGGCGCCACCCAGGCCACGGCGAGGGATCGGATGGCGGGGGGGGGGGAGGGGGAGGGGAGGAGGAGGGAGGGGGGAGGGAGGGGGCAGGGGAGTTTATTTTTTCTTTTTTTGTCTGAGTTGCTTCTTCCCTTAGAAAGTTTCCTATTGACTGTTTTGAATGGTTTCCTAATAGTGGCGAAGTGTGGCGAACTGATTTGTTCAAAGATGTGCTTCCCGCAGCAATCTACTTGTTTTAAACGGGATATTGTTCAATGAGGGTTCTCCCTCGTTGTCTACTCGAGTGGTTTGCCTGGAAGCACTGGCATGCCCAGCTTACCCGGTCTGGGCAACAGAAATCGAGGCGACCGTGGAAGTGTTGTTTCGGCAAAGGATGTGTGTTGTGTGCTTCGTCTAGTCTGTAGTGTGCTCTCCACTTTTCGCAGGAGTCGGCGATTAAAAGCGATCGACCTAGGTTTGGTTTAACTTACCGACCTTGGGGGATGTTGATGTTTGTAAGGAGTCACTTATTGTCAGGTTGGCAAGGGTCTGTCATCCAGGGGTGATGTTTGACTTTTCCTTGATGGAGAGCGAAGGCCGAACGCTCGGCTTCAGTAGCCAGAAGCCAGGTGCCCTCAACGTGACCAATGGGCATGAAGGCTGATATGTAGGGATTTGAACACCCAAATAGTGGTGTTCCCCTTGGTTGCTCTTCAAGCGTCCTCAAAGAAGAAGTAAAATGGCTGCGGCCGTGCAGCTTGTTTATCCGTCAGGCAAATGTCAGCGGGTCTTGACGGCACCTGAAAGGCAAACAAGAGCTTACTCATGGGTGAGGCTTTTGTGATGGGCAAGGTGTTCCTGCAACCCTCCCTTCATCCCAGGCAAGCAACACAGCGCGAAACAGCACAACATGCCCATAGGAAAGAAAGAAAGAAAGAAAGAAGGAAAGAAGGAAAGAAGGAAAGAAGGAAAGAAGGAAAGAAGGAAAGAAGGAAAGAAGGAAAGAAGGAAAGAAGGAAAGAAGGAAAGATGGAAAGAAGGAAAGAAGGCAAGAAGGAAAGAAGGAAAGAAGGAAAGAAGGAAAGAAGGAAAGAAGGAAAGAAGGAAAGAAAGAAAGAAAGAAAGAAAGAAAGAAAGAAAGAAAGAAAGAAAGAAAGAAAGAAAGAAAGAACGAACGAAAGAAAGAAAGAAAGAAAGAAAGACGGCAACCCACGCAAATAATTACACAATCCAAGGGAACAATAGAAAACAAACCAACACAAGTCAACGAAGCGCAAACCAACACAACACCATAAATCAGCACAAAGCAAAGTAAGTTTACATAAACCAATATCATAAGCAAGCAAAGAGGAAGCTGACCATCCAAGAGACCGCCCGGACAAGCGACCGGCAGGGGGTCTCGTTGCTGCAGAGTGCCCCTGGCCTGCAGCGCATCCTGGCGCTGGGGGCGGCCATGGGCTTCGTGTCGCAGGCGGGTGAAACGCCTTCGGAATTCGCGCGGGGAGTTGCCCTCGGAGTGGTGGCATCATGAGCTTTTCTAGAGCTTACATGAGTGGGCTGCCGGGGGGGGGGGTGAGACAGGGGGCGGGGGTCCTGTGGACCACCGTTTAGAGTCTTGATGATGTCAACGTAGTGATTTGTCTATCCCCCGGATGAAGACAGTGGGTAATATTGGGGTCCCCAAAATAGTCGTGACTGTTGTTTTGGTTTCCCCCCTGAAAAAGCTCAGATTGGCAAGGGTGCCTACAGGGATCCATTGAGTCCTATATGGCTGTGGCCCAAATAAATGTACCGAAATGGAACCTTGGTAAACGGAACCAAAGACTAACACCTGCATAACCCTAGCTGCTTAATTGTGAGACGTGCACGTATTGATTCAGAGCCATAGCAAGAGGAGCCACTTCCCCGGGCTAGTCACTAGGCTGTCGTAGCTGCTGCCCTTGCCCAGGAGAAGACTTCGGGCTTGGCCCTTCTTCAGGAGCCCTGGCTGGAAGAGAAGGGCGCCGAGTACAACAAGAAGGCGCTCGCTCGCCTTTCTCGTTCTGCTTTTGCTGGTCGTGTTTTCGCGGTTGTCACATGGGGGTCGCTGTTTTATCCAGGGCTGGGTGCTGCTGACATTCCAGAAGGGGCCGCCTTTGCATGGGGTAGCTGGGTTCTTTTGCAAAGGCCAGCTGCAAGCTCGATTGGGGTGTCTATTTTCTGTCCATGATGTTGCTCCAGTAAAACTCACTCAGCGCTGAAACATGCTTAAACCAACCAGGGGTGCTCCAAGCAGGCTGGCTCGCCCGACCAGGCTCTTGAAGAAAAACCCTGCCAACTGCCTGTAGCGTGTTGAAGCCTATCTAGGGCTCAACCTCACATCACCACACCCTTCAAGAACAACCCACGGGGATCCACTGAACAAACTTAAGCACAGGCAAACAAGTCGTTCACCTCAGGCCACTCAATTCATCAGCGAAACCTGTGGAGACACTTGTTTGTTGCTTGGACCTACCTTCTAGCCCCTCCGAAAGTAGTGGGAGTACAAGGCCTTCCCGAACCTGGCCCCAAGGCCTTCCCGAATTGGCTAAGACCCCATGGCCGCTTTTGGCTTTGGGGAAACACACGCCATGTCCGAGATGCTTTCCACGGGGCATTATACCCTTCATGTTGTGGCTGAGTGGTTGCATCCCCTTTTTATTAAGCTCCAGGGGTAATGAGGAGGTCTTAAATCCCTCTTTACTTCAGACAAAGAACCATCCTCAGCAGGTAGCACGTGACTCAGTTAGTATGTAGACTGTAGACCTCTGTTCTTGAAATGGTTTTTCTTGCTAGTTCGGTTTGTTGCCAATTGAAGGGGCTGCAAAAAACAATGGTCTTTGACTACATAATTACTGTCGAAGCCCTACATATCACAAGCAATGTAACAAGGCCACCCTCGATATGTTCGCGCTGTACCCTCGTTTTGTTTTTGTTTGTGGTTGTCTGTGCGGTTGGTTTACTTGCACCGTGATTTAGCAGGGTTTTGTAGTTAGTCGTGTTGGATATTTAATTGGCATCCACCCAAGGCTTTCGCGGATAGCCGCAGGACTATGCTTTTCAGTCCGCTGGGGTGCTGGACACGCTGCAGGGCCTCTTGAAGCAGTTCCGCGAGGAGCGAACACAGCCGCCGGGGGGGGGGGGGGAATTCCAACTGCAGTTGTTGTTTCCCCGGTTTTGTGTTATGGCTGTTTGCCACTCTATGTTAGTTGTCGCAACAACCAAACGAATGGGGACCTCCGGTAGTCTAAATCCATGGAGCCATTTGGCTGCCGTTAAAGTTTCACCCAAAGTTTGTTTGCTGTTGTTGGTTTCGCCTTTGTTTCTCGGTTGTTTGTTTTCCGGTGTTTTTGATTTTGGTGGCTGGTTTCTTCATGTATGTCCAGGCGGGTGTCCATTTGCCAACCGTTTGTCCAACCATTTCCATTGGCTCAACTGAGTCCACTGATGTGTGTGTGTGTGCGTGCGTGCGTGCGTGCGTGCGTTCGTCCGTTCGTTCGTTCGTGCGTTCGATGCTGTTCTACTAGTGTTGTTGAGGGTTGCTCGTCTTTAAACAATACTCACCATTGGTTCTAAGCGTGTTCTTTCATGGTGCTAATGTTGTTGCACCAATTGAAGCAAAGCTTACCTGGGGCTGGACTAGCTTGGGCAAATCTGAGAAAGGATCCTTACTGGAGGATTCTCGAATTGATTTGATGGTGTTTGATGAGTCAGTGCAGAGGTTTTTGTTGGTAGGCTTTTCATTGTTGATAGCTCCTTGTTGTGGTGAGTTGTTTATTAACCATCGTAGCGTTTCTTCTTGTGGTAGGATGTTGACCTTCATTCAACAATGTACCGGGTTCTCTTGTAGGTATGGTGTCGTTTTGTTTGGGTAGCTTTTCTTTTGGCTGGTGTTTGTTTGAACAACAAACGTGCTTCCTTTGTGGGTATTTGTTTCTGTCATTCTAGTCTTTCCCTATGTGGGGCGCTCTGGTGTTTGTGGGGTAGGTTTCTTGGCATTCGGGGAGCTTTTGAATGGATCATATTATATCAGCTTCTGCTACTGTTAGGGCCTCAGGAATCAGATAGGTTGTGGGCTATGAAAAAAAATATATGTTAAAACAAAAAAGAAGCTCAAATGACGGACGGCATGATCAAATAACTATAATCTTTGCATGTTTTCCGCGTCTCTTGGGTTTCCCCCCTCAACATGGAACCCGGCAGGCCCCCTGCGTTCAGATGGGTTTGCAATTTTCAGGAGCGGTCCAAGGGCCAGGAGGAGTGGAAGAAGACGCCGCTCACCCGGGATAGGGCCGTTTAGAGGTAGGCGGCAGTGGGTAAGGGGAGAGTGCTTGGTTGGGTCTGTCCGAAAATGGGGGGAGGTGCCTTGGTTTTAGGGGACCCCCAAAATTGTGGTGTTCCTTTCGGGAACCCCCAAGCTTGCCTTCTCGAGCTGGCCTGAGTTTGCCTCAGTTTCAGAGACCTCCAGAGACCAACCCAAAGGAGGGGCTCAGGCCGTAAAGCTAAGTGATGCCTATGGCCGAGGGTGAGGGGGGGGCGGGGCTTTGGCTCCAGGTTACCCCGGAGCCACCGCTTCCAAGGAAGGAGGCCTGCGCCAACTTCGCGGCCGCGCGCGCCGCGGATTTGGAGCAGACCGCCGCGGCCATCTCCTCAGCAGAGACCAATGCGGCGGCGCTGAAGGGCACGGGGCCCCAGGCAGCCATTTAGGTCTGGAAGTTAAGAGGCTGGCAATTGCCCATAGAACCATGTTCCAAAGGTCCTTGACCCCAATCTCAATACAGGGCTCAAGTATTGCATGACCTGGGTCGCAGGTATTCAATGGAGCCGAGTCAAAACCGCAAGAGACGTATGCATGAGACAGTGCTTAAACAGCAACTCTATGGATTCCTTCGAAAGGACGCCAACAAGTAGAACAAGCACAGAAAGGGAGTGTAGTTCAAAAAACCTCTTTCAGGGGTCCTTTGAATTTTCCACAAGGGGATTGTCAATTGACCCGTGGGCGCAAGCTGAAAGGGTTGGTCAATGTTGGTCAAAGTAGGTTTTGGATTTTACCGGTTGGCGCTAGAATTCGGCCAGGGTCTTACTAGGGTGCCGGGCCCGGTCCGGACTGCGAAGAACGAGGATTCAATCCAAGCGCGGGGTTGTGGTGATTTAATCGTGGCCGAACCAGCCAGGCCAGCCGTACATGGCGGCTTTCGATTTGGGATTTGAACCCCCTTTTGGAACCTTACAGAAGGTACAGTACTGTACAACCTACTGTCCAAAACCACCAAGCCAAACAACCAGCTAGGGTAAAGGTGGACCTTGGCGGAAACTGCCCAAGCGGCAGTTTCGGTGGCTGCGTCCCTTCACCCGCTGAGGCGAGACCGCGGACAAGAAGCAGCTGCTTCTGGAGACGGCTCGAGCTTGGTTGATTAGTTTGTTGAAATAACCATACCCTAGCAGGGCTCCTTAGAAGATACATTTTGCCCAACACCAAAATAAAGGGACACCACCATTTACAAGGCAATGTTCAGGCGTATAATGTAAGGATCCCTGCTTGGTTGAATAGTTTCTTGGAATAGCATACCCTAGCCCCCCCTTTCAAAGGGAGCTGAGGAGCTTTGAAAGATCGGTAGATCTTTGAACATGTGCGAGCAGGTTGGCCTAGGCCTGTCAGAGTCAGGTGTTTCAGGAAAAAACGAGTTGCTTCCAGACGAAAGGGGCGAGTCGGATCAGTTAGGCTCTCTGAATGGACCTGTCATAGACTACTCTGAAGATCAACAGCAGGAAGCCAAGAAATGGTCTTCTCCTTTTGGAAACGGCTGTTTGGGGAACCCGCGTTTGGGTTACATGTTGGGAACCCTGTCCATGTTTAGGAGGAACCTCATTTTGAGGGAATATTTTTTGAAATCGTTTGTGTTCCATGTGCATTACCTCAGCTTGGGGGACACCCAAGGACCGCCGACTCTGCAATTTCCTTTTGGGCATCTCAGCTCTGCACTTTGGGGTTGTGTGCAGGGTTTTCGGTTTGTTCCCCTTGTTCCATGGTCTCTGGAAGTGCCGGCAGCAAAGGATGGAATATTTTGTTCCATTTCAATCTAAACACAAGCTGTGGCTATCGCCAAATTATTAGCCACTCTCACACTCGGCTGCAGGCGAGTCCCAACACACTTAGATGCGTTTTGTGTTACTCGTGTGGGTCTACCATGGGTTAGACCGGTAGACCCCTCGTATACCAGTTTCGATTGTGAGTTACATGTGTTGCCTCGTTGTTCGATGCCTTCCCCCTTCGGAACATACAGGGACCAGGTATCTCAAGAAGTGTATAAACCCTCTTGGAGGGCCCAACCTGAATTTTCTGAAAGGGATCAGTCAACAGTTGCATCCCAGGTGCAGTTGCATCGTGGCGCCATATGAACCGTTACCATGGATTTTGAATAGACACCGACGTACAGAATCCTGCGCCCCGTGTTGATCCTGGGTGAGGTGCCAAGAAGATGCACCCATGGAGAGCCACCGGCGGTCGCAGATTGGGAGGTTGATCAAAGGGTCCTTTACATGGGATGACCATTTACCCATGGTCATTTGGGTGGCAGGAATATGGATCAACCCCCACTTGGCCGATTTCAATGGATGCCCCTGAGGAGACGAAGAGCACCTTGAAGGACGACAAGGGCTACTTGTCCGAGCTGACCACCGCGTGCGAGGCGGGATCAGCGGGGCAAGAGAGGGTGAGGCGGGCTGGGTAGGCGTCCGTCGTCCCTTTTGGGGGTTGAGTCTGACTGTTTGGGGATTCCAACCAAGGTTGGCGTCGTGGTTTCTGTCTATGTTATAGCGAGCTCACCTGGGGTATAGCGAGCTCACCATGATAATAAAGGTCCTTTACTTGGGGATCCCTCAATTCAGCTTTTCGGATTATAGTAAACTTTGCAGGTGGTTTCACGCAACCTGCAAGGGTTGGCTTTCCAGGAACATGGTCGCTGGAAATTCGTTGCCCTCACAGCCCATCTCCATTGCACGAGGTTGCACTCTCCACCTGCCCTCGGGACAGGTGCCATGTCAGGAGCAAGCGAAGCAAGTGTTGAACCTGGCGGGGGAGTCGTTTTCGAAGGCAATTATTTTCCACGGCCCAGTTGTTCAGTGGCACCCTCTTTGTTTCCATGTTGCTTCGTCTGTTCTACTTTCTACCGTTCGGGTGACTGGGCAACTGGGAGTAGGTTGCTGGCAAGCATGGATACCAAAGACAGCCAAAAGACGGGGATTTGTGGGGAGCAGTGTCGAGAACCGTTCACGATTTGTTGTGGAGCTGTTTGGGCTACCAAACGCCCCCCCCCCCCCCCCATCAACATTGCATCAGCGAAGCCCATGACCTCACGGCAACGACATGAGGTGCATTCAACCCCCGTTTTGGAGTTGTTCAAAGGAACTGACATGAACACCATCAATTTAAAGGGGGGTTCTTCTGTTATGAAGCACCTATTTGTGTCGAAGTGTTTCGGAGGATGTTTCGAATTCCTATTTTCAATAGGCTTTTGGAGCATGGATTGGTTACAGTGTAGTTGCACCGTTGTTCATTTTCTGGTTTTGTTTAGTGGGTTTCTCGCCAAAAACAGTCAGCACCCAAATTGGGTTTTCTCTTTTGATGGGTCACTGGACAACCAATTCAAAACAATATGGGTGTGTTTTTGTTCAGTTTGTTTCTTCTTTTCAACGCAACATGGTGCTTGTTTTTGTGGTTTCCCTGTCAAACCACAAAAAAGGTACCCTGAAAAATAGACACACCCATACTGTGGATGGACGAAGTCCTGCACCACTTTGACACCATGAGAGACCATTGTTCGTTGCTATGTACAGGGGAGTCATCATTCCAGGGTTTCTTAGGTGGTGCGAAACGGATGTCGTCTATCCAACTACCTCAGGCGCGGAAGAAGGACTTCGAGCAGCGCTCCAAGATGCGAGCGGGCGAGCAGGAGGCGAGTCAATGCCAGACTTTTGTCGCCTTTTTTTGAAACCTTTTACTCTTATGGTTTCCATGATTTTCCCTCCTCAACCAGCAATTTCCCCTCTTCAGGCGAAAAGTGTTGCCTTTTCGCGGGGTCCCGGCCGGTCCTTTCGCAAGGCTTTGGGTGCCGCCATCACCGCCCTCAAGGCGCGGTTTCCCAATCGGTGGCTGGATGTCGGTCGGTCGGTTCTTTGGGGTTCATTGGTTGAGGGCGATCAATAGCTCAAAAGGATAGTTGTTTAATTGGTCCAGACCCCCTACAAAAGGCCCCCAGTTTGCTCTTTGCTTTTGAACTTTCCAAACTAAATGGAAAAGGTGAAGACTTCTAGGGGCGGGGATAGAACCAACTCAGTTTTTGTCGTAGCCTCTTGGCAACCGAGTGTGTCCTTCGGCACCGTTGAGCAGCGGTTGGGAGAGCCAACCCACTTTTTCGATCACACCACCCCTACAATCGCTCTTGGTTTGGTCGCTGTTTCACAAGACTGATCCCCGAGCTTGCACCAGGGTCACTGGGCATGGGGAGTTGAAAGTCTGATATGTGCGGTCACTTGATACCCTTTGGCTTGGTTGGGATGGTCACCTCTTTTGCACTTTTTGTTTCAACCGTGATTCAACCACGGATCTTGTCCAACCCATCCCACTCAATGAGAAACTCCCGATTTGTATCATCCCGGCCCCTTTATTTCAGCCGGGGTCCTGTCGGCCCACGGGCAGTCCCTACGAACAACGCCACCGGAGACAAGCCTACTTGGGTGTTCATCCAAGTTAGTAAGTTGTTGGTAACCTAGGTCATAACGGGGGGTATACCCCAAGTGGCGAACCACTAAGTTGGCCGCATCCAAGTACTCTTTGTAGGAGAAGGCGCAGAGCCCTGTCTCCTTCTTGCAGCTGGGCCAGCGCTCTACTGCCCGCGTCCGCGAAGTGGCCAGTGCTGCGCGCCAGACGGCAGCGGCCAGCCAGGCGTGCGGCGGTTCAGGGACGGTTGGGCATAGCCTGCGACGGCCGTTTGGTGGCTAAATAGGCAACGGGATACCAGGGGGAAGTGTATGTGCCTCAAAATGGGGATTCAAGCCCCGAACGGGGTTTCGGGTTTCCTTTTGCTGTCCCTTTCAGTTTGCCTGAAAAGGGCCTCAACCAAACAAAAAGCACGCACCCATGTGCGAAGGGCATCTCACGCGTGGCATGGGTTCTATTAGTTGGGGTCGTTTGGAGTTGGTACCCAGATTACATGGGAACAGTGTCCCTTTTAGGTTGGTTGAACATGGATCGCACTGGTTTGAGCTTGGACAGGGGGTCTGATATGTCCCTTTCTGGGTCAGACACTAGCCGTTTAAAGGGAGATCAAGGGAGTATCTAGTCCACCACCCTGCCTGGTTTGTCACCAGCCGTACTTCCCCGATTTCAGATGCCAACAACCAAAGCCAACCTGATCGACGCCAAGCTTGATCGATTTTTGCGGCTGGAACCAAGCGAACAATTCGAGCTCAGACCGTGGGCTTTGAACCAGGCGAGTGTTGGATGCTTTGTGGTTGCGATGTTCGTGCGGAGAAGTCGAGGGCCGATCCGAACCCCAGCGCAGATTTAACAGAGAAAATGCCGCGCGGAGGTTTCCGAGCCGAAATTCTGCCAAGGCCCTTGGAGAACTTCCGAGCGAGTGAAGACACTAGGATCCAAAGGACTCGAAAGACGACTCCAGGCTGTTTCACCGGGCTCTTGCCTTGACAGTCTCGGGATTTGTTTTGTTTGTTTGCACCCCTTTCTGCTTGTGTTTTATTTTCCTGGAAATCGCCGGTTATTAATGTATGTTTAAAACAAAAACGAGAAATAACCCAACTGCTTCATTGGCTGTTAGAACTCCTTGGGGCCGCTTATGGCACCTTTGGCCTCAGGCCGCCGATCTCTCGGCGCCGCTGCGGCGCGCGGCGGCGGCCTTGCTGGCCGAGAAGGCGGCAGCTCGGCTTTGAGGTGGCGGAGCTTTTCCATCGGCGCAATCAGTAGGTCCCCCAGTAGTGCCCTTTTGCCCTTTGTTGGGGGAGGGCTCCCCTGCTAAAAATAGACCAAAGTAGACTAAGTGAATTGCTGAACTTTGTGGTTGCTTCAAATGGCTGTGGGTCAACAGTAGTGGGATTTCATTTTGGGGTAGGTGAATTCACCACCCATTTGAGAACCGATTTTAGTGGGCATTGGGATGTGCACTGGGGGTACGATTTGGATTTTGACCCATGGCCATTTGAGCCACAATCAAGCCCCGGGTAGATCAGCAGGGGACAATCCCAACCATGAATAGCAGCGCTGCGGCCGCCTTCTTAATTCTTTACATGGCTCTGGGTCGACCAGTCCAATACCAGGTTTTGATATGACTCAGGTGGCTACAGACGCCAAAACTTCATAGGCATGATCTGTTTCCATGTGAAGTGCCCAGAAGCCAAACCTCGCTGTGTTCGACCAAGTTAGTAGTTTGTAACCAAAGTTACAACCCAGTAAGTCCCCCCAAGTGGAGTCAACCCCCATGAGTTGGTTACTTCCATTTGCTAAATGAATATGTTGTTATGTTCCCCTGGAGCCAAAAGGAGGATTAGTAAGGGATAGTGAGGGATAATTCCAACCAAAAAAGGTGCCGCCTTTTTCACTGTTTACATGGTTCTGGGTAGGCCATTTATTACCAGGTTTTGATTATGACTCATTTGCGGTAACTTGGCAGTTTGCGAATCGTCCGGTTCCTTAGGTACTTTTAGGTTTTCGGGTTTCCATTTAACCCACGAGTTCAACTTTTCGCAGGGGATCTGAGGGCAGCGTAGGGAAAAAATATATTGCCCCTGTTGGAAGGGCATCTATCACTACAGAAAATATGTTTCTGTTCTTTGAGGCGACTTGAGAAAAATAGATGTCATGTGGGTCAACCCACTTAATTAGCACCAGGTTCTGTGACGAAGCTGACTTCCATGTTGTTTGGTTGGAGCAGAAAACCGGGTCTGGAATTGGGCGTCTTAAAGATGTGTGTGTGTGTGATGGTTGTTGTTGGGAAACATGTTACATTTTTGCTTATTGTGGTTTAGTGGGATTTCCCACTTAGCTGCCAAAATTTAAATTTGTGCTCCCATTCCAACGTCAACCAAGGTATGTGTTGCAATTCACGTAGTCAGTTAATAGTATGGCTATACGGGCAGCAACCCCCGTTCCCCCGCTTAACAATGGGACCCAGGCCCCCGGTTGATGAAGGGAAGTACGTTGAAGTCCCATGGTTGTCAAGGGCTCATACGGGCCCCCAATGGGGGCTAGTAGCGACTAGTCCGGCCCATGAAGACAAATAGGGTTCGCCGTTTTTTCCGGAGTCCTTTCTTTGCGGGGATCCCGTTATGACAAAATAGATAATTAAGTTATATATATATATATACACAACCATAAAATGGCACTGACCCCAGTTACCCCAGTCATAACCATGCTTATAACCTACCTGACGTTGGCTGAGCATCCAAGGACCCGTGTTTCACCGAACTGACCCCTGGCTTCGGTCTTCGAGAAGCGTAACCAAGGAGCGTTTAGGCAGCCGCCGCCTGCAGGGTCTGGCGCAGCGCATGGAGCGAGCAGATGTGGACACAAACCCATTTCAGGTTGTGAAGGACCGGGGGGACTCGCGTGGTGGTTGGAAGGGAGCTAATGAGTTGGGGGGATCCAAATTTGCTTTTAAACAGGGAGCTATGAGCTCCCAGGAGTTCTAGCACCCCCCCCAAAAAAAAATGGTTGGTTTCCTTTTTGTTTTCCCTTGGACCCTCGAACAAGACACACCCAACAGATGCAAAACCCGCAACTTGGATGTTCAACCAAGGTCAGGGAAGTAGGTTATGGTTATAACTGGTGTAATTGGGTTTATCGTCCCCTTATAACCATTGCTTACTACGTTGACTAAGCATCCAAGAAGCAACTTACCCCTTCGGGCTACCCGCCTTTTTTGAGGCTGCGATTGGCCTGACTCAAGTGACCTAATTGGCGCAAGGGCGTAAAGCAACAAAAACATGCTAGCAAAGCAACCAGGCGAAGTAACTACCCAACTACCAAGCTACCTAATCACCTTTCTACTTGACTGCTTAGGTGCTTAGCTGCAGCTGCTAGCTCTACCTGAGGCACAGAAGCAGAACATGATTCCTTCAGCTGAAGTAAATGGGCATGTGCTTTAATCTTCTGAACAAACAGGCGCACAATACATGCATATGTGTAATCATGTTCACAAGTCACATGACAAAATCCTTGGCAAGGGCAGACAATGTGTTGTTGAGGCCGAACAATGACGGGTCACAGGCTAAGGTAGGTTTTGGTGAGTGCACCACCCAATGTTGATGGACCAAATCCTGCATCCACAGTCTGTTTATGGTGGGGTCATTGAATGGGGGTACGCCTAAAGTGGGTGGCTTCCTTTTGTTTTCCCAACCTCTGCTGAGGTGGCAGGACCCCCGCCCTTTTAGCATATACTAGGGCCTAGATAAGTAGAGTCTTGTTGTGGGTTGCTTAGAAGCCATATGGGTGTGGCTCAAATTTATCCAGCTGAGGCTACGCGGGTGTTAGTCTTTCCATGTACCGTGCCCAAAATGGCACATGTTTTCTTTGGTGCATTTTGCTTGGCTGTTAGGACTTCAACTTTTCTTTGCCAACTAATGGGTTTTCAGCTACACCTCTAAGAGTTAAGCTTTTAGCAGGGGAGCAGATTTCGCAACCGAGTTTTTGAGCAACCGCCATGTGTCGCCCCTTGGCTTCCGGCAGGACATGGTGCAAGGCATGGTGAACCAGCTGCTCGCTGAGGCGGCCAGCCAGGCCGAGCTCCCAGCTTCGGAGTCGGGAGTCGGGAGTCGGGAGTCGGGAGTCGGAAGATGGCTTAAAGGAGTTGGGCGTGTCGTTCGTTTTGAGGGCACCCCTGGTGTTGTCGTTTTGAAAGGGAAACCCAAAGGGATCCACGACTCTGTGTTCTTTTCTTCTTCTGCTTCTTCTTCGTTTTTTTTTTGGGGGGGGCCTAAACCCCGATACACCATTTCGAGTGAACTCAGGAAACATGGTACTTTTCATGGTTGACTAGATGTGTACTAAACTTGGTGCCAAACTTGGGAACCTGCCAATTACACAGGACATACTAGCTTAGACTTTCTGGCTGGCTAAGCAACCCAGGCGTGCCTTAGACTTGGGTTCAGACCGGAGACCCTGAAGAAACGACACCGAAAAACCGGCGCACCCTCAGAGTTGTTGTGCTTTTTCGAAAGGACCAAGCTTTCGTGGCAAACAATCAACATGTCACAATGTTTGCTTTGTTTGGCTCAACTTAGGAAGCGCGATACTTCAGAGCCATGAGAGCCACAGCAACCCGAGTGACTATCGGTGACCATTCAGTGGGCCTTAAGGACAGTTCAGGGTCACGAACCCCCAACCCCCGATGGCTCCCCTTGCCATGACTCTTGGTCAGCATTGGATTCAATGCGAACAAAGTTTGTTCCCCCAGTTGGTCAGGCTCCCTGAACCCCTTTTGTTTGCCAAGGTTTCTCGCCTTTGACAGATGACCAAGGTAGCTATGCCTGGTTTCCTGTGGTTTGCTTTCGGGGGCCAAATTTGTTTGTTCCGAGACACACACACACACACACACACCCAGAGACACACCCAGAGACACACCCACAGACAGACAGACAGACAGACAGACACACACACACAGACACACACACACACAGACACACGCGCCCACACACACACACACACAGACACACGGACAGACACACACAGACGGACACAGACAGAGACAGACAGACATTTTTCAGTTTATGAGTCGCTTGGAAGTTTGGATTGCCGATCCTCTTTCTTTCCAAGTACCAACAAATCCCAAGGGCCTTCTAAGGAGATATGAAAATCCGGGAGCAGTACCAAGGGACCCTCCGTGCTGGTTTTGTCACCTTTGGCTCAAACCTCTTGGGAGCCCCCAGTGAGTGAATCCTCAAGGACGAAACAGAATCCTATGAAACCTGCAGCTGGGTGGAGCAATTTGATTAAAGAACTTACCTCCTGAGTTCCTGCACTTCATACTGTTTGAGAAAACCATTTAGTAGTAGGTCTACAAAATAAGTTCCAGCACTGTTTTGCCCAATCCACTCACCGGTTTTTCACGTGGCTTTATGTCCGGGTCATGAACCATGATGACATAGCGGCAGGCATAGCATGAAGACACATGCCAAGCATGTTGGGCGTTTCCCCTTTCGGAGGAACAAATCGAAAACTCAGGGACGGCACCGTAGAATGATATTTATTTATATATTTATATATCGTTTATTTATGTGCTTATTAATTGACTTATGCATTTGTTCATTTATGTATTTATTTATTTGTTTATTCATTTATTTGTGTATTTATGTATTTATGTGTTTATTTATTGATTGATTTATTTATTTTTGGACATATGCAACATATTCTAGTCTCCTATTGAAATACCAATCAAATGTAGCTACCGATTTCGGGTAGCCTAAGGGGCGAGATATTACTAGTATTCTCGCGCTCCCATGTTTATGACTGATGTTAGTTTTAACGTAATCCGGGAACCCTTTCTACTTGTCTAGTCCCTTATGTTATGTCCATTTGGGGTAGAAACCCTACATGCCCTTGTCACTTCTGACTTTCGGGTATGTTCCAGTTGAGTCTGTCTTCGTTTGAGGCTACGCTTTTCTCGTTGTTCTTAAAGGGAAATCAATTGAAGACACAAGTCTCTCGCTCTCTTCTTTTGGGAAATCAATTGAAGACACAAGTCTCTCTCTCTTCATTTTGTTTTGGGAGGGGGAATCCCCAAGAAAAGAGAGACGCCCATTTGGGTATGGGTCAAAATGAAACCACCAGGCGACCGCAGGTTTTAGTCCTTCTTGCCATTTAACAGGGCAAGCCATTTGTGGTACCTATTTTTGTGGTACCTATTGTTTTTTGGTGTTTTTTTGGTTTTCGTCCATTTGTGGTACCTGTTCTTGAGCCACGGCCATTTGATGCAGGTGACTCAGAAGAGCTTCTGCGACGCCGCGCTGGGCAAGGCCACCAAGGAGAGGGACCGCCGCCTGCGGGAGGCGAAGAAGCTGCGCCCTGGACGTGAGCATTTCGTTTCGCCTGAGCACCGGGGGTGCCCTCCCTGGGTTCGTAATGCTGACCCCTCACGAATAACCCCCTCACGAGCCGGGTAAAGTGGAGCAAAAAGAGGTCGTTTGAATGGGAGGCTCCTTACAAGATACAATTTTTGCCACCGTTTGAAGCATGTTTTCTCTTTTTCAGCAGCAACATAGAGGGAAACAAAACCATTTACATGTTGCAATGTTCAGGTGTATAATGTATGGATCCCTGTTTAAGGATCAGGATCCCTTCTTAGTGTGGAATCCCTGGGGGCTGGTGGTATTCAGGGTCCCTTTTTGAGTGTGGAATCCCTTCCGGGCGGGGGGGGGGCATTAATCAGGGGTCCGCATGAAGTGTGTTTTTTTGAGGGCGGGACTGGCTTGAAGTAAAACGAAGCAAACCCCACCTGTTTTCTTGGAAGGGGGCGGTCCCCGAAAAAAGAAGCAACAGGTGTCCTTTCGGCTCCCTTCATTTTTGCCAACCAAAACGGGGTCCGCCACGGGAACAAGGGGAATCGCTTTTTTTTGGTACAGCATCCACATGGGGTCCAGGGATCCGTGGGTAATGTAAGTGTGGCTGTGTGGTGTCTCGTCACAATTCGTGACAAAGCTTTATGTATAGTATCGGTGTTTCTCAAAAAAGGTGTCGGTCGCTTTCCTAAACCGATTGGTGGTTTGTTCGATTTTTATTCAAATACAAACCAACCAAAGTGGGGTCCGCCATTCGGAGGACCCCCTCCTAACAAACTGATTTAAACCAGAGGACTAGGTCAAAGGCGTTATTGACACAATGGTGGCTTAAACACGTGCAAAGGCAAGCTCTGGTTTAAGCATGTGTATGCTATGCAAATTGAAGCAGTGTAACCTCTAGCATTGCCCCTTTGAACATAGGCAGGGTCCCTTTGAGCCATCCAGCCATTCGGTGTTTGGGTTGGACCCGGTAACTAGAAAATCAAAAAGCAGGTCGGTCACAAGTGTTCTCTAATTTTCTGTTGAGCCCCGGTGGTTACCCTTTGAACCACCATGAGCTTCCATTTGCTTAATATGTTTTACTCTCCCTAATTGGTTTTAAAGGGAATATTTTACTATTGCATTGTGGTTCTTCCAGGGGGCTTAAGCAAATGCAGGCGAGGGTAGTTTGGAAGATGTCACTTGAAGCTCAGTTTTGGGCTTCTCACATGGCCAGTCGGGGTTTTGGGCGCTGCTTTGTTCTGGCTTGCCCTTTAAACAGGCTTGGGCTCTTCCGCCCCTGGCTTAAACATTTGTTAACATGATGCCTTTGGTTTCACTTCGAACGGGACCAGCTCGTTGGAAGACATTGGCACAACCCTGCAACAAACTCAGTCTTTCTGGGTATTGTGTAATTGCGCAGTACTTGTATGGTCTGGGGGCTTAGCGTGTTGTGCAAGAATCCGTTTGAGGGGAATGGCGTTGTGCTCATAGCACGGCCAGTAAATACATCCTTGATTGATGGCTTCTTTATGGTGCAGCTAATTCAGAGGAGACCGGCATCAACTTGGTGCTAACAGCAGGTGTTAAGCAAATCCTAAATCCTAGTTTAACATTCAGAGTTTAAGCAACTTCTAGGTTTGAAGCACATGGCTTTAACGAACAAAAAACATCCAGCAATAGTTTCCCTTAGATCAGCTTTCTCCCTTCAGGGTGCCAACTGGAGCAAATGAACAGCTGGTGACCATGGTTGTTTCCATTTATACCGCGCATCAAAGCAACCACAAAGAGCACGGTCGAGATGTCCAAGCACGAGCCCCCGAAGCCACTGAGTTCCATTCACGCCCAGTAGTAAGGGTTTGCGGGCAATGGCCCCAACCATGCTTGTGCGGCGGCCAATAAACCATCCTTTGCATTTTTTGATGGTTTGCGGAGGTCTCACCACCTTGTGACTGTTTCATGGTTGTTGTTGGGACACATTTTACATTTTTGCTTATTGTGGTTTAGTGGTTGAAATCCAACCACTTAACTGCTAAAATTTATTTTTTTGCTCCCCAAACCCAACGTCAACCAAGTTTTGGTGCCAGGGTGTTCCCCCTCAAAGGTCATAAAGTAAAGTACCATGAAAGGTTCCCCAAACTCCATGCCCACCTGAAAAGTTGTTGAGGGAACAATATACATGGCCCTATCCGGGTTTGTCGCAAGATAGGCCATGATAGGCCCATTAGTTCATTAATTCCTTGTATGCCATCCCCAAAATTGGGCTTGCCATAGGGGTGTGAGATTCAGGTTATAACCTGCTTACTGGCACAGTCCATTTGGACTTGCAAGCAGGTTATAGCCCGTTGCCACAGTGTCATTGTCAAAGTCAACACCCTACACACAGACGAGCGCAAGTGGAGACCTGGATACACCAAACAGCTGTCAACAACTCAGCTTCCCAAAAACAGACAAACTGCTTCCCAAGAACCGAAGAAACCATCAGCCACGATTCCTTTGCCCGTTGCTGCCTTTGGTACTCTTTTTTAGCCGAGGAGCGCCAAGCTGGGGAGCCTGGACACTAAGCGCGAGGAGCCGGGTGCGACCATTGGGCGAAAGTGGAGCAAAAAGAGGTCGGTTGAATGGGAGGCTCCTTAAAAGATACAAATTTTGCCACCATTTGAAACATGGTGCTTTTTCCGCACCAAAATAGAGGGAAACAAAAACCATTTACAAGTTGCAATGCTCAGGTGTTTTTCATGTAAGGATCCCTGTTTGAACGGCAGTCTCCTCACCGGTTTCCCAAACCGAAGGGTTTGAAACACTCGCATGGTCCCTTGTTCACCTGAAGTGGCAGTCGTGTTGTCAGTTAAGTGACTCAATGGGGCGTGCAACAACTTCCAAGCTGTTGAAATCAAGCTCACTTTGAAACAAAGCGAATGACAGTTCAGCACGGCCAAAAGACGAAGCGTGGAACTTTGTTGAAACAACGAACCCTAAACACGTGCTTAGGCAATGAGCTCCAAACAAGGGGATAGGACGAGCTCTAAACAAGGGGATAGGTTTACGGCTTATCCCGTGGATTACAAAGATCACAGCGCACATCGAGGAGCTCCTCGAGGAGACAGCGCTGTTGACCGATGAGGTGGCGAAGCTGGAGAAGGACCATGCAACGGGCAAGCCATGGGCATTCCTTGGGGGGGTGGCAACTGGAGGGGAAAACCCATCCAAAGGGAAGGGACACCCTTTTGATTTGCCTGCAAGACATTGATCGGAATGCGTTCAAGCACTGCCTTACTCACCACTGGCTAACCTGTGCAACTGTGCATGTCTCAAATTAGGGGAACCCCAAAAATGCCAGAATTCTTTTTGGCTTCTTTTTCAACCAGCCCTTTTTCGAGGTACCCTTTAAACAAAAAACTGGCCGTACCTAGCTGTTGGAAGGGAGCCAAGGAGCTATCCAATTTGTTTCTGGGAGCCGGGGAGCTAGGGTTCGGACATGGTAGGTTTTTGTGCGGCTAGTTGGTTGAATGTTTGGACTTGAACGTCTTGGGTGAAACAATGGGTTTTCCATTGGACCCACAAAAAGTGATCAACTGTTTGCAGAGGGGTCCTTGCAGCAACCAAGTTCAGTTCCCCTCAAGAGGTGACGTTTGATGCTGGGAATTCCCTCAAGGTACTACCCTCACCCAGTGGTTATGCCCTTTCTCAGCGTTTCTTTTTTGGGGGAGGGTTCCCAGAAAAAGGGTTACCAACTTATTCTAACCTCTCCACTGGAGGACCTAAACCTCAGCCCTTCGGAGAATTTTCTGCGGGCAACTCGGTGAGGACCTGGCTGCGGCCACGGAGCTCCGCGCCGCGGAGAGCCAGGAGAACCTCAAGGCCATCAAGGCGCGGATTTTGTGCCCCGCCCTTTGAGCCCAAAGGGGGGGGGGAAGCATGTGTTTGGATTTCTTGGGTGGGAAAAAAGGGTATACCTCCACATGTATGAACATATATATATATATACAATATATGTACACATAGTAATATATATATATATATGTATATATTGGTAAGGCCGATTCCTGCGGTTTGCCCGGGCCCACAACGTGCCCGACCCGCGCCGCCTCGCGCAGCGAAACACCATGAACCCTATAAAGCTTTGCGCCCCAAACCTTAACCCTAAAACCCTAAACCTAAACGTTCAAACCATAACCTTGAAATTATAAGCCCTAAGCCTGAACTCTAAAACCATAATCCCTGAACCTGAACCCTCAAAAACAAGCCTTGCATTCATAAACCCCGAACCTTAACCCTACAAAAATACACCCCGAACCTTAACCCTTGGCTGCAAGACTTGCGAGAGCGCAAGCAAAAGTACTGAACCCAAACCTTTACCCGAAAGCAACACTTCCTCAAACCCGTGTATAAGACACATATACATTGACAATACGCTTCAACGCCTGGGCAATCCCGGGGCGTTCGTTGTGTATGTATATATATATGTACATGCTTCTTGGTGTGTGTAGAAATGTGTGTATATACACACAGGTAATACCGGGATTTAACGTCGCCCCATGTTCTTTCCATGCAACTGAAATTATCTTTGTTTGTGATTCCAGTGTTTTTTGGATTGGTGGTTGCCCTTGAGCATTGGATTCAACTCCCCAAACCACCAACCCCCCATCTCCCGCATCCCCCCCATCCCTCCCATCCCCACCCCGCCACTTCCCCCCCACTTCCCCCCACTTCCCCCCCCTCCTCTCCGCACCAGCGACAGTCGAACAAAAGATTTGCTTCACTTCCCCCACTTCCCCCCCTTCTTCCTCCGCACCACGACAGTCGGAAAAAAAAGAAAAAAACAACTTGCCGCAGGAGGCGAAGCAGGGCTTGGACGCCACCAAGGAGGCCATCGTGGCCTTGCAGGACTTTTACAAAGGCCGGGAGATCGATGCGGCTGCCGATCCGGCGGATCCGGCGCGATCGATCCGGCGGATCCGGCGCGTGTTTTTGGTTCCGGGGCCGGGGATGCGGGCATGGGTGTGTGAAACAACGAGGGACAAATAGGGTGAAGCCAGAGAGGCCCGAAATCATCCGTGTTTCTTAAACGAACCCAAAAGGCAGGGGTGACTGGAATTCCCCTACAAAAGTTGTGGGTTCCAACACAATCGCCACTTTTGGAGGCCCAAGAAATGCAAACTGAGGAACCCCAAAAAGGAGAAATATGTTTGCCAGATCGCCCGGAGGTGCGGCCCGGAAAGCGGCGAACCACGACAAGGCGGGGTAGGGGTCGATCAGTTGGAACCCGGAAGACCCTTGCCATGGGTTGAGAAAGACCCAGCCATGGCGATAGGACCCTTCATGGTTGTTGGGAATCCTTTGACGCATTTTTGATCTTATGGTGGTTTAGTGGTTGAAATCCAACCACTTAACTGCTAACATTTGAGAATGTTTGCTCCCCTTCCATCGTCAACCAAGCCTTGGAGTGCTGCGAATGTTGGGCTGTTTCTCGGAAAGCGTGTTTGGTTTGGGTTGACCTGTGAGTTAAACTGTATTTGTCGGAAAAGGACTGGACCATTGTGTCTTAAATTGTGAAAGTTCGTTCTTTCGGTTTTTTGCTGATGCACATCTCCCCCTCAACCTTGAGCCGTCTAGCGCTGGGCTGGTGACCAGCACCCCCAGTTGATCATCCAAGGGATCCAGTTGGCTACGAAGGGAAGTTGGAAACCCAAACAGAACCATGGTCATCCAAGTGGTAATTTTCATTTGGCGATGCATCGGTTCCCATTTTTTCCTTGGCTTTACTCATTCCCCAAGCAAAACATACTCTTACGACATGTTTTTCTTCAGCATTCACATGTTTTTGTTGCTACGTTTGTTGGTCCCGTTCATTTTTAGCGGGCTGAGTGTTTTGCTCACATGCCAAGGATTGGAACTGGAGGGGTTGGCTTTCCCATCACCAGCGGGGTCAAAAAAACATGAAGTTGGGAGGCTTGTTTTTGACCGAGAAAACATGGGGCCGTGGAACGGGGAAACCAATGGAAACCACCTACTTGTGTGTGTGTGTGTGTGCTTGTGTCCATTTTGTTTGTAGATGCCTGCTTCGTTTGCCGTAAAGGAGTTTCGGCTCTACTGATGGCCAATCAGCAAAGCAGGTCAGCTTTTTGTTTTGTTGTTGTGTAGATCTTTTTCTGTGTCAGCTGAACTCCAAACAGTGGTAGTGAAAGTGAAGGTATTTTCTAGGGAGTCCACACTCCCAAGTTGGGGAATCATCGCAAGTTCCTCCGGTAGGCACTGGCCCATTCCGGACTTTGGAACGAAACCTGCTTTTCAGGTTCTGCACCGCCTCCGAGCCTCTAAGAGATGACCACATAAGTAGAAAATTGGCTTGGATCCCTTGGATTTCTCCTCTCCGGGACCCATTCCAAGCCCGGTGCTTGGAGCAATACAAGCTCACATGTCCAGTTGGTTGGGATCCCATGCCCCAAGAAAGGCCTAAGGAGAGAAGTTTGGGATTTGGTGATTTGGACTTGTGCTTTGCGGCGGTTTGGAAGGGGTTGATTGCCATTTACCCCCAAGAGAATTGGGTTTCCCTTACCAATCCAAACGAGGTGAGTCGATCTATCCAGTGCCTCACACTTGCGGAATTCGACATTTGTGCTGGGCAAATCCCCTTGAACCAAATTCCAAGGGCGTAAATCACCAAGCCCTTTCTCCATGTTTCCCTTTCCCTCTCACCAAATCCATTTGTGAGTACTTGGATCCTAGGCTATGTCCTTCTTCCAGAAGTCTGCGCTCAACGAGCCAGCGCCCGGGTTCGAGGGCAGCTACGGGGGCAAGCAGACCGCGGCTGAGGGGGTGATCTCCATGATGGAGGCTGGGAGTGGAGACTTCTTCGTCTTCGTGCCACACTGATTGCACGACCTGGTGCTTAAGATTTAGCTAGGTCCCTCAAAGCGAACATTTTGACACCTTCTCAAAATTGCATATATGTATATACATATATATATATACATATTTATATATATATATATATACATATCATTGCATTATATATATAGATATAATATATGTTTCGGGCGGGGGGGGAGGGCTTCAAACCACCACGTAGCTTAAGAGTAAGTTTGGGAATGTCATTGTCATGGACGTTAAGGCGACGAAGGGACTGGGGAAGCCAAAGGAGAGAGGCTGTGACCAGCCCGGTCCCCCGGAAATTCGGACATGTTCAAAACGAAGCCTTGGATCAAGCCCTCGCAAGGTTCCGGCTCAATTTTTTCGCTAGGTGTCCTGCCGATGGTGTCAAGGTGCCAAAAGGAACCCATCATTTGCCCTCCAGGGCATCTTCTGGGCACCAAGCTGAAGCTTGACGGTGCCCAAGGACCAAGGGGATCCAAAGGGAAGCCAGGATGGTTCAGTGTGGGGGGATGAAGTGTTTGGGATCCTTTTGAGGGACTCCACAAGGTGTTGGACCTTGCTGTTTCTCAAGTTGAATGAGTTCGAATGAATCTTGAACCCCCCCCCGTCGATGGATCCAGGTGGTGCGGGACGACTTCGAGAAGGCGGGCGCCAGCACCAAGTCCTCGGAGGACAGCGCGGCGGAGGAGTTTACCAAGCTCAAGCAGCAGCCCCCTGGATTCGAAGGAGAGTGGCATGGGAAGCGCGATTGCCCGGGTTTGGGAGAGGTTGGGAATTTGTCATTCGGAGGGGTAGGAAGGTCCCCAAAATCGAGACTCCTCACTTGAGACACTGCGATTTCTTGGGTTTCGGGGCCTAAGAACTTGAAATGCTCAGGGCTGGCGCCGTGTCGGGACTCGATCGATTCGCGCGCCGGGGGGTTGTGTTCGGCCAGCGCCAAAGTTTGGGAGAGGTTGGGAATTTGTCATTCGGAGAGGAAGCAAATGGGTCTGTCTTGTGAGGGTACTTCCTGGGGTTGCTTTAAATGGGAAGCCAGGGATGGCGTTTTCCCTTTTGACATATGCCAAATCCTTGTGGGAGAATGTGTGGGTTGGTCGGGGAAGGAAGTTGGATTGGTCCCAAGGGATCTTGCCCCTTTTGAAAAGGCGGGGGGGGGGGGGAGGAGTGCATGCGCTCGGGAATCAGGCTAGTTTTGTTCCCACTTCTAGTGGTTCCTGAGACCCAATGGAGCGGATCTGACTTGACTTCCTTGACTCAAAAGTTTTGCCCCGTTTTGCCTGCGTTTCGCCAACGTGCCAATGGGCTAAAGTGTTAACCGTAGGTGGTCGCTTGTCTTGACTCTTTGTAAGTGTCCACTTGGGCCACCATTTTGGCTCAAGTGGGCACTTCCCTTCTTTTTTGGAATCTGAAACTTCTCATTCCCCTCCTATCAAAGCCATGTACGCCCCCGCCTATGCCGGTGCCGCGGTTGCAGAGGCTAAGGCGAAGGCCAAGGCATCCATGGCGAAGTACCTGGCAAGCCTTGTGAAAAAGGAGGAAGAAGGTTGGACCGTCCTGGCGGCTGAGGTCCCTCAGGCACCGGACGAACGGTTCTTCTCCAGCGCCGACGAGCTGGAGCAGGCCCCACTCATCCCAGCCAAGCGCAAGGCCGAGGACGAGCTGATGGCAGACTCATCCCCTGGGGTGGCGCAGGTGCCGATGGCCCTGACACGCCCCCCAGGGGCGTTCTTGGAACTTCTCAACCCGCCGGAGCCGGATGTCCCCATGGAGGAACTCCTGGCGGAAGACGAGGAGGAGCCCCCGATGGAGGAACTCCTGGCGGAAGGTGAGGAGGACCCCCCGATGTCCGACACCAAGTGGCAGGGACGCCAGGACCTGATGGAAAAGGCCAGGGCGCAGGCGTCCTCGGAGGGGGATGAGGACCCCGCAGCCCCCCCGCCGGGGGGAAAGTCTCTGAGGGCCTTTACCAATTCAGTGAGGACCAGATGGCGGGGGACTTCCCGTGTTTTGATGCGACCACGGCCACCAGGCTCCGCCGACTTCAGGCCAAGGATGTCCAGCGGCTCCTGCGAGGCTTTGAGGGCCCCCAACTCAAGCAGGGGGGCCTGGAGCGCGTGATTGAGGCGTTCTACATCGCCAAGATGAAGTATGAGCATGAGGCCCTGCTCAGCACCCCGGGCCAGAAGGTTGGCAAGCGCGCTGGCCTGGGGTACGGGGGGCTGGAGAACCGCCCCCTGGGTAAGGCGCCCACCTCCTGGATCTGCCCCTGCTGCACCATGCCCTGGGTGAAGAAGGGCGCCAGGAAGTGTATGGGGTGCGGCAAAAAGACGGAGCCCATTGACACGGCATCCAACTTGGCCACCCTGGAAATGGCAGGCACGCACTGGCAGCTGACAGTGGATGACCAGGGCAATGCGGTCTGGACGGCGGCCCGGTCCGCAGGTGCCGATGGCCCTGATACGGACCGGGCCCGCGACCTCAAGCTCAGCGCCTCGGTGGATGTCAGCGAGCTGGCCACCGACCCGATGGCGTGCGAGAACCTGGACCAGGCCAGCTTCTCGGATTTTGTCCCCTCCTCGGTCCGGGCGGTGATCAGGAACTGCCCCATGGAGCTGGACGAGGATTTCCTGACGGCCCCAATGGGGGAAAGGCCCCCGCTGCCGGGCGACAAGGAAGAGGGCCAGGAGTGCAGGGCCTTCCACCCGTCGGCGGTGAAGGCCTTCAAAATCCAGACCCGGCTCAACGCCACCACCATCGCCCAGGAGGAGGCCAAGAAGGCAGACCAGGTGGCAGCGGTGGAGCGATCCGCGGCGGTCCTCCAAGGAGGGGCCATCGATGGAGGAGGCGATGGGGGCCAACTCCTCAAGAATTTGGACTTGGACCTCTTCCGCGAGAAACTGCTGGATAAGCTGGGCGCGGACTGGGGGAGGCCCACACCGGAGCTCCTCCAGGCCCAGACCACTGCGGAGGAGGCGAAGGCAAAGCACCAGGCCAGACAAGCGAAGGGCGCCCTCGAGACCAGAATGCTCGAGCCCATCAAGCCTCCATTCAGTGCATGGCCTAACGAGGTCCGAGTTGCCATCGAGACAGGGGTCTTTGAGCCGACCACGGCATGGAGGGACTTCAGCATGGACGACCTCACGTCCCTCACGGACTCTTACCTCGAAGCCAAGGCGGTCATCTCGCTGGTAGGAACCCCTTTCCGGCGGCCCTCCTGACAGATCTGCCGGATCTGGCGGGGATCCCCATTCCAAAGGCGGGGGGCTCTGGTGCGGCGCGCCCAGGTGCCGAGGGCCCTGACAGGCAGCCCACCATCCCCCCAGCCTCGGGCTCTGGTGCGACGAGCTCAGGTGCCGAGGGCCCTGACAAGCCGTCCGCCACCCCGGGGGGCCTGGATACCCAGGACCCGGAGGTGCAGCTCGCGGTCCTGCGCTGGATGATGAGCAAGCGTGTCGGAGAGGTCCGCATCTTTGCGGGCCGCTGGGTCCGACGACCGGGCCCCGTACACGTCCCGGACTGGGCCAACAACCTCACCAAGGTGAATCCGGAGGCGCTGGAAAAGGGTACGCATCCCAGGAACCACCAGGTGGGTGGACTCCCATGGGCCAGGTACTCTATTGAGGAGCTGAACCAGCAGGCCAAGGCGGGGGACCGACCATGAGGACCTGCGATCCATCTTCTGGGCGGCCCCCCACGATCCGGATGATGACTTCCACTGGGCGCGCCAGATCTCGTCCTGGACACTCCCAGGCTTGCTGGGGATGTTTGGTCACAGCTTCACTCTGCGCCAGCTCTGGGGAGTCTGGGAGTCCCTGCCACTGCTTCAGGGCCCTAGACAGCGGGGCCCGAAAAACAAGGCCCAGAATCAGATCCGCTTGGAAGGCTGGGAGACCCTGAAGGAAGAGGCTCGGTGCTTCCTGAAGGAGGAGGGCCTTCCGCTCCCGCAGACGGGACCGGAGTGGCGCCTGGTCTACCGGGCCATGGGTAAGGTCCTTGCGGCCCGGGCCTTCCTCACGGACACCCCGGCGGAGGTAATGCAACTCCCGGTCCAGGACGTGGCGGACTCCAAGGAACAGATGATCCTCCGGGCGGTCTGTGATGAGCGCATATCTGTCCCGGTGGAAAGCCTCCAGCAGTTCCCGGAGGTGTACCAAGCCCTCATGGACCGCATTGGAGGCCCGGGGGCCCTGGCGGAGGTCAAAGTCAACTGGCGCTGCAACACGAAGCAGTGGTGGGTCGGCGCAGTCCCCGACTCAGTGGCCCCCTCCATCTACCGCAAGCTCGGCTACACCACCGACATGATCAAGCTCATGGGCCTGGACCCCTCCGCCCCCGGGTGCCGGACAGGTGCCGATGGCCCTGACATCCGCCCCAGAAAAGAAGGGCGATGAGGGGATCGTCTACCCCCCCATCACATCGGACAACGTCCACGGCGTGGTGGGCAAGGATTACAGGAAGAAGAACTTCTCGGCAGAGACGAAGCACGTCTTCTGGGCGCACATGGAGTGCGGCTTGGTTCTGAGCTCGGTCACTCCATGGGAGCTCATCCCCAAGACGAAGGGAGAGACCCGGGGGGGCTACATGTGCAAGTACTGCAAGGGGTACTGGCGCGCCGGGGGAGGGGCACTCGCCTCCTCCAGATCCGGGCCGGCAAGGCCATCCTTCAGCTGGTGCTGGACGAGCCGCCCGATGGACTGTACAACCGCTGGGTCAAGGAACGGTTGGAGTTCTACCGCCGGGTAGAGCCGTCTGCCCCGCTGCGGGATGTCTCCGTGGTGGACCAGAAAGTCCCACGGTTTAGGTTCGGCAACCTCACCCAGACCGGCCATGTTTCAGATGCCATCTGGGAGCTGATTCTCCGGAACCCGGAGGCGGCGGCGCTCAAGCGCATTGACGACATTGCCAAGGGGGCCGCGTGATCATGCAGCACTGCGGCCATCCGGAACGGACTCGCATTGCACCCCGGGGGAGGACAGCTGCCGAGGGCGCTGATATCCCCCCCGGGCACAGCACAGGCCTAGACCTGTACCAGGCGAGAAAAAAGGGGAGCGCTTGGGCTGGTCCGGGATGCGCCTGGGCTCCGTTTTTCCCTTTCCGGGGAGGCTCCCTGGGTCCCCCCCCCCCCTTTTTCGGGCGTGGCTTTTCGGGGTTTTGGGGCCCCCCCCCCTGTTGTTTGGTTGGGGTTTGCGCCTAGGGATTTGGCTCCGGGCTCGAGTGGATCACGATGATGTGGAGGCCCCGCCTCCCTTCCCCGTTTGGAACGGCCTTCCTAGGGGTACCAACCGCGGTCCAGTTGATTTTGCATGACCTTGGATTTGCACCAGTGCAGTCGGACGGGGAAATCCTCGTGGCGTGCTGCCTGGAATGGGTCAATAAGGACCAGGTTGCCAACCCGGATGCGGTGGTTTTTGAACCGCGACCGTGGACACGAATTGTGGGGATTGCACCCGACGGTAACCATGTCCTGGTGGCCTCGGACACCTACAACTTGATCCTCGCAAGGATACTCGGCTCCCAGCCACAACCGCTGGAGGAGGCGGATTTGGAGCTCGCTACTAAGACCCTGCAGCAACTTTTGTTTCGTGCGGCAGGCGCCAGGCAATCGCACACCTATTCTCCACTGGAAATGGAACAGGCCATCCGGGACCGTGAGGAGTGGATCCTCTCCGGATCGATTGAGGCCCCGGATGTCCTGGCAGTGGCCAACAAGTGGCGGCATTGGAAACCAGGGAAGATCCAAACCCAACTGCCGACATCCCAACGAGCGTTGGAACAGCACTTGCGAGCCAGGTGGCTGGAACGCCTCCTGGGCTACTTCATTCCCTTCCGCCACCAGATCCCCTACATGCACCAGGTGATGGGGGCCAGGGAGCTGGAGGAGTTCGGCCACCTGTTCGGAGATGCCCGTTTCCGGACCATCAGAGCACATTGCTTGGCCTATGAGGGCATGCGCAAGATCGGCTTCCAGAACCTCCCCTGGACGGCCGGGGACGTCCGGCACCTCATGAACCAGGCGGTCACGCTGGAGGTCACCCCGGCGAAGCTCCAGAAGTGGTGGGGCACTTTAAAGTGGCTCTCCATCAAGCTCGGCATGCTCAACGTTGACGAACACAAACAGCTCCTGGCGAAACGAAAAGCCATCCAAGAGACATTGGTGGACACCCAGGTCAAGCCACAGCGTAAAGCGGTGGTTCCGACCCGGGCGATTGTTTGGGCCCTGGAACAAGGGGCAGAAGGGGGCCCCTCGGAGAACCGGGTCCCGGAATTGACCAAAGCAGTGGACAGGTACATTATGGCGATGGCCAGGTTCAACCTAGCCTGCAGTGCGCGCTTCAACGACGTGCAGCACACCTCGCCGCAGACGGTCAGGTCCACGAGCAACACCCTGGAGCTGCTCGCCTGGCAGACAAAGACCACGTCGGCAGTGGCCATCAAACGGAACCCGGTCCCGCTCATCGCCCCATTATTCTCTTTCTCGGGGGCCAGATGGTGGATCCCCTTGGAAAAGTGGTGGAAGAGATTCAGGGCCTCGGATGAGTTTCGTGAGATGGACTACCTGATCCCCACGATCAATAAGGACAGGACGGGTTTCATCCCCCGCCCAGGCACCCCAGACAGGTCCCTGAGGTGGCTCAAGGACGCCTTGGGGAAGCAGGGCGCACCAGCCAAGGATGTGGCGGAACTATCGTGGTACTCCTTCCGGGTCTTCATGCCGGATTGTGCATTCCAGGCCCACATACCGAGGGACCAACGCCAGTACCTGGGGAACTGGTTCAAGGAATCCACGGCGGATGTCTACACCCGGGAGAAGCGACACGTGGTGTGCTCCATCTGGGACCAGGTTCTCCAGAAGCTCCCGTCCATGCAACTCGAGGCAGGAAGGGCGGTCCGAGTCGACCTCGGACATGAGGACTGGGCGGACAAGGTGGAGTGCCCTGCCTCACCAAAGGCCTTGTTCAAGGAAGTCCCGGACACACCGCCCTCACATGCCAGCTGGGATGTGATCCCCGCCGACAAGCCGGCCATCACCAAGGTGGCTGCAGATGAGGTGCCTCCGCCTCGGGGTCCACTGACGGTGATTGCCACCACGGCCCGAAAGGGTCCCACCAAAGCCTACAGCATGCACTTACTGGACACGGATGGCGTCACAGTGGGTTGTGGCTGGAGGCCGGGGCCGCCCAAGATCTCGGAGCTGGCGGAGCAGGACTTCCATGCTGAACCGGAGATGTACCTAGGATGCACCAGATGTTTCCGGCATTTCACCTTCCCGAACACGTGGATGGCCGTGGAGCCCTATGCAGCACAGGACTCTGAGGCCTCCATCTCCCTCTCCTCGGACACTGACGAGAGCGTGGACACTCAGTCCGACAAGGAGGCTATCGTCCTCCCGGAAATTGAGGGGGATAGAGCAGGTGCCGAGGGCCCTGACACTCATCCCCCCGTGCCTCAAGGCAAGGCGGCAGGGGGAAGGGCGCAGGTGCCGAGGGCCCTGAGACGCCCTCCCAGGCACCCCCGGGGTCCGCAGCAGGGTAGCTGCACGCACAGGTGCCGAGGGCCCTGAGATGCGGCAGCGGGACCACACGGCATACGGGGAAGGAGGACCCCCCCCAACGGCCAGCTCGTCCGTTGGTATTGGCAGCTGATGCGATCCGTCCGTTGGGAGTGGCATCAATCCTACTCCCATCAGCTGCTGAGGGGAGCTGCCCAGTGGAACTGGGCAATCCTCCCATTTTGGCACTAACCCTTATGCGGCAAAAAGGAGGCACCGTTTTGCGTATAAGGCTTAGTAGCACCTGAGTGGTGCTTCAAAGAGTCTGGGCTAAAGTGTTAACCGTAGGTGGTCGCTTGTCTTGACTCTTTGTAAGTGTCCACTTGGGCCACCATTTTGGCTCAAGTGGGCACTTCCCTTCTTTTTTGGAATCTGAAACCCCGCCCACCCACACCATGGCGGCGACGCCTGATGAGTTGGTGGCACCACCACAGGAGGTGCCCGAAGCGTACACGGACGCAGTGGCTAAGCTCCACAAGACCGCCAGGAACCTCATGGTCCTCAAGGGCATCCCGTGGTTCATCCAAGCGACGCTGTCTGATGAGGGCTTTGTCTCGATGGAGGACCTCGCGACCCGGTGGGACTCGCCCGACCGGGCAAGGGAGACGGCGCCGAGGGAGTTGGGCTTCGCCCCCAACAACAACCGCTACACGGATGTGACCTCCCGGCTGATCGCGGCCCGTATGTTCCAGGTGGTTCACGCGGCTCAACGATCCATGGGAGTGGGGGCACATGCGACAGCGGGACCCGGGCCGCACACGCCCGGGGACACTGCCCCAAATCTCACGGTCTCGTGCGAACGGGGACAGCTGGAGAGGGTTTGGGAGGAGAAGACCAAACTCACCAAACCCAAGTTGGCCCTGCAAGGAAGCGACCAGCTGATGAAGCGCCAGTTCAAACTCTGCGCTGGAGGCGAGATCGGTTCATCCCCATGAAGTACCTGGTAAGCGCACTCCCGGAACCAGGAGAACGGCCATGGAAGACCGCCAAGAAGACCACGGTTGATGGCTGGGACCGGGAGGACGAGGTGGAAGAGCGGGGCGAGCCGAAAACTCGCCACCAGCTCGAGAGAATGCACGCGGTGTTCCGGAACACCCTCCTCATGTGCGTCCTCTCGTTTCCACAGTTCGGCCAGTTCGACATCACCCGAGAGGACCTGGAGAGCTGGTACGAGTGGTTCTATGGGGAGGACATCGGGGGCCGTTTTCCCCCTCCCGAGGACCACGTCCTGGCAATTGCCGAACGCAATGCATGGCGGAAGATTCACGAGCAGATGCACGAGGGCAGCACCCTCAAGGCGGCCATGCTGTCGGTAAGGCAGGACACATTGTTTTGGACACGTGAGGTCTATGAAAAGATCAGGACCTTCTCCAGGGGCCGCCCGCAGACCAGGACATCCATGGACTACGCACCACCCCAGAAGGGCAAGAACAAGTCCAAGGGCAAGGGGAAGTCCAGGGGCAAGCCTGGGAGCAAAGGGAAAGGTAAGCCCCCCCAGCCGAACAATCAGGCTTCCAGGGGCAGTAACAAGCAGGCGGCCACCGATCCGAAAGGGAACCAGTTCTGTAACAACTGGATGCGCGGGCGCTGCCCGGGCAACTGCGGACGCACGCACAAGTGCAACCTCATCCTGGCAACGGGCCGCATCTGCCTGGGAGACCACCTCCCGCAGGACTGCCCGGGTTGACTAGGGGCTCGGACCCCGACCCCCCGGGAGGCCTCAGGTGCCGAGGGCCCTGATAGGGCCCGGGGGGGCGAGAGGGGGCGAAAGCGCCCTCAAGCAGGCACATGAGCCCCCTCCTGCAGGTGCCGAGGGCCCTGACACAGGGGGGGGACAGGCCAGGTGGCGGCCATCCTCAGCGGAACAAGGATGCGGACGACAGGACCAGCGTGCACAACACCCCAGCTGGGGTCAGAACAACCGCACAGCTGGTACAACGGCAACGCCGAAGCCCCGTGCCACAGGTGCCGAGGGCCCTGAGATGGCAGGGACGGGACGGTTCCCCGCAGGTGCCAAGGGCCCTGACACGGGGGGCCGCGCCCAGCAGGCCCGAGTGCCGGACAACTGGCAGCACACCGCAACGCCGAGGAACACGCCCAGGAGGCAGCCGATCCCACTTCCGGCGCCCAACATCATCAAGCAGGACCCGGTGGTTTTTCACAAGAGTTCTGTGGGGCTGAATGAAGGGGGCCAACGCCTTTCAGCCACCCCCCTGACAAGTCCCACGGAGCTGTCACCGGGAGGGGACACCTTCCGGTGGATGGAGAACATCCCGGAGCGTCTGCTACAGCGGCTGAGATGGACACAGGGCACATCGCCCAAAGTTCCATCCAGTGGGCCCATCATTGTCCTGCTCTATGCAGGCAAGGAAGACCCAACTTCCTTAGACAGCTGTCTTCATGCCAACTACCCGCACCTCTCCAGCATGGTGGTGGCAGTAGACATCCTACGATCGGGACCAAAAGGGAACCACGACATGCTCCAACCCGAGCTGTATGGAGCGCTCTGCACGGCAGCCAAGCAGGGCCGAGTGGTCTTCATTGGGGGAGGACCCAACTGCAGGACATGGTCCATCCTGCGCCACATACCAAAACCGGGGGCCCCCACCCCGGTGCGAGGACGCACTCGAGAGACACTTTGGGGCCTCCCACACCTGGACCAGGCCGCCCAGACTCAGCTTGATGAGGACAGTACCCTCATTTTGAGGCAGATGGACAGCACCAGCCTGGCAAGGGCCTCAAGATCGGCGGTTTCTCTGCCAGGGCCAAAATCCTTCTTGGAGCACCCGGAGGACCCAGTGGTGAGCAGCTCGCTGCCCAAAGCCAAGGAATGCTCATCCTTCTGGATCACGGAGGAGGGGCAGCTTTGGATGGAGGAAAACTCCCTGACAGCAATCTCCTTCGACCAGTGCCGCCTGGGCCAGTTGGTCAAGAAGGCCACCACACTTGCCACGGATCTCCCACTCGAGGACTGGGATCAAATGCGGTGCACACATCAGTCACATGTGGGCACCAGCGAGTCCTCGACTCTCAGCAGATACCCCTGGGATATGATGGCAGGCCTGGCCAAAGCCATCGCTGTGTCACTCGCGGCGCCGGGGCACATCCGGATCCCCTCACAATTCCCGGGAAACCCTAAGGAACCACCTAAGGGAAGGGGGTCGGACCCCCCTGGGGGCCCTTCTCCCCGGGGAAAACGGGGACCCAATCAAGGAGGCGGTCCCTCCTCTTCACACCAGGGCCCAGAGCCCGGAGGCAAGAGTGCCCCGAAGCCCCGCCAGCACGGGCACATCCACCATGAGGCAGACACCGTAAGCCCTCGTGGAACTATGAACCCAGACTTCCCATCTCCCATGCCCCCGATGGCCGGAGATGCGGAACAACTGGAAAAGGAAGAACATGGGGACCAGGTCCTGGACCGCCCCGAATGTCTGCCCGCTTTCCGGGTCCCACGCCTCATTGACCGAGTTGCGATTGTCCAATTGGGTTTCCGCTCACGCCCCCTGAGGGATGGGGGGGGGAAACCTTCCCCGGGGAGGCTCAACCCCCCCTTTCGAAGAATTTCCCCTTTGGCCACTTTGGGCGCCCTGATCATGACCCTTACCAGGCCCTGGATTGATAAGGTCCGGATGTCCCTGGCATCAGGTGCCACCACACACCCCTTCCAGGAAGCCGACCTCGAGGAGCTGCGGGCTATCCTAGGATCGAGGCACCTCCATGAACGATGCCCAGGACAACCCTTCCTCCTGGACTTAGTGTCGCACTTGGCATCCCTCTCAGGTGACCCTGACTGGGAGTTCCCCCTTACACTGAAAGAGGGGGTCCCCTTGGGAGTCTCGGACCCTACCTTGACCTCCCCGGGAGTTTGGCCCACTAAGGAGGAGCTTAAGGGAGAAGCCTGGCTGGGGGAAGACCCCCCCCCGCCAGTGGCTCATGATAACTACCCAACGGCTGAACTCTTTGCCGAGGAAATCGAATCAACCTTTTACGAGGAACGAGCCTTGGACATGGTGGACGGGCCCTTCACTCGCTCCGAGGCGGCGGAGAGGTGCCGTTGCAAACCGGAGGAACTTTGCCCTGGCCCCCTTGCAGGGATTGATGAGTCGGACAAGATCAGGACGATCTACGATGGCTCAAAAGGGGGAGCAAACGCACACATCCAGGCTCACACAGCGGAGAAGACCACTGCACCGATGGTCGGAGACTGCCTCCACGCCATCCACTGGCTCAGGACAGCGGCGGACCATCCCCATTTACTTTGGGCCACGTTCCCGAACACTGAGGAGAGACTTCGGGATGTCCACCAGCCGGTGCAGGGGCAGTCCCCAGGTGCCGAGGGCCCTGAGAGGGACCCCCACAGCACCAGCCTGGCCCCCAGGGCCGAGGGGCCTGATCGGGGCAGGGGGATTATGGATACCTCCGGCGGCATGGACGTCTCTCTGGGATCGACACCCTCAGGAAAGGGACCACTCCCAGGTGCCGAGGGCCCTGATGGGAGGGCCCCCTTCCCCCCACCCCCCCCGGGCACGGAATGCCCTGGGGGGAGCGGGGGGGAACCCCTGAGCTGGCAGCCGCCGACACAGGGGGAAACCTTCATCATCCTCAAGGCAGATGTCACCAAGGCCCACAGGCGTATTAAAGTGCTCCCTAAAGACTGGAAATACCAGGTGGCCTGCATCCAAAACCGGTGGTGGGTCAACAGAGTGGGCACGTACGGCATGGCCTCGGCACAGCTGTACTGGGGGAGGAAGGCATCCCTGGTGCTCAGGCTCTTGTACTACATCTTCCCCCAGGTGGACTGGCACTTAGTCTTTGTGGACGACTACTGCTGGGTCCTCAGATGCAGCCGGGCGGACTGGGACGCCACAGCCATCTTGGCTACACTGCTGGCGCTGGGAGTCCCGCTTTCCTGGAAGAAGACGGCGCTCTCCCCGATCAATACCTGGTTGGGTTTTGTGGTGGACCCAATCACGCCCTGTGTACTGCTGGCTCCAGTCAAACATGTCATAATCCTGGCCACTCTTAAACGGCTGGCCCAGGGGGACATCTTCACCAGCAAGGAGGTGGAACAAGCCTTAGGCCGTATTCAATGGGCTACTTCGGCGTGCCCATTGACGAAACCTTTCCTCCAGCCTTTTTGGAGCTGGAAGAAGGCCTGCACCACTTCGGGCAGGCCACCGAAGCTGGTTCGTGCTCTGGCCATCCTTTTGGAGAGACTCTTCAACCAGAGGTTCCCACTGGCATCCCCGTTTGCTCCCACACTCCCATGGACGGGGGCGTCTGATGCGGGAGCTGGCAGGCAGGCGGACCATGCATGGGTTGGTGGCTGGTGCTCGGACGTGCCCAACCCCGATAAGTCCCGTGTTAAGTGGTTCCAGCACAGAATCACACCGGAGGGCGAGCCGTGGGCCTTCGCTACTGGGGACCCGCAGCGGGCGATAGCGGCCTTGGAGCTCTTCGGCCTCCTCCTCTTGGTGAGGGCCGTTCTGCTTTGTGCAGCCGGCTCGGCTTCTCACACTAGGATCCTGGTGGCTAGTGATAACCAGGGAAATGTTTTCTCCCTTCTTAACGATTCCACTCGCAGGATGCCCAATGCGGCCATCCTCATGGAAATTGTGCTCACGCTGCATGACCAACAGGTCATGTTGGGGCCGTCGCATGTGAAACGCGACTTCAACACGTGGGCGGATGAGCTTACTCATCCGGACCCGCAGTTCCCGACTGAGAACCGGGTCTTCCCCTCAGTCGAGAGCGAATTGATCACACTGATCTTCGCTACTTTCCTTCCTCACCCATGATGCCGGGAGGGCATCCGGTGAGGTGGGAGGATTTCTCCCTCGCTGTGGGAGCGGCATCAATCCTACTCCCATCAGCTGCTGAGGGGAGCTGCCCAGTGGAACTGGGCAATCCTCCCATTTTGGCACTAACCCTTATGCGGCAAAAAGGAGGCACCGTTTTGCGTATAAGGCCTTAGTAGCACCTGAGTGGTGCTTCAAAGAGTCAAGGTCAGATTTATATTTCTAGGTTCTTCGGGCCAAGGGGAGAAAGCGGAGTGTTTGTTCCCGCTGTGACACCCGAATCCAGGACTTAGGTGGTGGGGATCGGAATGGCGTACTTCCACCATGCTCAACTGTCTAACGCGGGATTGCTTTGGGCCGGGTGGCTCGGAAGTTATTCAACCCCATTGATGTCGCATCACGGAACGGGGCAATCAGAATCCACAACCAGAAGTATATTTTAATCACCATACAGTTTGAACGGTGTTATGCTTGGCCATGGTCAAACGACGTCATGACCAGTCGTTTGTATTGCTTTTCCTTTGAAAGGGTCCTGTGTCTAGATGTGTCGTTGGTGCGCCAGCCAGTTTGGGTTTTCTTCCAGAAAAAGGGGGTTGGGCCCCAACTAGTCAGGCGCCTTTTCCCACACGCCCTCCAAATCGTTCCTCAAACATCAACTTGGCCGAGTTGTCTGTGAGCGTCCTTTTTGGTGAGGTGATGTGGGTGTGGGTCAAAATTACACCTCCAGGCGACCGCCTGTTTTTGTCATGGGTTCCATTTGCCAGGGTTCCATTTTGGGTACCCATTTTCGACCCACAGCCATGTTGAAAGGAGACTCCCGTTTCAAGTTTCCTTTTGGGTGGGGTGACTTGCCTGTTCGGTGGGCAAGCCCTTTGGGAATTTGGGTATCCGCGAGGTCCAAGACCGACATCGCCGGGAAGGGCACCCAGAAGAAGCTGAATGAGGAGGAGACGCCGTTTCAGGGGCGCAGTCGTTTTTTTTCGGTGTTGCCGGGTTTTCTCATTTTTTCACGGTTGCCTTTCTGGATTACAAAGGGGAAGCGACAAGGACACTCACCTCTTTTGGGGGTGCCGAATCCTGCTTTGAGACAAGCCCATATCATTCTGCCCACGCTTTGCTCTGGGAAATGGCCTGGTTGACTTGGACGCCCTGTCTGACAGTTCTGCATGCATTTTGTAGAATTGCTTCCTCTGATACCCTTCCAAGAAAACAAGTAAGGACTACTCTGAGTTAACTTTAGCATGCCAGTTTTCCCACTGACTTCGGCAGTTCCTTGACTTGGGCCTTTTCATTTCCCAGTCTTATTAATTGGCAAAAGATGGATCCTAAAGTAGAAGCAAAATGATTGTAGAGAAGATAGACAGTTGATTGACGATGTGTTTGTACCTGAGATTTAATGGTTTTATGGATGCATTGTGTATTAATTCTAAGATGTAAACGACATAACCTCAGGAACAAATAGAAAAGGAAATAGTAATTCTAAAGAAGACAAATCAAATTAAAAAAAGATGAATGAAGATAACATGAACACCAACAAACAAGAAAGAGAGGAACATGACCCAACAAATATGTTTTTTTTTTGCATCATACATATGTCTTATCTTCTTTCTCTTAATTTGGATAATCCTAGCTTTTATGGTTGATGTTAAGATTTTTAATGATTTACAATATGAAAATAAGTATGAACAGATATCCAAAACGAAGATTATTAGAAGATAAAAGGCTAGGATTATATTGTGTATTATTGATGAGGATCCCGTGGACAAGCATTGTACAGTTTAATAATTGGGTTTCTTTCATCATAAAATTGCACCAGAATGAATCCAGCCATCAGAATATCCTGGTCTAATTCTCTTCTTAACAGCTCCACCAATAAAGAAAGATATTTGGAAAAGGATTCACTTTATTATTTTTGCTTATTTGTAAGTCTTAGAATTTCATATGTTAATATTGTCCTTTCGTTATTTGGCTTGTCTCTGAGATTTATTGAAAAGCAGTTAATAATTGTAAAGAAAGCATGAAAACAAAGGAAACGAATAATAATAAAAGAAGATGACACACACAAAGATAAAGATGACATCATAATTTCCTTATCCGTTCATGCTTTTATTATTTGTTCTTTCTTCTTTTTTCATTTCCCTTTCATTTTTTCATTTTTTGGTTGAGTTGATTTCTTTTCATTCTATTTTCATAGATTTCTTTTATTTGTTACTTATATATTGTTATCTTATTATTATTTTTCGTTTATTTATTTATTTTGCTTTTTTTTTATTGTACACTTTAGAATCCTTCCTGGCATTAAACCTAATAAAAGCATCTGACCACTCCCGAACGAAGAGAGGAAGAGAGTGGACATGTTGGGTCGCTTCTTTCATGATTCCTTACCCAACAGCAACCCAATCCTTTTCCTTTCGTACACCATCAATCTTCAATCATATCCGTTAACCTCAGAAACACAGATAAAATCATGTTTCTATCATTTCATTCATCTTTTCTATCATAATTTCATGCTTTAAACAATGCCTTTATCTTTCTAGTCTTTTATTATTTGCTGTTACATTTAAAATATTGGAAATTCATATATTTTACTATTGGTTGATTTCTTACGTCATATCCGTTCCAACTAAAAATCCTTGAACAGAGATCACCTAACCAATATGAATTTCTATAAGATGAACAATATATTTTCCTTTCTACATCTCTTTCATATTGTTGACTATAGGATCTATCCCTTACACCGCTGTCTCTCGGTTTCACCCATCACCAGCTATTTACTTTCATAATCTCAGGAACGAACGGAGTGGGAAGTGACGAGTGAGATGGAGGAAGGGAAATGGCATGTGATGGAGACAAGACAAGCCATTCAGGGTCTTACAGCGTGCGACGGAAGGAGATAGCGGTCTAATGCCTATCTTTCAAGGTTTCTTAATATTGGCCGTTATCTGTCTTCTTCAAGGATTTTAGAGGTGACAGCGAACACAGAGAGCGGGAGCCAGGTCAAGGATTTTACAGATAACCGTCTATAACCAAGAATTCTTGATCCGGCTTCTCTCCTCCCTATCATTGACGGAGAGAATCCTAAAGGTAACAAATAATCCTGGAAATCGAGGGAGATGTCCTAAGTTGTCTTTATGAGAATGCTTTTCCTTTTCTTTCCTATTCCCTCGATTCAAGGATTTGGAAGTGTGTGGTGTGTCTCTGAGAATTCCTGGAATGAACGGTTACGACGGAGGGAGTGAGAGACCGTGAGTGACAGGAAGGTGTAACAGCCAAGATTCAAATTTTCAAGGTGTGACAGACTGCCCAGCCCCGGGGTCTGCAAAGATGTCTCAAGGCTCTGTGGAAGAGAGTCCGCACATCTTTTCGGCGTATCCTTCGTTGGGGTCACCCAAAAAAAGCTCACTTCCGGAGTTCCCGGACTTGAAGCTTTTTGGGAAGACCGTGTTTTTGAAAACAAGTCCAGACTTTTTCTGGACCCTCCACTCAAAAAGCGAGTCGGGGACCTCCAGCCGCGTGTTTTTTCCGGGTTCCACCAGGAGCTGGCGAGCGCGGAGAACGAGCTCAAGGCCGGCAAGGCCCAGCTGCAGGCGACCATGGACTTATTGGACGGCGCCTTGCGGACCCTGGAGGCGCCTGGCTTCTCCCCCCGACAGGTGTCCTAGGTTGGTCAGGGACCTCAGGGACACTAGCAGGGATGCAGGAGGAACCAGTTGGATACGGGAGGATTCCTCCTAAATGCACCTTGACTAAGTTTGATATGGGAATGGCGCCAAGAAAATCCCTCCATATCCCCGCTCCCTCCGTATCCCCGCTTGTTCGTTTGGTCAAGTTGGTTGGCTTAAAATATAGAGGGCCATCTGGTTTACCTGGGTAAATCATCTACCAGGGCAATCTATTTTCCAAACAGGATACCTATGTTCCCGCCCCTTTCCCACGGGAAGACGCTGGGGAAAAGCACGTCGCCCGAACCGGAAGACTCCGGTTTTTGTTCCCGGTCGACCTGTTCAGTGGGTTCAGTGGATCTCGTTTGGACTTGTTTTTGCTCAGGCCCAGAGACTTCCAGACATGGACCATTTTGCTCAAGGGCATTCCTGTTCTTCTTTCAGGTGAGTCCTGAGGGCGTTCAGTGCAGTGGATCTTCAAGTCCAGTTGGATGTCTGGTGATTGGCTAAATCTACGTAGTGTAGTAAGTATCCTTAGTTAGCCGGGTTTACGCTGTTATGCATGTTGGCCAGGGAAAAGACACATTTTTCCAGCTGATTTAGAGGATCTGGATCCTTGTCAAACCGGCGGACAGGAATCCTGTTGGGGTCCCCCCAGTTCAATTGGACCTGCAGACCACCGCTTTTTCGGCGGAGGGTCCTCTTTCGAACCAACCACCATGGGTCTAAACCCCTCGGCGGGGCGATGCAACAACTCAAATTCTCCGCAGCTTCTTGGGTGGCCGAGTGAATAAGTGGTGAGATGTGGTGAGATTCATCTATGTGATGTGTAAGTCCCCCCAAGCGGAGGTAGCCCGGGAATTAGTTTATAACCCAGATGAATTTCACCATTTACCGGTTTGGTTGAACGCCCAGTTGCCGTCCAAGACTAGATGTCCAAGTTCGGATCGGTCTGTGCATTTATCCTTCCGCTAATGCAATGTTTGCGCAGGTTTTCCTAGTGTTGTGACCCACGGTGTAGGCTAAGTCAAGGGAAGCCCAATTATTTTTTTGTGCGGTTTAGATACGATTTTGATATGATTGGCATTTATGTTTTTGATACGCTGGTTTTACGTTTTCTTTACACCTTTTTGCTTCTCACGTTTCCTTTATTGAGATGTTTGACCCTCTGGCAGGATGATTGGGTTCCTACCAGGCAATCCCTGCGTGTTGTGCTGCTGGGGCAACAGGGCTTCAACAATTTGTACCCCTGTCCACTGAGCGTGACATGCTAGCTCATGAGGAAGCAGCCATCGAGTGACCCTTTGCCCTCAGGGAAGCAATGGGAGTGCAAGTTGTTTGTCGGAACTTATCAATTACTAGTGTGGTATCTAAGCGATCTTTGTAGGTAGTAGCAAGCGTTTGGAAGCTTTTGCACTGTCGGGGGCAGTGACGGCTGTTTGAAGCTGCAGGCGCCTAGCCAAAGTTGGGGGAGGGGGCCAGAAATTTCAGGGGTTGTGGCCCAAGGGACGGGGTTCCCCCGGCCTGTTTCAGGGGGTCCTGCCGTCAGGGAATTGGAATTCGCAAAGAAATCGTAATAAAAATGGAAATCGTATTTAAATCGTATTTAAATCGTATTAAAATCGTATTTTTTTACGATTTTAATACGATTTTAATACGATTTTAATACGATTTTTTGCACCACCTGCTTTCAAGTGCGAGAACTTTACGCTTTTGGGAGAGGGGGGGCTGCGCAAGGGGGGGTTCTTCCTACATTGCTTTTCGTTGCATCTTTGACAAAGAGGCATGGATGGATCTTACAGTAGGCAGGACTGCTTTTCAGGTCACCCATTCAATTGTGTGTTTCTGCATGGAGGTTAGGCCTGACAAGCTAGCTAGCGCTGCATTGCTTTTAAGCATGCCCAATTGAGGTCAAGGCGGTTCGGGCGTAAACTGTGTACAGGGTAAGATGCGTTTCTTGCGGCTTCAAGAGGGCATCTGGTGAGCTTGCGCGTGTGTTGCGAGAATGCAAGCTGTCTTCACTTATGAACATGTTCTGGTACCAGGAAGGTCATGTTGTCAACTTCAGGGAAATGTTGGGGTAGCAAGCGCTTTCCAAAACTAGTGTTTCCAAGGTGTAAAAAAAACGCAAACAAAAACGTAAATGTTGCAGGAGTCATATTGAAATCGTAAATGCGAATCGTAAAAAAACGTAAACAACCCATAAAAAAAAAAGAATCAAGAAAACGCCAGTTAGGCTGACAGCGTAGGTCACAATCCTAGTGTACATGACGGCTGTTGGCCCGTTTCAGGTCTTTGATGTTGAGTAGTCTCGGTCTGTTTAGGGTATGGGTATGCCATTGTTGGGATTGAACCTATGAGCGACTGCCATTATTTATATATTTGTTGGACAACATACTGAATTAGGTGCAATATGATGCAGGAACACCCCCAACACGAGAACACCCGAGTACTCAAAAATGTAGCAAACAATTAACTGGCGTAGCTCATGTATCCTTGTGGGCGGGGGGATGTTTGAGGTCGCAGCTCAAAATCGTTGGGTCTTTCTTTGCCAGAAATGGGTTCGGAGGTGCGAGAGGCCAGTTGAGCGCTAAACAACTATCGATTTTCCACAAGCAAAACCAACGGGGGACAAGTCTGTTTGTGCAACCTCCGGTTTCCCAGACATATGGCCATGGGTCAAAATCCCGCACCCCCAGTGAACATCCCAATCCCCACCAAAATAGACTAAAATGGGTGGTGCACCTACCCTAAAATGGGATCCCATTGGTTTTGACCCACAGCCATATATGCTGCTGGTGATTGTTTGGACATGTGGCTGAAGGGAAGCCCAGGAATTCCTGCCCCTGCCCGCTGAGCTGTTTGCCACATTGGTGTTTGACGTACGCTACCTGATGGGTGAGTACGAATTTCATTGCTCGGGTCTTCAATCGCCAAGTGAGCGATGGAAACTGCACTTGAGGATATGAGTCTCACCGTCCAAGCTTTAGGAGTTTAAGAGGAGCCTGGAAGGTCATTTGAATGGTAAACAGAAACTTTGAAGAACAGTTCTGACCAAGAACAGTTCTGACCAATCCACTTAAAGAAAATAACATAAAAAACAACATCACGTAGGTTACACCAGGTGAATCCGGCCACTAGGCCGCTCAAATCTGTAGGACCTGAAGCCTCAGTGCGTGGACAATGCCATGAGCTACGAGGACTGGGCGGAACGGTCGGACCGCACAGGTTGGCATACGTCGAGGCCGCGGCGCTTCTGGGTAGTGTACATGTTCTCCAATGTACAGTCTAACAAGGACTTGGCATGCTCAATAAGTAGTATGATTGTTCTGTGGGAGGGGGAATCCATACCGTTTTATGGCAATGTCTTCTGAGGGGAACGCCCCCCACCGGCACGGTAAAACACACAGAGGTTACATCCCTGTTTCGGGCAACGGGCGAGGCTAGCTGGAACCCTGCTGAGGTCAAGCAACCATGGTTTGTGGCTGGTTTGTGTACATTGTATTCATCGTAGTTGGATTCCACTGCAGCTGTGAGGTCAGGCAAGATTTCCCTAAACATTCATCCTATCCAAAAACAAGACTGATGAGATGTCTATGCAAGCGTCATGTTTCAAATCTCAGGACTTGAGACCTCTGCGAGATGATTCCAATGTTGAATGATGAGTCTGGACTTTTAATCCACCCAGAAAGTAAGGATATGTTTTTTCAAGTGGCGAATACACACTGTTGTCAGGTAAACGAGGCATCAACCAGCTACTCGGAATGGTAAAGGATTACCGCTAGTAGATGGCCATTTCAAGCCACACATCAACAAAGAACACCGTGGCCGTTTATTGACAAAGTCCCCTCTTGGTTGAAAACCACCTTGGACTTTTACAACACGCAGTGGACTTCGGGTATGTACGTTGGCGGTTGATGCCAAAAGCAGACCCACCTCAAAAGGGGAACCACTCAAGGCACGAAAAGGAGAGCTTGGCGGACCCGTCAAGGGACCTCAATGATTAAGTCCTGGTCTTCCCGTTGCGAAGTCGAAACCGCCGCGCAAGAACCAATTAGCCAAAGGATCAGGTTTGGACGAACAGGAAAACCGCCCAGCGTTTTCTGAAAGCGGGCTCCAAGCTAATCAAGGTTGTCGAGCAATTGAAATCAGGAAAAGAGAAGCACAACAAACGGGGCAACCCGTCTTAGTAGTGATCGGATGCTTTACTCATGGCGAAATGCCTCAAACCGATTGACGACTTATTGATCAAACCGCATATCCCCACCGCACATGAGCCAGCTTTGTAACCAGAGGCGCCGCTGTGGCTGCCCCTGCCGTCCACCACTGAAAAGTCAATCAGAAACTGATCTTTACTTTCGAAGTAGCCCCTTGCGGTCCTCAAGGATTTCACACACACACTTACTGTATGGTTTTGTTTGGGTCGCAACCCCAGTCTCTTTTTTTAGGCCCCCAAGGAACTCAAATTCACCCCCCCACCCAACCTCCCACCCTTCCCCACCCAAAAAAGACAAGAACAAGAAAACAACAAGAAAGGAGGACCAACCACACCAAGACTCTTAATTCTGACGCAGCCACATTCAAACTTTGTTTTTGAGAACGATCGAGCTCAGGAGCGCAAGGCCAAGAGGGAAGAGGAGTTGGAGACGCTGAAGACGGCGATGTGCACCTTGGACAAGGAGCGGCGTTTTGAGACATTGGGAGAGGCAGACCTGTCCATGGTTGGTGGATATATAAATGATGCCCACTCATAGGGTTCCTGATTAAAATCCGCAGCCATTTAGGGATATATGTGTGTGTTGTTTGTCAAAGCAGAGAACCCCCGACGCCAACAGCAACAACAACAACAACCACCACCACCACCACAACAACAGCAACAGCAACAGCAACATCAACACCAACAGCAACAGCAACAGCAACAGCAACAGCAACAGCACCAACACCAACACCAGCACCAGCACCAACACCAACACCAACAACAACAACAACAACAACAACAACAACAACAACAACAACAACAACAACAACAACAACAACAACAACAACAACAACAACAACAACAACAACAACAACAACAACAACAACAACAACAACAACAACAACAACAACAACAACAACAACAACAACAACAACAACAACAACAACAACAACAACAACAACAACAACAACAACAACAACAACAACAACAACAACAACAACAACAACAACAACAACAACAACAACAACAACAACAACAACAACAAACAACAACAACAACAACAACAACAACAACAACAACAACAACAACAACAACAACAACAACAACAACAACAACAACAACAACAACAACAACAACAACAACAACAACAACAACAACAACAACAACAACAACAACAACAACAACAACAACAACAACAACAACAACAACAACAACAACAACAACAACAACAACAACAACAACAACAACAACAACAACAACAACAACAACAACAACAACAACAACAACAACAACAACAACAACAACAACAACAACAACAACAACAACAACAACAACAACAACAACAACAACAACAACAACACAACAACAGCAGCAACAACAACAACAACAACAACAACAACAACAACAACAACAACAACAACAACAACAACAACAACAACAACAACAACAACAACAACAACAACAACAACAACAACAACAACAACAACAACAACAACAACAACAACAACAACAACAACAACAACAACAACAACAACAACAACAACAACAACAACAACAACAACAACAACAACAACAACAACAATCAACAACAACAACAACAACAACAACAACAACAACAACAACAACAACAACAACAACAACAACAACAACAACAACAACAACAACAACAACAACAACATTTCTGTGGTTGCCTGAACACCAACGTGAGACGCACCCCCCCCCCCCCCAACGGAAAGCACCTAGAACCAGAACATGTTCCTTTTGCGGTTGCACCATCTGGTTGGTTTCAGTTTAATGGCTGAGGAATGCTTCAAGCCAACGGGTCCCTTTCAGGCGTGTTTGTCAACTACTTGCTTGGGGTTGATGGGGATGGTCATAGAGCTTGCACAGGGATTTATGCAAAAATGGAAAGGATTCGCACGCCAGTTGGTAAGTAGCTAGTAACCCCATATAGTCCCTCAATAAATACTACTTAGGGCACTCCTGTGTGCCTTGGACTGCGTTGGTCACAGCACCCCTTGCGTGGAGTTGGTCGAGATGGGCATGGATTCTTCAGTGGGAAATGTAGACAACAAATGCAAGGGTTCTATTGAAACCATGGCTATGCTCCGCATGAGGAAGTACTGCAACCATGGCGCATATAATGTAAGCTTCAGCCTGATCCAGAACCATGCTAAGCAGGAGTAGTTTCCCATTTAGTAGGGGATTCAAGCAATGTATTCCGGATGAATCCGAAGGCAACACTACCCGCCAACACTACCCGCAAGTTATAAGTTGCCGGGGAGTGGGGAGTGGTGCCCTGATCAATGCGGGGTGAGCTGGGTTGTTTTGATGAACTTGGGTGCAATCCAGGAGGGCAAGGAGCCCATGTGCCAGAAGTGAGCGCTGCTCTCATCGTGAGCGCATCGTGCGCGCATCAAAAAGCGCGAGCTTTGCACGGCTCCAAATTTGCACCCTAAATGGTGGTTTAGGAGGCAACAACCAGTTCCCGAAACCTGCTGTTGTAGCATTTTAAGGGACAAGCCGACTTGGTTTTGGGCGAGACCTTATAGGAAGACTGCTTTCTCGGCGATCTCAGTTTTCAGCTGTATGAGTGTGTGTGTGTGAATTATTGCGATTTGCCCCAATGAATGACAAAGAAGAGCACTTCTTCAATCCGCGCGGTTGCTCCCAACGTGCAAGGGTTGTTTCTAGCTTGCTTTGACACAGCAAGTGTGCCATTTTATTCGGAAATAGAGGCCGTCTTTGATAGCATATCCGGGAAAGGCTGGATCTTCCGCTATGACGAGGGGTGCAGTTCTAAACAAACGTGGCTCTTCAATGAGCAATAGGTCGGACTGTTGGACCTCCCAGTAAGAATCGGAAGGCCAAATCGCCGAAAGATCCAGGAATCCATTCTTCCAATGTTCTCGGAAACTAGGAATTCTACTCTACTGCATTGAGAACCCCAATGTCACCCCCCCGTTGCACAAACGTGGCCTTCCCGGCACTGGGGGCGCGAAACCGGCAGGGCTCAAGCACTCCATGCAAGATCTCGGCCAATGTAACCCCGGTCCCACCGCCTCACCGCCTCCGCTTGCGGCTTTGCGCTAGGCAGACCGGGGGAGGGGCTGTCAAGAAGGATATCCTCTTTCCACATGGACTTCACTTGCTGGTGCTCAGGGAATGATCCAGGGAGTTGGGAATGAACCTGGGGATTCTCTCAAAGGAAGCCACAGGGCATGGTTTATAGGGGCACCAGCATGTTTACCGGGGTAAAGCCGAGGCCCTGTTGAATTGGCCTGATTGTTGCGAGGAATTGCCTATTCGACCCCGGAAGCCTTTGGTCGCTGAGCCAAGAGTCTCAAGAAAAAGACCTTTAGTTTAAAGGCCACAAGCACCGGGGTACCCTGAACAACGACATACCCATTTCTCCTCATTTTTGCGGCTCGCTCGAGGATTTTTTTTTGTGGCACTAGCAGTCTCAGCTCCCTCTGTAGGTTTTTCTTGGGGATTTCTTCGAAGTGCTGGAATTTCAACCTTAGGCTGGCTGGAATGGTGGATCGCGTTTCTCTTGACACCCTCTCCCAAAAGGAAGTCCCACGAAAAGAAGATTCCAAGATAAATTCAACCCCTTTCTCCGGATGTCATCAGCTGCGCCAAACTCATTTGCCCGCAGGTCCGTGGATGAGACTCGCAGATGGGGTGCCCTCCTCAGATTGACGGGAACGCCTGCGAGCACGAAGGCTGTTTGTAGCTTCTGGCTCGTCTTGGTTTCTTGAGGTGCTTTTTCTCAGGGCAGGCGAATTCGGAAGCAGAAACACGATGGCTTAGCACCGCAACGCATTTTTCACGAGAACTTCCACAGGCACGGCAGTCTGGCTATGGCGAGCTCTGGTAAAACGAGTGGGTCGTTTATTTGGGCACCCCTTATTTCAGCTTTTGGAGTTTAGGACAACTTCGCAGATCCATCAAAGTTTTCTGATTTTGGGGTGTGGAGGGACCGTGGAACCTACGGGTCTTGAGAGGAAAGGTTCCATGTTGGGATGGGCAGTGTGTGGCGGAGGATGGGTAGCGCCCCAGCTTTGGCGGAAGCCATGAATGTCTCGGCCCAACAGATGGATATTTTTGTGAAATATGGCAATGTCTCCTGGAAAGCAGGCACACAAGCATGAGATAGGTCTTCCTAAGGATTCTGCAGTCAGGCTGGTGCATTATCATATAACTACGGGCACCCATGGAGTGCAGAATCTTGATGACCTGGCCGAAAGCCGTCAGTTCCCAGAAAATCCTTTAGTTGCCTTGCCTTCCGCAAATATGGAATGTGAATGGAGACTCCTGGATAGTAAAATTTCCTTTTGAACGGAGCCCCGTGTCAATGTGTGCACTGATCAAAAGACCCGTTTACTCCAGGACGGTTATGAGGACAGTTGTGATTTCTGACAACGCTGTAAGGCTTAGGTGAACCATGAGCATGATGTACACAAGGAGTTATCCCAAGGATGCCCTTCAGTACACTGCCCGCAAGAGGGCTGCACGTTTATCCCCGCCGAACACGGCGGATGATCCGAAAAGGAGAAACGGAGGTTGGACATGTCATGGTTGGGAGGTAGAACTGCGTGGGTGCATCGGATCGACTCAGGCTCCTGCCTAGCTGGATCGAAGAGAGCCTGCCGGACCCCGATCATGCTCCGCACCCAGAGTCGCAATGCTTTGAGTGGGACAGGGTTCCAACTAGATGTTCCTTTCGCAATCTACCCACCAACAAAGGAACTCTTCCAGAAAAACCCACAAAACGGAACCACGGCGATCCGCTCCGGAGCATATTTGGGTAAAGACCACACAGCTTTCAGCTGTTGGGAACAAGGAGATGCTTTTGACAACCTTTCGGCAGTCAGCGTTAAAGTTTACACCTTCAACTTTCCATATGTGGCTTCTTTTGTTTGGGCTTTTAACTCATCAACATTTGTCAACAAACTTTGTGGGCAAGATGAGGTTGCTTGATCCACTCCTCCTTTCCAAGAGCGATTGATTGGGGCAGGGGGGAAATGCAAGCGGGGACCACCCACTCCGCCATAAAATCAGGGGAAACAGTTTCCTGACCAACCCATTTAGGCCAAGCTGAGGAAGACCAACCCAACAAGCATGTCTTGCTGCGCCAAGGCCAACCCACCAAAACGTTTTGCAGAGTTTCCCAATCACCCCCCAAGAAAAAGAGCTTTATGCAGAGCCACCAAAGAACCAAATGTGAATTAAAATTGATTCTCACTCTCCACCCGAAACCACATGTGTTCTCCCCCCAAACCAGCCGAAATGAAACGCCCACAGCTCCCTGGGCCAAAGACGCTGGCCAAAGTAACCGGCCGGAGGTCGGGGTTGGATTCGTCTCCCTGAGGTTTTCGCCTACGACACCGTGAAGCTGGTGCGGATCTTGGACCGCCGGCTCGGGCACGGGGGCCCAGAACCCCGGAGGTGCTGGTGGGCAAGCCGGTGACCTCGCAGACTCGGTTGCTGTTGAGCTCACGGGGAAACCCGGTGATACGCCGCTAGCCCTTGATGCGGCCATCGGTGACTCAACAGGCTCAGGTGGCTTTGAGGGCGCCAAGCAGAAGTTGAAGACTCTGGCGAACATTTTCATGGGCTCACTCGCTGGCGTGGCTTTCTTGGTGGCAGGCGTTTCTGGGGTTCGGGGCCAAGCCTTTGTAAAGGGAAAATCGGAGTCCCTGAAAGTGGGTACACAGTTTTTCGTAGTTGTTCTCACAGGTGATGTTGGGGGAAAAGGCGAAACCGTGTTCAGGGTGTTTTGTTTGTTTGAGGGAGAGGGGCCGGACCCAGGGTTGTTTAAGCAGCCTTCTTTTAGTTCCCTTTTGCAGAGGTCTAGGGTCTGATGCGCTTTCCTGGAGAGTTACACTGGGCCAACTTTCGTGTAAAACTTCCAAGATTCTCAAACAAACGCCGAAACCTGGTTGACAATTGGTAGCATCTTACTGAATCTTACTTTCCTGGTTTGAACTTGAAACCAATTGCTAGTGTTTTCTGAGGTTTTCAGTCACTGACTGTCACACGGTTTAAACATGCTCTGACCATTCAGCAAGCCAGCTTATATCTTGGCCCTTGACAACAATGTTACACAACAATTCAGCTGTAGGTTTGGGGTTGAACCTTGAATAAATGGTTGTCAAACCTAGGGGTCCGTTTTGAGACCCTAGGGGAATCTGCAAGGGAGCTGCAACAAGGGGAGATTTTAGTAGTCACAGGGATAGGAACCCTATTTCGGCATCGAAGCGACCACAGACAGGGTTCTTAAATTTACTTTCTGGAAATGGGGTTCTGTGAGCCTCCAAAGATCCAAACCCAAGGGTCGAACATATTGGTTTTGTTTTCCCTTTGCCAGGCAATCATCCTATTCTTGTGCCCGTTGGAGCAACCAGGAAGGATCATCCAAAGACCCTTGGACTTTGGTGTTGCTTTCCCAGTTTCAACCAAGTCTTTGCCGTGGCGACCTTTTGTCCTGTTTGATATGGTGGTGACCTGTATCCCCATATTGCCAACTTGATGACAAATCACTTCTTCCAGTCTGGTGCAGAGCTGTCTTGGGTATATACGACTACGCCCAAAATACATGGGTGGCTCCGTGGTTGCCAACTTACCGTATGTACCCCAAAAAGGGAGAGGATATGATGTGACAGTAAGCATACAGTAAGCCTCAACCGCTGTCATTTACCCAAGGGGACGCCGTAGATTCTCAGTACATGAGCAACGGCCATCATCTTTAAAACTGTGCTAGTACAGTTCCTTTCCCTCTCAGGATTGTGCATTGGTGAACTTCTGAACAGAACGTGGATCAGCTCTACGAACTGTCCACTCAAAGTAAGATATGGTCTTTTCCGAGGGTCCCCTTTTTGCTGCTTGGAGGTTCTGAATCAATGGAAACCAAAGGACATCCAAAGCCTGTTCTCCAGTTCGAGACAAAGGGGTTTCCAAACGGCTGTTTTTTTTGCTTTTGCAGGGGCTCTTGTTTGGTGGTTTTGCAGAAAGACCGAAATGAAAAGCACAAGTTATGGTGTCCCCTCTCGGAACCAGCACGAAGTGATCGCTGTCAGGTTCATCTACTGGGGCGTCCAGGCGCTGGTCGCCTTTTATATGGCATGCGCCCCAGCTGCCCAGTGTGTGCGGAGCGGCGTTTGGGTCTTCCGGTTGCTGGTGAGGTTTTTCTTGGCTTTCATACAAGGTGCTCCTATTTGGATCCCCAAAGAGCTCTTCTCTAAGAAGCCGTTGCCCAACGACGATTTGCTGAGCAAAATGTTGCACTCTGCCGAGATAGTGATCGTCTTCATCATCAACAAGGCGTACCAAGATACGGCGCTCCTGGCATGTTTGAACTGGGTTCCGTGGTTTTGGTGGTTTCGGTGGTTTCCCTTCAAAGCACTATTTAGAGGGAAAGTTCGAGGACATCTCTTTAGTGGACCGAGTTGAAAGGTTCGAGCGTACATGCAGAGTCATGACAAGGCGATCTCGTCCCGAGTGTTTGGGGCACATGTTGCGTAGACAAGAAGCAAGCTACCTATCAACGAAAAGACTACTGCGCCAAGCCACTTGGAAGATTGCAAGACTACGTACAGGAAGATTGCGGGCAAACTGCCGCAAGATGGGAAGAGCATGGGAATACTATGGGAAGGCTAGGAAAACCTAGATTGACTTACAACAGTTGAAAGCACAGAAAACCGGCCAGGAGGAAGCTATTCCGAAAACTCCACTAACGATCACCAGCACTTTGCCACGATATGTGTTTCATCCCACATGAATTGCGTGGGTGTGCGAACATTAACGGCTTGTTAGATTTACCAGATTTCGCAAAAAGTCAGGAATATGTATGACTTATCCCCAGTTAGGATAAGCGACCGGGATGCCTTCCTCTATGCTTTAGATCATTTTGCAACGTCGTGGCTTCCAGCTGTTTTCCTCCTCTATCTCCCCTTGTTAGTTCTCTTTCACGGCTCGGTCGATGTCGAGAGGATTTTAGAATAGCATCCTGTGGTACCATTGGCTGTAGTGACGTGTTGGCATTGGCCAACCCTTGGTCCTCTGCTCCAATTTCCCTGGCGTCCAATGTCACGTCCCATGACAAAGGCAGCATAGCCTTATCCCCATTGGGAGCACTGGGCTACTTCCTCAGCCTCTGAACTCTGAATAAGTTACACTGGGCTGCATGTTGCAAGCAAGTGGTAAACAAGAAGAAAAAGACGCTGCGAAGGTCTGGGTTGCTTAAAATCCATCCTTAATCCTGATGCTGGATGGATGTGTGTCCCGATCATGATTAGGATTATTCCCCATTCTGAACCCAGCAGAGCCTTCTCCTTCTTGGTCCACTTGCAGTCACACTCCCTTCACCTTTTATGTTCAGGCCCTAAGTTCGTTAGTCGTAACTAGGCTACTTGCGCATCTTGAAGATGAAGGCAGAAAAGCCAAAGGTAGAAATTCGGCTTGGGACCAAATTTGTTTTCCTACCTTTCCGTTGGTCGGCTTTGTTTGGCTCCCTTGGCATCAACTTTCTTCGCTGCCGATCCATTGAGTCGAGCAAGGGTCACCATGGCGTCCGATCGATGGGACGGTGTTTCGCGGTGTTTTCGCAGGAGAAGTCCACAGGCTGGATGCTCACCAAAGTCGTGAAGCTGGGGCCTCTGCGCAAGAGCCTCTTGCTTGCTTTATTTGGCCAATTTAGTGAATGGCTAGCAGCCTGGGTTGCAACCTACGTGTTATAAGTCACCCAAGTGGAGTTAGCCTGGGAGCAAGTCGTGGGTTGTAATCTAGATGATTCTCACCACTCACTTGGCAACATGCGTGGCTCGCCCGGATGCTTACAAGAGCACATGGCTGTGGCTCAAAAAACCGGTACCACACCAGCACCTTGATAAATGGAACCAAAGACAAGAACACCCGCGGTTGGCCCCAGCTCTATTTATTCTCGAGCCATTAAACAGGAGGGGCAAACCGCAGGTGGTCCCTGCTTCCACTTACCAGGGCCACCCATGTTGGAATTCCGGTTTTGTTGCGCCTTACCCACAGACTGCAAATGGCGCATCGCGAGTTGGAGCGGCGGGTGTCGGTCGCGGGTTCGAGGCCTCAGATCTCGCACCTGGGGGTCTCCTGGGACGTCTTCGACCGTGTGACCAACCCGGGCTTGGGCGCCAAGCCGCCGCGCCAAGTGGAGTTGAGAGACCGGGGAAGTTCTGCAACCAAATTTTAATGCGGTGGGAAAAACAATCCGAAGACGAAAGCCACTTTGAAACTATATAGGGTTGAAACCGTTGCTTGGTTTTTCACAGGGGAATCATCATTCTGGGGCTTCTTAGGTGCAGGATTTCGTCCATCCGCAGTATCATCATAAGGTTCGGGGTGGCTAAATTCACTTCCGCCTGTGCCATCTTTCTGTTCTCGGTAGATTCTTGGCTTGGTACTTCTTTGCTTTGCAGCGTACTGCTTTTGTGGCCAGTTGCTTAGTGGCCCCCTCTGAATCCCTTGTTGTTTGATGTTGTTTGATGGTTTCATGTGGGTTCCCCAACAACGACAAGGGGTTCCTTTTCTTCGGATCCATGGGCACCTGGGTAGCAGAGTCTGCACCAAATGTGTGTTTTCTCTAACATAGCCGGCATGGTATTAGAGCCTATCGCGGAGGCAAGCAATTCATCCCCTAGGTGAGGCGCAACTGCTTTTGCTCGCTGGAGTTGGGGGGTGTTCACGCAAACAAACTCACTGTGCAGGCTTTGTGGAAAGACCATGTTAGAGGAAACACCCAAAAGCATTTTTGATTTTTGCCAATGCACTCAAGAAGTGAGAAAAACTGGTTGAATCCCTCTGCACGGTCTGCGAAAAAGGGGCGTTCAAGGTGTCGCTTGTGACTGCATTTTGTCGTCCAAGCGTCAAGCACCAAACTTGCGGGTTCTCAGCAGAGAATCAAGGATCGACCTCTATAAACCACTCAATTTTCTTGTTAGGGGATCCCAAGGGCCATTCCCAAGCCCCAAAGTCATTCCCTGAGAAGCACCAAGTAAATGTACCACAATCAGGCAGACTCACTCAGTTTTTCATCGGTGTTTTCAATTCAGCGGATCCCTGGTTAAACCAGGGTCGCCGGGCAACTCGCATCATGAGGTTGTTTTTGCACCTCCTGGGTTGCGTTGATTTGTCCTTAAGGTTGCGTTGGAGACGAGAAGGGGGGACGCGCCACTACTCTCCTGCAGATGACACCCATTTGTGGAGGGAGCTCCTCTTGGAAGAAGATGGTCCATCAAAACCAGTGGGGCTAAAAACTAAGTCCAATTTCCCCTGTGTCTTTTGCGGGAATCACATGTAATCCGCTCGCGTGATAAACCGAGGCGAGTCGGGCGCCGTCTTCATCCCTACCCGCGTGCTCATCACCAGAGGGCAGACGCAGGTCAGAGTGTCTAAACGCCCGGTTTTGGGCTGCTTTTGGCCCCACACTCACCATTTTGTCACTGCCAAAATGAACGGCATTCGAGTTTGACACCTCGGACTTCATGAGAGTAGTTTGGTAGGGAATATTTCGGAGGGGTAGATGGATGACATCGTGCCCAGACAAATTGCTCGGCCCCCATTTTGGGATAGTGTTTAAGGTACGAGGTGCGACTCAATTGGTAGGCAGCTGATGGTGTCTTCTTTCTGGTCGCCAAGTGCGACTTGTTTGGAGGGCATTGTAAGGATCATTGCAGTTTTGCTCTTTTTCCCAAACAAGTATTGAAGATCAAGAGGGCATTGTTTGGAGAGCATCTTGTTTTTGTTTTTTGCCCTTTTGCCCAATGTCAAGCACCGAGCATACGTTTTGCTCATGCGCCCTGAGCTCCATGTCCGCTCGAAGGGGCAAACAAGCTAGACCCCGGATGGGTTTGTCTCAAAGGGGAACACCAAAATTGAGTTTCGCTTTAAGACCACCCCAAAATGGGTACCCATATTTAAGGCACTTCGGGTGGGGTGGGGTGGGAGTCTCGTTCGACAGGAGGACGAGTACTGCGAGTCCCCGTCCCATCCGTGCAAAGCGGGGCCCTCGAGTTCCGAAGATCCGGGTTCCAATGGGTGTGGCTCAAAATTAAACAGGAGGGGTTACGCAGGTTTTGGTCCATGTTTCCACTTACCAGGGTTGATTTTGGTACCGTTTTTTTGAGCCACAGCCAATGTCCAACCCTAAAGTGACCCTAAACTGAGCTTTTCCAAGGCAATGCTTAATCCTTTGCCTGATTAGGGGGGAATCTGGACCAGGATTGGCCAACTGTATTGTGAACAGACTGGGAACACCGACTACAAAAAGCTGCACGCGTGCCCTTTTGTGATGCTTTGCCAGTACGGGCATGACTAAGATTCGCCTATTTTGAGCTGTTTAGGAACATCACCTACCAAAAGCTGAGGTAGCTGGTTTCCCAGTGAAGGTTGCCGCATCTCAAACCAAACAGGGAAGCCCTTTCACCCCCGAAATCAGAGGCAAGCTTTGTTCCACGAGGTGAGGCGCAGAAGGCGCAGAAGTCTATTTGGGTTGAGGACATGGCAACTTGCTCAATATCCTAAATCGGATTGTGCTGAGGTACCCGTTGAACAAATTCTGAGCGATTTGACCCGTTGAAGGTTCCTTTCTTGTGTACTGATTTCACTTCACCCAGATGGTTATAGGGGTGCCTGTCAAAACACCCCCCCTGCTGTGCGTTGCACGTTGCGGGGAAACAGAAAACACCTGGTGATTTGAGGTGTTGTGTTTGGTTGAGGTGCTGGTTGTTGCATGGTGTTGCATGGTGTTCAGTGCTTGCGGGATGTGGCGGAGGGTGGGGATGATTCAGGCGTGCAGTTCGATGCCCGCTGCCGCTGAGTCCGACATGTGCATTGTAGTCTACCTGGTTCCAGCTAGCAGCAAGCCACACGCGCCTCTATAACTTACTCAGTGAGTTCAGTTCAGATGTTTAACTGACCTGTTGTGAGCATGCATGACAGTGCCAAGTGGGCCTAGGTTTCGCAACAGCAAACGGGAAAACGACAACGGGGCCTATTTCGGGCAGACACAAACACAGAACAAGCAACAACAACTGGAAGGCAATTCCAAAGCACACAAACCAATAAATCCTTCAGCAAACAGAAACCAGCAAACGCACCCCCCACAAAAAGAAGCAAACGAACATGAAGGAAACAAATTCACCGCCACCACAAAATGCGTGTCTTTGGTTTCATATTTGTTGTTCTCGGAGGAATTCTTCGGATGCGTTTTCCCTGATTGGGCAGTTCAAAGCCAAGCATGATGTGCATGCGGCACGTGTGAAACTATTAGTAGTCCCAAGCCAATTGCAGGCAGCGGTGCTTCCGCACCCGAAGTGCCTGTTCTGGAGGCCGCAGTTGGCACAAAATCTCAGCGTCCCGTGGCCAGCGGTTTTTCTGTCCCTGACATCGATTCAGTTCCGAGCGAATGGCTGGAAGCACAAATCTCAAAAGTTCAATTCAGGCATTTCTTTGGTGCATTTTGCTTGGCTGTTAGGACTTTAACTTTTTGCAAACTAATGGGTTTTCCGTATTAAACCACTAAAAGTTAGTCACTTTTAGCAGGGCTTCGCAGATTTCGCAACCGAGATTTGAACACCTTGGAAGTCGGCAAGGTGCCAAAAACCCGCCTTTTACCCGGCATTGAGACACTCATTGGCATCGATTTCGGTTACTTACGAGCCAAATGCTTCAGGAAGCACGTGACTGTCGCGTGGGAGACCCGCAGATCCAGAAGATGGCGGGGATCTCAGAGGCAGAGCTATGCAGCTAAGCCCTTCATTTTGGTTTGCTGTTTGTAACGCAACGAACATGTGTTGCATTTAATCAACACAATTGGTTGGCAGAGATAGTAAAACCACCAGTAGCAGAATCTATGTTACGTTGAGTTTGTATCATATCCGTTTCGGGGAAGACGCTACGTGGGAGCACTCAGACATCCAAAACGAATTCGCCTTTTAACCTTTAAGGGTTCCCTTTTTTTACATCATCCAAGTCTGACTTCAGTGATCCAGCATTTTGATGGTATCTGGTGGTTTCTCGATTTGGTGAGTTCCTGTTGGGTTGGAAACAGGACGCACTGCCCTTGATCACCCTGCTTATTTCTTCCCCTCCCGTTCGATTGTCCTGCTTATTCCTCACGTTCGCCAAAGCCGAGGCAGTTTGTTTTCTTCTTCCAAACCTGCGGCTGTAACTGATGCAACCAAAGTTCCCCTCTTCAGGCCCTGATTCTTTGCGGGGGCTAAAGCTCAATTTCCAGCCTGGCCACACCTTGCCTAACCCTTGCAACATCGAAGTGGTGGGAGATCCTCCACGCCTTGGATTGTATGTCGGGAAAAAACTTACTGCATGGGGACTCATCTGAGTCGCTTGCTCAAAGCCCGGGTAGATGATTGTTCGTGAGGCAGAATTCCAACCGCGGCCGCCTGTTCAATTCTTCACATGGTTCTGGGCTTACCACCATATTTCTACCGTTCGGTTTTGATTACGAATCAGGGGATATGAACCACTTAAGACCCACATCCGAACCCACCCATGTCATATGGGGGTTGATCAACAGGTCCTTTACACAGGGTGACCATTGGTTGGGAAACCACCAAAAGGATTTAATATTGTCCACATGCGACAAGTCACCCATGGTCAAAACTGGGGGGCCCTAAATGAAATACATTGACCCTTGAAAAATGGGGTCAAGACCCCTGTATTTTGGGTAATGACCCCATGTTTAAAGGGTCATGGAACCTCCAGGTATTGATCGATTCCCATCCGAACTTGAGACACCGTAGCCAAGGAGTGTCAGAACGGTTTCTGCCTGCGGCGGCAATGGTGCCCCGCGGAGAATCCCAACTGGGCCACCACCGAGGCGGATCGAGAGCCGCATGCGACTGGGGAGTTTGTCTTAAGGGCAAAAGGGCAACCCTTGGATTTACCCAAACTTGACTTTGCACAAAGAGTTGCGCTGCCCGTGCATTCAGTTGTGACCTTTGTGGGTAGCAAGGTATATTCACCTTTGATATGATGGTAATCCCTGCTTACCTACTCTATTGGCGACTGGCAGCACTGAGTTTTATTCAAGAATGCCTAGTTTAAAGCAAACAGGGCCTCAAATGGATTGTGTATTCTTGATCCCCTTTTGACGCCCTTCGAACAAGCATCATTTGATTTTGGGTAGACGCATGTAGGCTTCCCCCAATGGATCCCAGTTAACTCCGAAAGGTAGGTACAACAGCCATTCCTTGTTTTTAAAGAATGGCTCCCTTGGTTGAATACTATATCAGCTTCCCACTAACTGGTGGTTTGGGGATTTGAACCCTGGTTCCCTTTGAAGGCACATGGGGAAGCTACCCCCTTACTTCCTATCATCCAAACCGCCAAACCACCAGAACAGCTGACTATACAGGTGATTCGGTCCACTGGTTCCTTCAAAAGCTGATTCTGACTGGCGCGCTTCGCAGCCCGGCCAGACCCACTACCTGGATTTCGACAAGGTGGAGCTGTGGTTCAAGTCCTACGTGCATTACCACAAGCCAGAAACCCAGAAACCCGCCGACCGGAGAAACTCGAGCTTCATAGGATTCCTCCCAACGACTTTAATAAGGTCTTTTCAGGGTCAAAACAAGGGGGAGGGTGGGTGAATGTTCAATCCTATGAGAGTATCTTGAACAACACACGGGTGCACTGGCTCAGTACCATTGTAGGCAACCAGGGTTGAAACCAGCATATAGTGACCCTCTGTGCAGGAAGGAACAACGTTCCCTATATTTCCCTTTCAAACACCCCCACCAAGGCAAACTCACCTTCAAGAGGCCAAACAGGTGGTGTTTAAAGTGATCAACAAGGGACATCTAGGGGAGCCTTCTGCAAAGAGGGTTGCTGAAAACTGTTTGCGCAGTACTTGTTCCAAACCTAGGTAGCAAGTTAGCTGGTTGCCGAAAGCATGTTGGCGGTCTAGCAAAATCATGGTCGTTGTTGAGAAACATTTTACATTTTTGCTTATGGTGGTTGAAATCCAACCACTTAACTGCGAAAATTTGAATTTTTGCTCCCCTTCCAACGTCTACCAAGGGTTTGAAAGGTTGGTTGGTTCAGTGTCTTTGCCAAGTTGGACCCCCGTTGACTAGGATCACTTTTCATATTCGATATTTCAGGTTCAGCAAACATGAGTCAACCAACATCTAGACATGATCTCGCACTTTGGCAGCTCACTGAAAGGGGCCGGCAACCATGTTCTTTTTCCATGTGGCGCCCCCTTTTGGGGGCCGAAAGCTGTGACCGAAACGGGCCAACAGCAGCCATTTGTGTGACCCTGAATTTCGTGGTTGGCTTCACGTTGGAGGATTTCCTTTTGGTGTCCGTTGAGTCTTCTTTTGGTTTTTGTGTGGTGTTCTTTGTTTATTTCATTTCTGTTTCGGCTTTCGTTTGGTTTTCTTTCGGTTGGTGTCCTCTCGTTTTCCTGTTTGTTTCCGTTTGGGTCTCCAATTTGGTGTTCTTTTGGTTGTTCCCCAGCTCTGCAAATTTTCATGAATTGCCTCGTGTCCAGGTTTGGCCTGGATGTGACCACTGCGGACGAGAAAGAGTCCATTCCATACCCACAGAGGCGACACAAACTCCGAGATCCGGCGTCTGCGTGAGTCATTGTGGACAACCTTCGAAACGCATGGTTGTGCGCAATTAGTGTTTTGCGCCACTTTCTGTGATACGAATGGAATCCCTTTTTGAGTGACAAACTAGTCATTGGGATGGGGCACTTTGGTATCCGTGAGCCGCTTAATTCCCATATTGCTTGAGACGTTTGAAAGGAGGCTTTTCTAAGTCAGGTTGTGCTTGATTGATAGCCTGGATTGGAAGTCGCCCTCTCAGTATGAGCGGGAAGACTGCTTCAACGGGTTTTGGAGGAGACCACGCATGAGTCGATGCTAAGTGGCGATGTCTTTTATCTATCTGTATGTAACGCTGGCAAGCTTGGAACTGTTGGTTGGCAATCAAGTCAACGTCGGATTCAGGCCCATCTCCATGTGTATCGGAGTTGATTGCACGTTCAGTGAGTAAAGTTATCGGTTCTAGGACAGATGAATCCGAAGTCGGCGTTTATGCCAATGCTATGCAGCCTGCCTCCCTTTTCCGGGCCGTCAAGCAGCAAGTACGCGTTGCCCCTTCTCTTGGCAACGACCGTCAACAATCCAAGAGAACAGGAGTCTCCAGACACATTGGGGGGGGGTCCAGATAAATCCATGTTCAAAGGCTTCACTTCACTTGTCCACCCGGCGACAGGGCGCCTGGGGCTGTCTTGGACAGGCTCCTGGCAGGTTCTGGCCGCGGATACGAGGTTCGGTCAAGGCCAACTGGCCACCAACCTTTGATCCAGGCAGCTTGACTTGGCGGGTGGCCCAAGTTGTCAAAGGGCAGCAAGCCCCTTTTCAAGTGCCCAAGCCGATTTTTGGGCGGCAAGAGATGGACAAACCGCTCAGGGGGGCCAACACCTATCGCCTGCAAGACCTCATCCGCATGACCAACTATGCCCCAGAGGCGCGCGCTTTTTTTGTTTTGTTTGTTTTTAAACTATATATATATAGTTTTTTTGGCTTCTGTCCGCGTTTTTAAATTCGACAGGCGAACGTCCTAAACAAAGTTGGCACCTCTAGCAGGAGGTTCTACCTGGTTGCTAGGTGTTACTGCACCGAAGGCCTGTTTCGTAGACCAGTCAAGGGAGAACCACGAAGGGTGGTTTTCCTTTGGTTCCCGTTTGAAAGCACGTTAAAGAGAAAAGCAAACAAGAGACCGGTTACTAGCACCGAGAAACTTTCACAGACAAAGTCGTGATCCTGGGGGATCACAGAAAGGGGTGATCATTCCCCATTAAAGAATACATTGTGTAGTGCGTTTTACTGTTTCTCCAAGGGTTCAATGATACCTCCCTACCTGCTCCCTCAACTGGAGCTTCGTCGAGTCAGGAGTTTGTGGAGAACGGGGCGGTGATGACACTGAACGGCCTGTACTACTGCAACCTCGATACCGAGCTCTGCGAGATGAAGGCTGGACTAGACCTCTCCCTGAAGCTTGGTGGACCGACATATGCGTGTGTCTTGAAATATGGGCACCCACAGAATTGTGGCTGTCCTTCTTGGTTTGCTTTTAGACCAACAAACAAAAGGGTACCCTGAAAACACACAACCCCATATTATATATATATTATGTTGGAGTTTGTGGATTTGTTGGGTTGTAGTACGATGTTTATTGGGCGCTGCACAACACAGCTGTGGGCTGATTATTTACCTTACCGTCACTGTTCTTGGTATGGGTATGTTTGTTATGTTTGTTTTCTTGTTCTGTCCGCTGATTTGGTTTTGCGAATGTACCAGAGGTTGGAAGCTAAAACTACGGTAGTTTGGGATTTGGACTTCAGTTCGTTTTGAAACTAAATGGGCAAGGCACCCCCCTCATGTCCTAACCAGCCAAACCACCAGATGGAAAAAAGATGATCGATATTGCCCACAGGTTGGTGCATTTTGCCCTGTGGCTGGCCAGTGGTTGGTGTTTAGGTCGTCAGCTTGCCCCGAACTGGTGTATATAGATCTTACTCAGATCCAGGTGGACTGTTTCAGATGCTCGGTTGCTTGCAGATCCCTTTGAAGAACATAATACACATATCACATGTTATAGAATATATATATATATATGTATTCATACACAATACACATATACTTTACACACACATGTCACTCCCAGTAGCTGACTATAGGTAGGTTTGTACAAACCGAACGCAAAAGCAAGAGGGTGGTGGCTTGGGAACGATTCGCAGGTGGAGACGGCGAACGTCGACACCAAGACGGGCTTTAACCACGTCTATCAGAATGTGTACTTCGAGGTTGGGGGGGGACATGCAGCTTGGGTTAACTTCCTTCCAACCAGTTTTTTTCTCGCAAAAGACGCGCGTTGTCGTGTTTGGTTTTGTTTGTATCCTTTTCTGTTGTAAAGTGTTTTGAAAATAAGGAATAATTTATCTTGAGCCCGGATCCATTCCCTGTGGTGAATATCTGCGGTATGTTGGTTTGCTCGAGTTCTTCATTACGTGATGGTGGCCACCTGCGGTTCCCTACAGCAAATTCGCTTGCAACTGGAAGCGCTGAGTGCACTCCGACCCGCAACAGTGGCCGGTGTGGCCGGTCTTTTCGCCCTCGAAAAGTGTCGTGGGGAATCAGGGTTTCGATTCCATGTTTTCATGATACCAAGGGAGTTCCCTTCCAAGTATTAAACTAGTCACGGGGATTTCGGAGTTGCAGAAAAAAGTGTTGTTCTACAATCACGTTCGAAGAGTTGTTTCTACCACCTACTGTACAGTTTTGTGAGGGCCTTTAAAATGGCATGTAAGCCGCCATTCAGCGAGGATATTGACGGACCAGGACATGTCAAGGAATACTTGACAAACATATAGGTGGTTGAGATCAGAAACACATGCGGCGTTGGACAACAAGGTGCAGGGTTGGAGAACAGGGTGGGAACACCCGACCATTTAACCATGTAGCATCAATATAGCAAATAATTGCCGTACCTCACAATGTGTATCTCAAGCCGTGCCATTTTTTCCTTGTTCCGTGTGTACGTCTCCTGTGGTGTGTCAGTTTGCTCCTTCCCGCTGTAGAAAGCATGCGTATCATCCGCTCAGCCCTCTTTTGAAGTGTGTGCTTATTTTTGTTCAGCGTTGTTCAGACCTTTTTGCAGAAGTCAGGTCACCACACCTTTAAAAACGCCCTGGCCTCCTTGAAACAATCGTGGAGACTCCAAGGTGTCTCCCTCCGCTCAAAAAGCAGCTTAACAAAAAGACCTGAAAGGGGTTCGTGCCCTTTGATTCGTTGGGTTGCAACTCATGTTTGGAAGAAGTTTCTGATCTGTTCCACTACCCCCAAACTACTCCGCCCTGGGGAACATGTAGGGGGCATGGTTCCTGTATGACTGTATGAGCCGGGCTGCGGGTTTTCTCCGTGCAGAACGGAGTCCGGAAGCGGGACGTCTACCGCATGTTCGGCATCCGCATTGTGACTTCAGCGACAGGCCGGGTAATCGGGACACGTTTTCGGGAGCCGGGGGAAACGGGGGGTTGAGCATAGTTGGTGGGTTGGCGGAGTTCTTGTTCATTCGAGGTTACTTTGCTCGCCTGCAAACAGTGGTAGTGATAATGCAATAGCCCTCTGGTGGACCATGGAATCGATTGGGAATTCCTATTACTCGTCTACATCCTCTCCCCTCTCTTCTTCTCCCCTCCTCCATCCGCTCTCCCTGCTCTCGTCTCCCATCTGCCCTTCCAATCCCCTCTCCCTTCCCCTCCCCTCCCTTCTCCCCTCTCCCCAAACTTTAGAGCCTCCGGCTCAGTCCGCCGACATTGTCCTCTCCCTTTTCTCCTTCTTCCTCTCTTCCTTGTCTCCCTTGTGTGTTCTGTCGTCCTCTCTCCCTCCCTCTGCTCCCATCCTCCCCATCCCCCCAAGCCTCTCTCTCCCCACTCTCTCTCTCTGCTCATGTATGTATGTATGTATGTATGTATGTATGTATGTATGTATGTATGTATGTATGTATGTATGTATGTATGTATGTATGTATGTATGTATGTATGTGTATGTATGTATGTATGTATGTATGTATGTATGTATGTATGTATGTATGTATGTATGTATGTATGTATGTATGTATGTATGTATGTATGTATGTATGTATGTATGTATGTATGTATGTATGTATGTATGTATGTATGTATGTATGTATGTATGTATGTATGTATGTATGTATGTATGTATGTATGTATGTATGTATGTATGTATGTATGTATGTATGTATGTATGTATGTATGTATGTATGTATGTATGTATGTATGTATGTATGTATGTATGTATGTAATGTATGTATGTATGTATGTATGTATGTATGTATGTATGTATGTATGTATGTATGTATGTATGTATGTATGTATGTATGTATGTATGTATGTATGTATGTAATGTATGTATGTATGTATGTATGTATGTATGTATGTATGTATGTATGTATGTATGTATGTATGTATGTATGTATGTATGTATGTATGTATGTATGTATGTATGTAATGTATGTATGTATGTATGTATGTATGTATGTATGTATGTATGTATGTATGTATGTATGTATGTATGTATGTATGTATGTATGTATGTATGTATGTATGTATGTATGTATGTATGTATGTATGTATGTATGTATGTATGTATGTATGTATGTATGTATGTATGTATGTATGTATGTATGTATGTATGTATGTATGTATGTATGTATGTAATGTAATGTAATGTAATGTAATGTAATGTAATGTAATGTAATGTAATGTAATGTATGTATGTATGTATGTATGTAATGTAATGTAATGTAATGTAATGTAATGTGTAATGTATGTATGTAATGTAATGTATGTATGTATATGTATGTATGTATGTGTATGTATGTAATGTATGTATGTATGTATGTATGTATGTATGTATGTATGTATGTATGTATGTATGTATGTATGTATGTATGTATGTATGTATGTATGTATGTATGTATGTATGTATGTATGTATGTATGTATGTATGTATGTATGTATGTATGTATGTATGTATGTATGTATGTATGTATGTATGTATGTATGTATGTATGTATGTATGTATGTATGTATGTATGTATGTATGTATGTATGTATGTATGTATGTATGTATGTATGTATGTATGTATGTATGTATGTATGTATGTATGTATGTATGTATGTATGTATGTATGTATGTATGTATGTATGTATGTATGTATGTATGTAATGTATGTATGTATGTATGTATGTATGTATGTATGTATGTATGTATGTATGTATGTATGTATGTATGTAATGTAATGTATGTATGTATGTAATGTAATGTAATGTAATGTAATGTAATGTAATGTAATGTAATGTAATGTAATGTAATGTAATGTAATGTAATGTAATGTAATGTAATGTAATGTATGTATGTATGTATGTATGTAATGTATGTATGTATGTATGTATGTATGTATGTATGTATGTATGTATGTATGTATGTATGTATGTATGTATGTATGTATGTATGTATGTATGTATGTGTATGTATGTATGTATGTATGTATGTATGTATGTATGTATGTATGTATGTATGTATGTATGTATGTATGTATGTATGTATGTATGTATGTATGTATGTATGTATGTATGTATGTATGTATGTATGTATGTATGTATGTATGTATGTATGTATGTATGTATGTATGTATGTATGTATGTATGTATGTATGTATGTATGTATGTATGTAATGTATGTATGTATGTATGTATGTATGTATGTATGTATGTATGTATGTATGTATGTATGTATGTATGTATGTATGTATGTATGTATGTATGTATGTATGTATGTATGTATGTATGTATGTGTATGTATGTATGTATGTATGTATGTATGTATGTATGTATGTATGTATGTATGTATGTATGTATGTATGTATGTATGTATGTATGTATGTATGTTATGTATGTATGTATGTATGTAGGTATGCATGTATGTATGTATGTATGTATGTATGTGATGTATGCATGTATGTAATGCATGTGTGTATGTATGTATGTAATGTATGTGTGTATGTATGTATGTATGTATGTATGTATGTATGTATGTATGTATGTATGTATGTATGTATGTATGTATGTATGTATGTATGTATGTATGTATGTATGTATGTATGTATGTATGTATGTATGTATGTATGTATGTATGTATGTATGTATGTATGTATGTATGTATGTATGTATGTATGTATGTATGTATGTATGTATGTATGTATGTATGTATGTATGTATGTATGTATGTATGTATGTATGTATGTATGTATGTATGTATGTATGTATGTATGTATGTATGTATGTATGTATGTATGTATGTATGTATGTATGTATGTATGTATGTATGTATGTATGTATGTATGTATGTATGTATGTATGTATGTATGTATGTATGTATGTAATGTATGTATGTATGTATGTATGTATGTATGTATGTATGTATGTATGTATGTATGTATGTATGTATGTATGTAATGTATGTAATGTAATGTAATGTAATGTAATGTAATGTAATGTAATGTAATGTAATGTATGTATGTAATGTAATGTAATGTAATGTAATGTAATGTATGTATGTATGTATGTATGTATGTATGTATGTATGTATGTATGTATGTATGTATGTATGTATGTATGTATGTATGTATGTATGTATGTATGTGTATGTATGTATGTATGTATGTATGTATGTATGTATGTATGTATGTATGTATGTATGTATGTATGTATGTATGTATGTATGTATGTATGTATGTATGTATGTATGTATGTATGTATGTATGTATGTATGTATGTATGTATGTATGTATGTATGTATGTATGTATGTATGTATGTATGTATGTATGTATGTATGTATGTATGTATGTATGTATGTATGTATGTATGTATGTATGTATGTATGTATGTATGTATGTATGTATGTATGTATGTATGTATGTATGTATGTATGTATGTATGTATGTATGTATGTATGTATGTATGTATGTATGTATGTGTGTATGTAATGTATGTATGTATGTATGTATGTATGTATGTATGTATGTATGTATGTATGTATGTATGTATGTATGTATGTATGTATGTATGTATGTATGTATGTATGTATGTATGTATGTATGTCTGTAAGCATGCATGTATTTATGTATGCATGTATGTATGTATGCATGTATGCATGTAAGTAGTAAGTAAGTAAGTAAGTAAGTAAGTAAGTAAGTAAGTAAGTAAGTAAGTAATGTAATGCATGTAATGTATGTACGTATGTATGTATGTGTGCATGCATGCATGCATGCATGCATGCATGCTTACATACATGTATGCATGTATGTATGTATGTAATGTATGTATGTATGTAATGTCATGTAATGTCATGTAATGCAATGTAATGTAATGTACTGTAATGTATGTATGTATGTATGTATGTATGTATCCTTGCACTTCCCCTTTGCTCCCCAGTATTTCCCGCAAAAAAAAACACGGTTTTTCCAGCGTTTTCGCAAAGAGGACGTCCAAAATCATTGAGTTTTTCCAGATTTTCGGCAAAAGGATGCAGGAAGCCCAAGCCAGCAAAAAAGCCGGCAGGGGGAATCGAGCCTGGGACCCCTGTTTTGCGACACCGGCTCCCCGAAGACTACGTTTAGTGGAACGTCATCAAATTGCCGCGCGGTACGTGGGGGACCCCCCCCCCCCCCCCCACAAAAAAAACCTACGTAATAGACGTCGGGCGGGGGGGTTAGGGGGGGGGTTATCCTCTATCCTCTAGTAAGTATCCGACACGCCGAGCAATCCCCTCTCCCTTCCCCTCCCCTCCCTTCTCCCCTCTCCCCAAACTTCCACTGGCTCCCGGTGTTTCCCCTTATGGTGGCTCCAGTTCCTCACCATATTGCCACAGAGCTGCTCTTTCGATCAAACAACACACAAGTCATAAGTTGTTTATTTATGTTTGATTGTTTGGAGGGGGGGATAATGTTCAGATGCAGCATCTTTTGAACCCCAAATCCAGCCCAAGCTAATGGTAAGCCCAGCCTCAGACCTTGAAGAAGATCTGAGGCACTCTGAGAATCTAAGAACCCGGGCATTGCCCAATACTGCAGCTACCGTTGTAGTCGGTGACCAAAGCATGCCACCACTTGCAAACTGAAGTTGACAATTCCTCGACTGGTGGGCGCAAGTGCAAACCTAGGGTTCAGGCACTGCAGGCGCAAACACGGGCCCCTGTGTTGTGAGCAAAACCCTCCGCAAATTTCCTGGAATCCAATCTACCTGGAGTCTCCATGACCCTTTAAAAATGGTTGGTCAATCCCCAAAACAAAGGGGTCATGACCGCATGTTTAAAGGGTCATGGCATGGTTGTTGTTGGGAAACATTTTACATTTTTGCTTGTTGTGGTTTAGTGGGAAATCCCCACTTAACTGCTAAAACGTCAACCAAACATGTTTAAAGGGTCATGGAGACTCCAGGTACGTGCAACTTGTTCGCTTTCGACTGCTAGGCTTCGGCGGCAAGACCAAGTTCTCGCAGATCGCGGCGAGCTCAATGCTTTGCCTCGGCGGTACACTTTTGCGGTTGGCATCAGAGAGAAGTCAAAGTAAGACCACTCACTTCGGGGTTTCCCGCATCTTGGGACATTCCGAAGTGGGTGACAGATCAACAATTTGCAATGTACTGTGAAGGAAAGGGTGGTAGGCAAACCGCTACCTCGTTGGACTAAGTATAGCGCCCTCACTTTCCCGGTGTGCGGCCTCGCCCATGACGAAGCTTCATGTTCTGGTCTCTTTGGACCAGCATTTTGGGAGGCTCGCCCAAATTCCAAATTGAAGGGCAATCTAAGGGTGTTGCGTTATGGGCCACATGTCCATGTCCATTTTGGATCTGGCTGATTTGTTTTTGAGACTTGGACGCTACAATGTTGCTTAAACCTGGAAGGGCAACTGCAATTTTTGGGGCTCCCCATCCTCATCCCTATTCATTCTGGTCTTTGATTCGACCGCATCCCCCCAAAAGGACCTTTCGGGTTTACGAATGGCTTTTCCATGAAGCCCGCAAAAGGTCTACCTTCCCTCCAAAATCATGAACTGGACACAGGGCTGCCCCAAAAGGAAAGTAATCTTCCTGCAGCTTCCATGATTGTTGGAGGCAGGGCAATTTTCGAGCTTCCTGCTTTTTGGGAAGACCGTTTTAGTGATAAATACAAGGTTTGGACTTTTTTAGGGCCATCCGCTCAGCAAGTGAAGCTTTTGCTTGTGGGGCGCTTTGGCTTGGCGTTTTGAGACTCGCCCAATTTGGGGCGTCGAAGCGCCAAAAGGTGCTGCAGCTGTCCTCCGGCATCGCCTTGCTGGGCACGGCGGAGCTGGCGGGAGACCGAGTGACGGGCTCCTTCTGGGCGTTTAAAAATATGGCCGTGGGTCAAAACCAATGGAATCCCATTTTGGGGTATTTTGAACCATGGCCATATGGCGCTCCCACAACATGGGCAGTTTCCAACTGCTTGTCAGGTTGAGTTTCAGGTAGTTTGGCCAACTTTTCTTATGAAAATCAACCAACAGAGTCACGATCCCCTTTTTTGCCACCGGTCTAGGATTCCTTCCCTCGTAAATTACAAACATCACCCGAGTTCACAAGAACTTTTCTATTTTTCCCTGGCGGGGGGGTTCGAGGCTACCATTGAAACAGCCCGTTGCACTTCCCTTGAAGTGAAACTTACGTGATGTTTCTTTTGTGTCCAAAGTGAGGACATGTTTTTTTGTTTTCTCGGTTGGGTCGCGGAGAGTTCCCATTAACCAACTCTCATCCTGAGTTCCAAGACGATGCGGAAATGGGGGAAGACCAGTGACCAGTGGTAAACAAACACATGAGACTTGTTGGCCTATCCACGGAAGTGAGACAATCAGGAGGGTAAGCTTGAGGATGTCATGGATCCAGACTTTTCGGTCCGAAGCGTGACTTGTCTTCCATTATGTTGGGCTTAGTTTTTGAGTTGGTACCCTAGTTTGTACTTGAAAAAGGAACCCACACAAGAGCGATCTTTTTCTTCTTCTTCTTTTTTTTTTGGGGGGGGTGTCCCCAATTTCTAACAACCCCAGTGGCATTTGTACTTTACAGGTCTCCTTCAAGAGTCTTCAGATATCATTTGGCATTTGAAACATGAAGCCTCTTCTACCAATCCGAAATGAAGCTACATGAAGCCATTTGTTTGGGGGTAGTGCTCAGGCGGATTATCCTGTTTCATTGTGCGGTCTTTGAGGCTGCACCCTTTTTGGATGGGGTTGAGTGGTGTAATTGTTTGATGGTGTTTCTGGGTGTTTTTTGAACCATTGGATAGTGTCCACATGTTACAAGCTTCTGGATGGTAAGTGTTGGATGGCGTGAAGAAACGGGGACAATTCCCAAAAAGCTGTCTTTCAGATGGAAAGTGATGAACCATACTTTCACAGATAATGACAATGCACCGTCCACGCCGAAAAAGTCTGAACTTCGGGGGTTGTCTGGAGTCTGAGTCAAAACTACGGTATGCCCTGAACATGGGGGGGGGGTGCCCTTCAGTGTGCCACTTGCTGCTATATGTGCGTCAAACAACCAGCATACTCGGGATGGTCCTGGACCTTCTTGACATGGATTGACAAGAAGCATCGTACGGATGACCAACGCAAGGAGGTTTGACCTTGGTACCCATTAAAGCCCAAAGACAAGCTTCCTGGGTTACCCATGATACACTCTTGCAGATTTAGCATGAACGCCAACAAAGCAAACATCTGTTGATAGCGCGGCTTTTTTTTTGGATTCCTTCTGTCAATACGGTGGATGGACGAAATCCTGCACCCCTTTGAAACCATTGGAAACCATTGTTTATTGGCATTTACAGGGGAATCACCAATCCGGCGGTTCTTAGGTGGTGCGAAACGGATTTCGTCCATCCACAGTATGTCAGGGAGCAACTGGGAGCTTGCTGTTTGCGAGCCCTATGAAACTGAGATCGCGGACTTCTGGCTCATGAACTGCGTGCCGGAGCGCAGGCGAAAGCACCGACCGATCTCCGGGCTTCGCAAAAAAAGCCGTGGGTTCCCCGGGTTTGTTCCGCCACCCATCTGGAAACAAGCCCATGTTGAGCCGTTGTGTGGTTTACAACATCACCTTCTGGGCCAATTCAAGCAGAGTTTATTTTTGGTTGCGTTGTTTAAAGGTGAAATGTTTGGAAGCCTGTTATTCATGGTTGTGGAGGAGAACAAAAACAGGTCCCTGCGTTGGTGTTAGGCATGCCATTTGGAACTTAGCGGGAAGGCAACTTGAGGCGCTGTTGTCATCCGTTCCCCCCAAAAAATGAGCTTGTCGTCCCCTCAGGACGCCTTTGTTGTAAGGGTCCATTCTGAACAGGGGAATGGATTGCACATGAGTCTCATTCTTGTCAACCCTCCCATCCCTCCCCCCCAAATTGTTCGCATCTCCTCAAATGAAACTCAACAAGGCCCGATTATATAAGCCTAATTAGACGCCCAAGGCCCTAAACATGAGGGCATTTATGACAATTGTCAGTCCAAAAGCTGATCTAGCTGATGTCCACGGGAGGCAAATTGTCATTTGGGAGGGACATTGGGAGGCTCACTCAACTTCACACAACAGACAGGCACTCACTACGTTTTCCCATTTTCCTTTCGGGCAACTGCATATTTGCCCGCGAACGGTGACTGAAAGCGCCGAGCGATGGATTTCTGCAGGCATTACACCGAGCAAAAGGTCCGCCAGATGGCGAGCAGCGACTGACTCGACCGGGTCCCGGACCGCCTCGAAGGACTTCAATGGCCAAAACAACTATCCATCAGCTTGACTCGGCATGCAGATGATTGAACGTTCTATGTGGTTTTACCTGTTGTATTTCCACAAAATCACGGATGCAGGTGTTTGAGACTTTTTAGTCGTCCAACGCCCTTCTGTGCACTTCCAGGTGATGTGTTCTTCTCCTTGCCAGGGATGTAGAGGAGAGTGGTAATATCTCCTGGCAGACTTGCCGGTTGAGGCGTGAAAGCCTCGCTTACTCCTCCGAGGAACCGATTCAATATGACTCCACCCTTCAGATTCCATTCTTGTGGACGGGTCCGCGTTCCGCACTAGACATGGGAGCAACCAACGAACAAGAATTTGCCTTGTTTTCCTGGGCACCCAGTTGCCGGAACGCCAGGAAAGAAGCTTATGTACTATATGGCGGTGTTTTTTTAAGGGTATTTTTGTTCGGTTTCAAAGGAGAAGCCCGCCATTCTTCGGGGTTCCCTAAAATCCTGAAAGGAGACACACCCGTATGAAGGGATGTCCGTGAATCCTGATCTCCGCCAAACCCTTTCAAGGATTTGGACGAGATGGCCCAATGTTAGTAAACACCGAGGTCAGCTTTGACTTGCCATTTGGATTCGGAGGAGTTAGCCACAAGCTGCCGGCGTGCGATCGCACAGTTTCACCCTTCGGTTTGGAGCAAAAGGCCCTCTTTTCTGCTCCATGTGGGTGTCTTGTTCTGGGTCCCTGCTGGTTGGTTTTAACGGGAAGCTTACAGGACACCATCAGGACACCAACCATTTTTGGGGTCCTTCACTTGAAGGCAAACCCATGGTGATGCTTTGCTGTTGCGGGCCCTCATACTGTGGAAACCTGATTTGAATGCATGGGCAACCCACCTACCCACTGGTGCAAAGTTGATTTTGTGCGTCCGCAGAAATTTCCCCACTTTGGGCAGGCCTGAATGCTAACCACAATTGGCTGCTTCGCTGGTGAAGACTTACCCAAACTTAGACTCGGCATGACTCGGCTGACATCACCTTTTAGGCCGATGTGAATGGACGTTCTCACTGTTGGTATTCTGTTTGAGGTGTTGCTCTGCTGCTGTGTTCAATTTATTATCTTGTGACAATTGTGGGACTTGATGAACAGTTTCGAGCCTTGGCTCCTTCATTAAAGCCTTGAGCGAATTATATAGATCGTTGTATGTATGCCAAACAATTGAAGCACGATTGGCCCGTTTCAGAAGGTTGCTCTACTATCCGGTTAGAGATTACCCATGAGACAAGCCACATCCCACATCAACAGCAAATTCCCAAACCCGAGCAAGGCCATGTTGGTCTAAACATACTGTGGGGTTCTACCCAGTTTCATAGGGGTTTAGAAAATGGTCTATGTAAACCATTATAGTCGACTGGGCAGGACCAACAAGTAGCAGCACCCAATCAATTCCTTTCGGCGCTATTCTATGGTTGGCTTCGTGAAGGTTATAGTAAGGCCTAGAACAAGCAGTAAACGCAGAAGTCAATGGGTTTTGAGCCCTTACGGGATAGAACCAGTCGCCTTGCAGCATTGACCTCGCACGGTTCGGCCTCAAAGTTCGGCTGCGCAAAAGACGCCGAGCCCGCGGTCTTCGCCGCATATCGCGCCTTCAGCCCGGAACCCAGACGGATCAAGGAAGAGGAGGGGTATTTGTTTTACTTCTTCCAGGGCCTGTATTTAACACGCATGGAGCTATATGAGGCTCCTTCCAAATTTCCAGTCGTCTCTGGTCTGCTTGGGAATTGTCACAATCATCGGGGCACTCACTGATGAGCGTGTCAAGTCTTGCTTGTTGCATCTTGCATGTGAAGCTCACACGGACTCCTGTGACAATGTTGGTGAGTTTCTCTCCATTCTCGTTATATCGTTTGTGAGCTATCACACTTTCCTTGTTTTGCCACAGCTTGTTGTTTCTTTTGTCGCGGGAAGTCCTAGCACATTCCACAGATGGCATTGCAAGTTACAGGAACTGGCTCCAACTTCAAGATGTGTTTCGGATCTTTCAGGAATTCCGCGCAGAGTGCTTCCACTTGCCACTATAGCATCCAACCAGCCGCGTCTTTGAAGGGGTGGCTCCTTGCTTGCCTGTACAGGCAAATGGAAGTACTGGGTACATCTTCCTTTACTCAGGTTGGCCCTAATTGGGTCTGTCTTTTTTAGGGCATCCCTTTTTTGCTGGTGTTAAGTTAAAGGGACACCAACAGGAAAACAGCCTTTTTTTCTATATTTGTTTTTGCGGGGGTCCCCTAAACAGGACACAATCTGGTGGTTGGATTGGTGGTTTGGAAATGGAGTTTAACCCTCCTGGAGGGATGGGCCCCCCAGAAAACCTCCAAACCACCGATTCGGCCCCAAACTGCCAATTCGAGGGGCGTGCCTTTGTTTGAGGGCACCCCTTTGTTGCTTGGTTTCTAGGGGCACCACCAGGAACACTGTCTTGTCATTTGGAGTGCAAATCGTAGAAAAGACATGCTCATGTAAATTCAGAAGCTCATGTGCACATTTGTGTTTTGTTCCCCAGCTCTTTCAGCTAGGTCTTTGCCTAAATACGCTTCGTAGTTTAAGAAGAACACAAAGGGGAAAAAACGCGGGGCCTGCCTTTGGAGAGTTCCGGAAGGTACCACCTGGTTGCTTGGTAGGCGATGATCCGGTGCCTGGCCTTGGCGTTGCTGAGCCTCTGCAGGCGCTGCGCTCTTCGCTCGCGTGAGGGCGGGAGGGCGCCTTCTCTGCTGGCCATTGACCCCATTTCAGTGATAGTTTTTTGAGGGACCCCTCCCCCTCCCAATGGCGGGTCAGTTTTCCGGAGTCTGTAGGTTCTTTGCGTGCCGCTTCCAGGCTGCCGAAGGGAAGCAACGTTTGTCGGAAATCACAAGTCGAGATACAAAGATAAGTGTCCTTTTGGAGGTTAGTTTGGCTAGCAATAGATGGCACTGGTTTAGGTTGCTTCTATTTCACTTCACCAGGGCCAACGATTTGTCTAAAAGGTCACCTATGGTTACAAAGAGAGGAGCTCAAACTGGTTTCACGCAAGTGAGCAGCCGTTTGCGAAACGATTGTGAAGGATGCTCCCAACCCACCAGTCCCAAAGTCAAGAAGGTAACAAACCAGTAAGTAGCAACAGGTCTCCTTCTGGAGATGTCTGAAGTTGTAGGAGTTCCTATATCTCTCTCAGCTTTCAGATCTGCCTCTCTTCCTTTCTCTATCCTCACTACCAAGATCTAACTGAGAAAACTGAAATGCAAATGAGTTCCAGATAAGACTCCCAATAAGCGCAAAGAATCCAGAGAAGAGGAAAAGCTGATATACAGAGTATTGAAAGGAACACTTGAAATGGAGAGAATGTGATGATCTGATTTGCTTATTCTCAAGGCCATGTCAATAGAGGAGGCTCCGGTTGCGTTCTGCCAGGCCGGCGCTGGCAGACGAATCCTGGCAGGACTGCGGGTTGCATCCGCTCCGGTGCGCTGTGTTTGTGGGGATCCAGCAGCGCCAGAGTCCATGGCTTCCATTGGCTGAAATGAAGGGTGGTGTGTGTTTTTTTTCCTGGGGGATCTAATATGGAATCTATCAAAAGGGAAACTATCACTATCACTTTCCTGTAGATTTTCCTGAAATGGTTTGGAAGGGAATCTATCACTACTGGAAAGATGCTGATTCTTTCCAGGGGGCTTCAGCTCCATGCAGCTTATATTGAGACCTATATGCACCTTTAGAACCACGTTGATAGAATCGAAATCAACGGGTTTCGGGCGCTGCTCATGTGGGGTTGGCGAGTTGTTTCACAATCTAAACCTTTTGACGTATAAGCGTGTATTTGTTTGGTAGCGAGCTGACCGAGTAATCTCAACCATGGTGCAGGTTTGTTACTTAAAGGGATTCCTGATTTTCCTGTCCTTGTCGCTGGGACTATTTGCTTTAACCAGGTGGGTTACCTGCCCGGTATTTGCAGCACGCTCGATCGGGAGTTAACCGAGATTGCTCCCATGATGGCGGATCCTCCCGCGGAGTCTCATGAACGATGGTGGTTGGCATACATTTTGCAGATGCTTCCTGCAAGTTGACTCACTATTTGATTCCTAAGCAATCCAACAAAGCAAGAAAGACACACTCACACTCACACACACACACTCACACTCACACACACACACACACTTTAAGAGGTTGGTTGATTTATGCGTAGCTGAGCGCGCGCAGGTTGGCTTTTCTGGAGGAAGTGAGCCATACTATGATAGACTCAGAGTTATCTCATTTTCCTGGGCCTTTGGCCAGTCTTTTGGCCAAAAATGCCTTCCCATGGGTCAACCGTTGAGCTCTTACGTCTTTGCCCTCACCGACGGAAGAGATGTTCATCCTATGGACTAAATCCAGCCTGGTGCTTCATCCCGCCAATGCCAGGTTTCACCCATGCGCGCTGCAGGAAGGTGTCCATGCATGGTAGGTTTATGGTGAAAAGTTGAACCATAGCGCGTGAGTTTGAAGAGAGTTGGGCCAGGACACGCCAATTTTGACCTCTTTGTGGCAAGCAACCTCCAGCGGCGACAATGATGCAATGGACAGGCGGACACCTTTTCCGCATGCGGCAGTGGACGGAGAGGGACTCAGCCTTTCATGTAGGCTGAGGGTACCCTTCTTCCTCCGACAGCTGGGGTCGATAGGCCCAAATGCACTATCTCATGTTAAAGAGATCGGGGTCAGGCACCCATTGGAAGGGGTCAAAGAATACATGTTTTCCTGGTTACAACGTGAAAACTAACGTGGAATCAACACGTGGAAAGCACTTGGGCTAGAAAGACAAGTGGCGCAAAACGTGGAACCAACGTGGAAACAACTTGGAATTAGGTTGTGTTTCTGTATTTTGTCAATTTCCAGGCCCCCCAAAGACATTTGCGAGTCGCAATCGTGGGCGTGGAAAACAACGTGGAACAAGCGTGGAATTAGGTTGTTTGTGTGTGTGTGTGTTTCCGCATTTTAGCAGTTTCCAGGTCACCCAAAAAGCATTTGCAAGGTACAAACGTGGGAAACACATGGGGAAAACCGTAGAACAAACGCGGGTCAACACGTGGAATTAGGGTGTGTTTCTGCATTTGTGAAATTTGCAGGTGGGAAAAAAATGTGGAAAACACGTGGATTAGGTTGTGTGTGCTTTTGCATTTTTGCAATTTCCAGGTCCTGCAAAAGGCATGTGCAAGGAAAACCGTGAAACAAACTTGGAACTAGGTTGTGTTTCTGCATTTTTGCAAGGTACGACCGTGGGGAAAAAGTGGGGGAAAACGTGGAAACAAAATGTACTTGGGTTGTGTGTTTGCATTTTTGCAAATTCCATGCCCAACAAGGAAACCCAAGTATCTTCAGTCTCATGGAGGGTTCCGGGGTTTGCGGCTTGCTGTTGGGGACATACAATACTGTGTTTCTTCTTTTAAAAAAACAGTTGCTGTTTTGCAGTTCTTTGAAAGGGGGTCTTTTAAGGAACACCACCAAGTGCTTTCACTTGGGATTTTCTCACCGCTGACCATTTTTTTTGTTTATGGTTGTTGTTGTTGGGAAACATTTTACTTATTTTTAAGCTTATGGTGGTTGAGTGGTGGAAATGCAAATCCACTTAACTGCTAAAATTTGAGATATTTTTGCGCCCCAAACCCAACGTCAATCAAAACCACCGGACAGGCTCCTGGATAGCAGCGAGAGCGCAGTGTCCGCGCGCTCCGGGGACGGGCGTGGCCTCGCGTGGCGCGGGGCCCCGGACCCCGGGCGCGGCGTTTGGCGAGGCCCAGTGCTAGTTGCTATAGGTAAGGGGAGTAAAACCAGGGAGTAAAACCTCAAGCGCAGTTTGAGCTTGCATCTCTCCCAGTGCTTCCAGTGACCCTCCCACCAATTATTAACATGGATCTTGACGTTCCGGGGGTCCTGGTTTGGACCATTTTCTGCCCCTGTAAGGTTCCAAGTTGATTCGGAGGGTACTATACGTAGGCAACAAGGGGAAACCATGACGTAAGACCTAGCCATACCTGGCTACTGGAAGTACTGGGAAGGTGGGAAGCGTACCCAAAAACAGATGGGAGCCAAGCTGGTTTCACTTTCGTTCGGTCCTCATTTACCGGTGCCATTGATGCTTCTAGACACTTAGGTCCTGGGGATGTTCCTTCACTCACAGGGGTCCTGATATGTCCTTGTTTGTCCTAACATCTCTGTCTTGGCAGTCCGTGAGTGCATTCCCTGTTGGTGGGGTGATGTTTAAAGTGGCTTCAAGAGCACATAGCTGTTCTAAGACAGCTTTATTGCAAACATACATGTCTGAAATGAAAGGGGGTCACTCACAATGATCAATTACAGATTACATGATACCGGCAACAATACTTATAACAACTTATAACTGTCCGGCACAACTGCGGGAAAGGAGCTGCACGACATCCTAGACTGATCGCCAAGTTTCGGGTCGCTGGCCACCGTTCGAAATCCTGTGGATGTGTCTTAAGTTGTCCTCGCACAGCGCTGAGGGTTTGCAATCTTGTTTTAAACTTCACGGGTCGACAATTGTTTTCTTTTTCCCGATGAGCCAACTTGTCGCAACGGTGCGGCAGGTGGTGGTAGGAATGCAGACCACCTTCGTGTGTGTTTTTGTTTCATGGGACTCCCAAAACTTGTCAGTGGTCCTAAAGCACTTGGCCAATGCGTTGTGACTGCTCTGTCCTGCCACCTGAAAAGAATCCTCACGGGATTGGGGTAGGCAGTTTCCTGGTTGGTGGTTGGGGGGGGGTTCCCATTTTACCCTCAGCAAATCCGAACCACCAATTAGGAGTTGCTTGAATGTTGGAGGTGTTTGGATGTACGAGAGCTGATTAACTTGTCAGGCTGCTTGGGCAATCTTCAGCTGGCCTGTTTCACAGGGGGGCGGGTCTCATTTGTTGGGTGGGTGCCGTAGTTAGGAAACTCTCGTTTGCGAGTCCCGCGTTTGTGGGCCCATCCTTGAACCACTGCCTCAAGCGAGCAGGATCGCTACGCACCACGTGAAGGCTGTTCCCCCGAATTGGCCTTGGAGCTAAAAGCAATGTTGCACATTGCTGTCACCCACAACATCACTCTCCACAGCAAGTCGTAGTATTATGTGCTTGAGAAGGGAGCGCGCAGTCTTCACCATGGGTTGTCTTTCATACCAGGTTTGACTATACCTTAGTCAGCTTCCAAAAACTAGGGACACTTTTCGCTGGCCTTTCAAGGGAAATCAGAAGGAGACCCGCCAGGTTCGGCCCTCCACATTGTTGGAAAGACCCATCTCGTGATTTGTTGTGGCCTGGGTGCCGTTTTTTTTTTTTTTATCATTCTTAAGACGCACCAGACATCCTTTGGTCCCAGGTGGGCCTGGGAGTTTCAGAACGTTTACGCTCTTGCATCCATCATCGTGAATGGCGGTGACCCACTGTCTGATGACGAGGACGGGCTGAGAGGATGCTTGCAAGTGAGCCACAATCAACTGGGCATAGGTCAAGGCATAGGTGTCTTTTTAGCTTAGTTTGGATAGAAATAGATGGTATTAGTCTAGATTGGTTTTATTCCTTTTTTCGAGGGCCATGTATTTTACCAAAAGGACACCCGTGCAACTGGGTAGGTGAAGGTTGAGGGATTCTTTACATTCATTTGGTTGACCCCCTTCGCACCGGGTTTTGATTATGACTCGAGGGACCCCAATGGCAGAGAGCGCGGGTCACCACGAAGCGAGGTTGAAGCACTTTGTGTTTAGCTTGCGTTCACCTTAAAAGGAAGCTGCAGCAAGCTGATTCCCTAGTGGGAATCCCGGATGAATCAACGTCCCCTTGTGGTGAAGATTTAAAACTTTTGTGGAGGGAACACCCCTCTATTAGTAGAAACAGTTTATGAATCTGGGGTCAATAAGGGAATTATGTACTTCAAGCCAGGATGAGTTCGCTTGCGCATTTGGTGCGGGTGGGACGCGAATTTCACGGACGCGGTTGACCGGGGTTGGCAGGACGTTTTCCTTTTGCAGGTTACACAGGGTTGCTCCAAACAGTTAGACCAAAAACAGAGGGATGGCAAATTGGCGGGCTGCTCCATGCCAATGATGTGTCTATCAGTCTATGTGGCCCCCTGATTCATGCCAACACCTTTGGCATGGTGTTGAAACACCAGTAGGTGGCATCCCATTTTAGGAAGCACCCATTCCTGAACGCATCATGAGAATGATATGTGCTCCCCTAGCTTTGCCTTTGCCCAGACCTTAAGTGGCCTGGTTTTCAGTTTTTTGGCGGGGGATTTCCTTTAGCGCACTCCCCGAGTTATGATTTATAGTTTTTTGAGAAGACCATGTCAAGACCAACCCGAAGTGTGGTTAGTCTTTTGGGGCTAGTCTACTCTGTCAAGTCAAGCACAAAGAAGAAAGTGCCTTTTCCAATGGACATCTACGGGTCTGGATCTTCTGCCCCCGGCTTCCTTTCGGCGCGAGCTTTCAGCGCGACAGGACGAGGCGGGCAAGGCAGCCTTCACCATGTGCGCGGAAGCCAAGTTGCACGCACGCAGGTTTCAGGTCATGGGTTCCGTGTGCTTTTCAGGGCTTGAAGGGAAACCATTTTGGGAGAGCCGCCAATTGGGATCTGTTTTGACACATACCCATGTGTACTCCCCGAGTTCCTAGGCTCGGGACCAGTTTTGGAGGCAAGCACCAAGTTTCACTTGCTCGACGACACCAGCTCTTCCCTATGGGTCACGACCCCTACATTTGTTAGGACACTCAATAAAACAGGTGTGATCCATGAGGCGATGGCTTTTTGGCTGGTGCTTCCCCCACTAAGACTAACCAACCGACCCAAACACCTAGGGTGCATCCCCCCTTTAAAAGAATGGCAAGGAACCCCCCCCCAATTTAGATGATGCAACTCCTGAGCAGTAAAGAATGGTGGTTATGTATAATATATTGAATTTATATATACATATGTATCAACCCAAGGATTGTTTGATGAAAGCTGAACCCCGGGAAATGAGATCATCAGTTTTGGTTGCTAAGGCACGGACAATCCGGAGTGCAGCAAGGACAGCGTCATGAAGCAAGCCCGAGGCTTGGTGGAGGACAGCACTGCGAATCGGCGGGCACGAGAGAGACCAATCCAAGAGGTTCTACTTCACTCCTGGGTCCACAAACAGATCATCTGCCCACCCCTTCCCCCACCAAGGCTCACATCCCTCTAGGGGTACCTCCCCCATTGTTTCCATGGATCCTTCTTTTCAGAGAACCTCCAGAAACCCAGGGAAAACGGCCAGTTTTTGAGAAGAACGATGGTTGAAAAGAATGGGGAATCATCCCCTAGAACCACAGCATCCCGATTCCAACCCCACCGAACCCTCGAGTTCCTTGGACGATTCCTGGGATGCAACGAGGCCACAACTTGGGGAAACTGTTTGGGGAAGCAGGGGATGAAATCCTAAAGCATGGGAGGTTGACTGCAATGACATTTCACTTTGCGGACTGGGTCACGGAGTGAGGGTTGCTCAAATAGGGGCCGGAGCCCCCCTTTTTTGGCGGGGGGGGGGGGGACTCTGTGACCCCTGTATTCCCTGTTGCTCCCAAGTTTCAGCCGCTCCCCTGCCAACTTTGCCCTTTCCCACAAATCATTGGAGGGTTTGCGGCCACAAACTGTGAGCTTTTCTTCTCTGGGTCCTGGTAGCTTCGGTTTGGGACCTGGGAGTTTGTGTGCAGTTTGCTTGTACCACCCAACTTCGGACTTGCTTAGTATGTTCAACTAATAGCCGGACTTGTTGTGGTCTCCACTGCCCGGCGTGAGCAGTACCGGTGGTACCTGGCACAATCTGAGCCGCCCCTTATACTGTCCGAGTAGCATTGCGCTTCTCCATACCATCGCCTAATATGTTCAATCCATAAGCCCCCCCCCTGTACCACCCAACTTCGGACTTGTTGGATATGTTCAACTAATAAGCCCTCCATTGGCCCCATTCCGTGGGTGATATGGGACTTCCAGGGAACGGGGACTTATTGACAGGGGGCAAGCCGAGCCGAGCGAGCCGCTGGCCCGCTGGCCGGAAGGACGTGCAGAAGCGGAAGGAGCAGCGGGCGGCGGACCGGGAGAAGGCAGGGGACGATCACAACCCGCATGGCATGATCGTTGTTGGGAAACATTTTACAGTTTCCCAACAATAATCCCCAGTTAAGTGGTTGAGTGGGAAATGTACGTTTATTGTGGTTTAGTGATAAAGCTTATTGTGGTTTAGTGGTTGAAATCCCACCACTGAACTGCTAAAGTTTAGATTGTTGCTCCCCTTCCAGCAACCAAGGTGGTGTCCTTCCCTCAAGAATCATGATGCAAATTATACCATCAAAACCGCAGATAGCGAGAAGAATTGAACAGGCGCTGAGGCACAGCCTGCTGCGTGTTTGGAGTTGTGCAACCCCATGAGAGAGCAACTTGGTCAAGCTTTGCCTTACTACTGAAGCTTGCATGTGTTGCCTTCTCAAGATTCATGGTTATTGGATGTTATTAGGAAGATGTGGTGAACTCCCGATAGGCAAGGAGACCAACCACAAGGTGGGTGCCGTTTGGGTTTCCCCATTTTGCAATATGTTGGGAGTCAACCGCAGCTCTGGTTTATCCAGACATCAACATGGTGTCGACGACTTTCTTTGTGGGTTGAACATTCACGTCGGGATCCATAAGTATCCCCTGCCTCCTTCAAAACATGCTCAACAAGGATGAATCCTAGTTGACCAAACTAAATGTTGGTTGAACATGACCAGCTGTCTCAGATGGGGGAGCACCATCATCCTCCTAGCAGCAAGCAGCCTGAACCTTGCGCGGGCTGCTGCCAGAATCGGTTAGCGAAGGTTGCAAGATGCCACATAGCACCGGCCGGGAGTAACTGATCACGTTGATGCTGTGGTTCCCTGGGGCTAAGTGTTTGATCGGATCTTTGACTTCCCAATGCCGGGTTTTCCCTATGTCCAAAGCCCTTTACAAAAAGCAGTCGCGGCGGGCTGCTTGATTTCGGAAAAAACTGCTTGGCCACAGAGGGTGTGCCTTTGGGACGCTAGCAAGTGGCAGAGAGGTGTCCTTGCACTGTATGCCTTTTTGGGTTTGGTTTGGAGGGAAACCCACGGTACACCGCTTGACTTGGACACAAAAAAGACGCTGGCAGTTTGCTTGGCTTCAACCCGTATTGTACAACTATTGGTATGACTTATGAGGCTTGGAATGTCAAGCACTGATTGCCACGACTGTACGTTCTGGGCCCATTGCTAGAAGCCCTTTTTGTGGGTTCAACTCCCTGAAGATGGCCACGTAGGGGTGAGTTTGGTTCGTAAAATACCAGGTCCAAAATTAGCACGTTGATTCCAGATGTGCAGTTCTCAAAAAACCTCCTTGATTGGGCTTAGTACTAGTAGGGTTGGACCCTTTCACAGGAATCTGGACAACCAGTGTCAGGGCCCCCAGGACCCGCCAAACTGCGCGCTAAACAGCCCATGCGTTCAATTGCCGCATATTGCCGCTAAACAATGCCGAAAGGGCTCGGATCATCATGACGACTGTTTCCAGATCGCCTATCAACCACGCCAGTTTTGGCTGATTTGTCTTGCGCAAGGCCACAAGGGGAAGCTCTCGTTTCTGAGTTTTGTTCAGATGCCCATGGCACGGGGGAGCCTGTTGTTTTGCAGGAAGACTTCGATGATGAGGACGAAGAGCCCCTGGCATCGAAGCGAAGAAGGGGCAGAGAAGCGTTTGGGTTTTCTTGAAACTTGGGAGTCCTGTGTCGGTTTTGTTGGGTTGTTGATGTTTTTGGCTATTCCTGAATTGTGTTTATGTCCCCCCTTGTAACCCGTTGGTTTCTGAGTTCACATGTTTAGAGGTCTCCACAAGGTGATTCGGGCAGGTGAGTTTTTTTCCTTCGTAGAGGAAAGGTTCTTAAAACCAGAGTTGAATTCGTTTGGTTGACCCAGACTTAAACAAAAAACCAGGGGTGGCTGATTTCCCCCAACGGAGAGGTTCCCTTTTCGAACTTCAGAATGAGTCCTCAGCACCATGATCATCAGAAGTGGTTCCCTGTTTCATGAGGGCGCAATTGATTTTCGGAGACGCCTCGTGGATCCTCCGGATAAATAAGAAGTTAGCATTAAGAACCTCTCCGGGGTTTGAGTCTACCTTGGGTACCAGAACAGAGATCCGTTTGCAAAGCCCTTGAATAATTGGAGATGTCTAATACAGAAACACCTTCACTGAGGATCACCCGGCCCGGTTGATGGACAAAGGGCTGAGCATTGCCAGGGTTTTCTGTGGCTCAGGTTGGGAGACGACGAGTTCTGAGAGCTTGGGGCTGAAGCGGCTGAAGAGCTCTGCCCGAGCTCTCGCTGTGTCGGTAGTGAAACGCCAAAAGCCCAAAGCCCCCTGAAGATGAACCAGAGCTGTTTTTCTTTGTAGGGAGGCCCACAGCATTCTCTTTTAGGCAGATGATGTACATGTTTCTCTGTTGCAGTCATCTAGTGGTTTCCGTTTTAAGGAGTAGTTTGAGGTAAAACGTTGTTTTGAGGCTGGTTATTGTTGCGTTGATGTCCATACTGGTTAGTACAGCTAGCATGGTTTTGTATGCCATATGTGCGTGGATGTACTGAAGCAGTGTTGTTAGTGCAAACTACTGTGTTTGTTCCATTTATTGATATCTTGTGGTGTGTAGTCTAGAACCTGTGTGCCATTTAATTTTGAGGTCTGACGGTAGTTATGTAGAGATTGAGTGTCTCTCTGTGGTTGATATTAAGTTCTGCGTAGAATGTCTTCAAACGGGTCCAAACTTGTTCAACAGACTAGTCGTATGTGGAATCAACCGAGTTCTGTGTAGTAGAGCTGACCTCTTTGTCCAATAATTACGAATAATACTAATAATACTGATAACAATACTATTAATGATATTGATAATGGTGTATATATATAGATAGTGTATAATATATATATATATATATGTAGATAGTGTATAATATATATATATATATATATATATGTAGATATGTCTCATTCTTACTCTCAAGAGTGTTTACTGGAATGCCTGCGTCCGGACTCTCCAGGTTGACGACAGGGTACCCGGACAAGGTCGAACCATTACTGATTGACAACCTCAAGTTTTTGAGCAACACCAAGCAATTGGATGCCACGAAGCACTAAAATGTGGGTCCGGTAAAGCCCCCGCCAGCAAAAGCTATGTCTGTGATTTTGGTTGGGTGTCAAAGTCCGAAAAGAGCATCTTTTTCAATAAGTAACTCGAGACAAGTGCGAGTTTGTTTTTTGTTTTGTTTTTCTCCGAACAGCCCATATTATGTATCGACGTCAAAATTGATGATAGCCAGTTGACAAAAAGTCAATGCTCAAATCTGAGAGAATGCGATATCGAACCAGCAACATTGGACGACTGAAATTAAGGAGGGCGGAATCTGTAGTTCGGAGGGCGTATCATGTAAAGGAGCCGCCTTCAAGTGAGGAAGGGGTGTGTTACAATTAGCTGTACAACTGATCTCGTGTCATATCCTTTGGTCATCGAATCATCCTTATGTTGTTTGTTTTTGTTACTGGTGGAGAAAGCGGACATCTTCTCCATCACTGCCTTGCCCTATTTCATAGCTTTGTATCCGAGGCCTTGGCGAAACCTGAACGAAAAAAGAAAAAAAGCCCCGTCAAAGGCGCCTTCAAGGGAAAGCCCCCGAGGCAGAGCTTTGATCGGGCGGCTTGTTTAGTCCAACGCTTTGATCGGGTGCACCGATCCTTAAATGGCTGTGGCTCAAAAACCGGTACCAAAATGGAACCCTGGTAAGTGGAAACATGGACCAAAACCTGCGGTTTGCCCCTCCTGGTTAATTGTGAGCCACACCCAAAAAATACTCGAAAGACCCGGTTCGGAACGCAGAAGCCGATAGAACTCGGAGAAAAGTCCAGCGCAGTTTCCGTGGAGCTGCGTCGCTCGGAAGAAGCTGCCAGGTCTTGAGTAAGATATCAGGTCGTTCGGAGTCACTGCCAGGCTGCTGAAGCGGCCTTTTTGCCCAGTTGCAGATGTTTGTTTACTTGATCGGGGCTCCTTAAAAGATACATTTTGCCCATTTGAAACATGGCTTGTTCAACACCAAAATAAAGGGACACAACCATGTACAAGTTGCAATGTTCAGGTGTATGAAGCATCCGGATCCCTGTTGATTGTTCCTTTCGAAGGACTTTGTGGCAGGGATCCTGGAAAAGTTGACAGGCACCAGTGTCTCCAGACAGCCTTACTGCTGCCATTTCAAGGGTAATTCCCTTCAGCTGATCGAACGTCCGCGGTACAACTGGGAGGAAGATAGCGCGGAGCTTAGTTCGCACACTGATATTCAATCATACACTGCTTTGATTCCCTTGGTATGGAACCTCCACAGCAACTCCAAACGATTCACCTGACTCACCTGAAGAATGCCTTCCGTGTGACCTCTTTGTAAACCTTGGTCCTTTTTGTTGCACCCTCCAAACAGGGTCCTTCTTGAGGCTTCAATTGATTCCGCACTCGCGTTCAGCCAGATGGGAGTGTGTCTAAAGCAGGGACCCCAAAACGAGCCCAGAAGGGTGCCCTCAGACTGCACGCCGCTGAGGCAGCCATGCCGACACCAGCGGACAAGAGGAAGATCGTGAAGAAGCGCACGAAGAAGTTCCCGCGCTTCCAGGCAGACCGCTTCAAGCGCATGAACCCGGCTTGGCGCAAGCCCAGAGGCATCGATGGCCGCGTGCGCAGGCGATTCAAGGGCTCCACTTTGTGCCCCAAGATTGGCTACGGATCGGACAAGAAGACCAGGTTCCGCCTGAAGAATGGCTTCTACAAGTTTGTCGTGCGATGCCCAGCTGACTTGGAGATGCTGCTCATGCACAATGAGAAGTATGCCGTGGAGGTTGCCCACAACATCGGTGCCAAGAAGCGCAAGGAGATCGTGGAGCGGGCAGACGAGCTGCGCTTGTACGTCCAAGCCTCAGCCATTGCTGCAGGGGATGCTACAGGCTAGCTTGGACCATTTTCGTCGGATTCCCCAAATTCTATGCAGTATGATGCAAGTCAACCGACGCAGAGGACGATCAATTACTTGCAGTGCCAAAGGAAAGCAACGACAAACATGGCAAAGTACGAATTTTAAGCATTAACTCCCCACTTGCTAGTTGGGGAGTCGCCGTCTGGAAGCTTGTGAGATCTGCATCCAAGCGCGACTTGAGGTGACCAACCGCAACGCCCGCCTTAAGCAGGAGGAGAGCGCGTGAGAGAAGCACTAGTGGAAGTCGGCCTTTTGGGCACCCCCTTTTGCAGGCGAACAAACCAGCCGGATTTCAGCAGACGGATTTGGCCCCTTACCTCATACCTGTTGACTCTTTGGAATCTCACGAGGGGTGCCCAATTTGAGTTACTCGCAAATTTGGATCGGACCAGCTGAGGGTGACGCGTGCCAAAATAGTATGCTTGTGCATTTCTCTGGTACCTGGCGTCTCAGAAAAATGGTTCTCGGAAGTAATTGCACTCAGTTCAAAGCTGACGTTGATTTCTGAATCGAGTTTTTGCTCGCCCGAGACGGGCAGATGTTTAGGGTGTTCCACGTTCAAGAAATCTTGGGACTTCCGACGTGCCTTTTGTGTTGGTGTGTGCGGGTGTGTGCTGTGGGGATGCTATTGGCAAAGCCACGTTAAGCCGTGAAGTGTGAGTTAGAGATCCAGATTTCTAGTTAGTCAGTTTGTGGCGGGCCGTTGATTAATTATGCGGTGCGGACGACTAAATTTGCACTGCGGGACTTGCCACTGGGATTGAACACTGGATTTGTACAGCTTCGCATTGAGCCCTTCTTTGGTTTTCAATTTGGACCATCTCCGCAATCTGCAACTCGAGGGTTCGAGATCAGCTGATCCCTCACAGCCTGGCGCGGTGAAAAGAAGACAGCCCGGAGCTTAGAGCCTTTGTTCCGTATGTATTAAGATGTAATGTATGCATTGTCATGTCCCCTCTGAGGCAACACGCGGGGGTCTAAGCATGGTCAAGCAACTACATATAGATCATGATATTGATACCAATATTGTGGCTGTATGCCAGACACATTGTGCACTTGCATGCGTGTGTATATATATATATATATCTACTTATTTGTTTCGAAGACAGCTGCAGACGTGTATATATATATATATATGTAACAACACTAGCAACCAGAAGGGTGCCCTCAGACTGCACGCCGCTGAGGCAGCCATGCCGACACCAGCGGACAAGAGGAAGATTGTGAAGAAGCGCACGAAGAAGTTCCCGCGCTTCCAGGCAGACCGCTTCAAGCGCATGAACCCGGCTTGGCGCAAGCCCAGAGGCATCGATGGCCGCGTGCGTAGGCGATTCAAGGGCTCCACTCTGTGCCCCAAGATTGGCTACGGATCGGACAAGAAGACCAGGTTCCGCCTGAAGAATGGCTTCTACAAGTTTGTCGTGCGATGCCCAGCTGACTTGGAGATGCTGCTCATGCACAATGAGAAGTATGCCGTGGAGGTTGCCCACAACATCGGTGCCAAGAAGCGCAAGGAGATCGTGGAGCGGGCAGACCAGCTGCGCTTGTACGTCCAAGCCTCAGCCATTGCTGCAGGTGATTCCCTCACTACAGCGAGTGAGAGACTATTTGTTGCATCCATTTGCGATGGTTCAGAGGCCGCAAAAGCCAAGGGCCTTCATTGAGCTTCTGGAATGGTTTTGATATCCTGGAAGCTGCGACCCTCTTGAAGTCTTGGAATCTGCTGGGACTCTTGGGGCGTGTCTTTTTTAGGAGCCAACCCCAAGTCCAAAAGAATTTCCCTTTGCAACCCACAAAGAGGGCTACCCTGAAAACCTTTGACCTCTGCAGGTGACCAACCGCAACGCGCGCCTGAAGACAGAGGAGGCAAGCTGAAGATTGAGGCCAGAGGAGCTGTGTGCTGCCGCAAAGATGACTCGCGAGCCTGGGGTTAGGGGTTATGCATTGAACTCCGTGTTTTGTCGTGGGAAGAGGGGGATAGAAAACCAAAGAGGGTGTCTACATTCAGAGGGGCCCTGGGTTGCATTTTGTTTTGCTTCTCACGGAAACGAGAGAACGACTGTAAGAGGGCTTTTAAGCTGACATTCTAGGGGCGTCGTCGAGATGACTGCCGTGGGTTGAGGATCGTGTGCACACACTCGATTTGGCACCATTCCCGGCAGTTTCATGTTGATTTCCCTAAGCAACGATCATGTTGTGGGCCATTTTGATGCAAAGCTCAAGGAGGTTGTTCAAACAACTGTGGCTTCAAGATGTTCAAACAAGTGGGCGGGTTCACAGTGCAAATAGGCCACTATGTGCCAAGTGTGTTTGTGGTGCGAATGGTACTTGTTCTGGAACAGACACAGTCTGCTTGATCCTATGCTTGTTGCAGCGCATGAGACAGGTTTTGTTCGTGACTCACATGCATTTGCGGGAGTTGCTGCTGTCCACTGTTGATTTATGGGATGCGTCCTGCACAGAGGCTCAGGTTGCCCAAATGGGGCGCGTGCTCCTTGCTTTGGGTAGTGCATAGTAGTGCAAGATTGGATTTGGTTGCGCTTTGAGGGCATCTGTGCAGGTACACTCAGGCAAACTCCTTGGATTGGTTGATTGCAACGTGTATTTTTTTGGGCGTGTGGCGCTGTTCCTTTCCTTTGTTCCCCACACTAAGACCAGAATGAGACCTTATTGTATATCCAGGTCTCATTTGGCGGAAAGCAGGGGAAGGGAACTCTTTATTTGTTTTTGGGCTTTCTCGTCTTGTTTTCCAATCCAATGATGACCTTCCTCTATGACTTGGCTTGAAGCTTGCCACGTGGTTCGACTTGTCTAGGTTGAAACCCACCCATCAGCCCCCAAGTGGAGTCAAGTTGACCATTGTGAACACGGTTACCGTGGGTTGCAGTCTAGGGTACAAACACAGGCACTAGCTTGGAAGCAGGAAACGGTGGACACCGACCAACTGACGACCGGCTGTCCCTCTTTGTGGCTCCAGCTGATGGGCAAGTGCCACGGACGAAAGTCAGACAGCCTCCCAAGAGCAGCGGTAGATTCAGCAGCTTGGGCCGGAGCTGTCATGGTGTGCCACTGTTCGAAAGGTCCAAAAAGGTCAACCTTTTCGTCTAAATGTCCACATGACGTGGCAACCAGGGCATGTATTAGTATTTGCCGCTCGCGCTCTATGGCATGCATCTGGCAAGGTAAGATTTCTTGGTGGCACAGACTGACCTTTTGGCCAGACATGAAAGCAGGACATTTGGGTTGTTTCACCTCTTCTTTTGGGATCCTGGCTGTTCCAACTTAAAAGCGGGTATCGCGGGTCCATCCAAAAGGCCCAGCCCAAGAAGTGTCCCAAAAGGTGTCGGACTCCATTTAACGCAGTTCTCTCCCTTATGTTTAACTCCCTTATGTCGTGTACAGCGTGCTTTTGGCGTAAAGGGCGGGTGAAAAGGTGAACCCTTCGAGCCAACCAGCTTCGGGGCCGCAGCCATGCCGCCGCCCCCACATGGAGGCGACTGATGTCGGGCGTTGGGACGCCGGGGTGTGAATCTTAGTGGGAAACCAATAGGAAAAGCAACAGGAGAACGACTGAAGACTTGGAATACATTGAACCCTGGCGGATGAAATAGAAGTTCAATCAAGCAATTGGCATAGTAAATCCCTGATTGATTGGATTGGGGGTATCCCATTTAAGAGGAGGCGGAGGCGAGTCAGATTTTGGGAAGCACACACTATCAGTCCACCAGGTTGATGAACTGGTGGACTTGCTAAGCAATAACATTTGTGTCCACCAACCTTTTTTGAGGGTGTTCCTCAATGAGCATCTAGATAAGTGCCTGAGCCACTGTCAAAATCTGGGGACCTATATGAGTAACTGACAATATTGGTAGACCACAGTTGATTGAAATTGAGGGACACGAAAGGACAACCCAAATTTCCCATAGAACCCTTGGCCATGTTCCTCTCTTGCTTCCTGACGCTCTTTCTCTTTGCTGGCTTTAGGCACAGTTTCTGTCGTTTTATAGGGTGTTTTAGTCTCACTTCCTGAGTTCGTGAACCTTAAACTTTTTGGGAAGACCATTTTAGAGGTAAATATAAAGTTTGGACTTTTTCTGGGCCATCCACCCAGCCAGTGAGTAGTGCTTGTTCATAGAACGTTTTCCCTGGATCGGCTGCCAGGGGTGGTGAGGTCCTGAAAAACCCAGGGGCTTCCGCAAGGAGGGAGTGATGCGGGCACTAAGTTCGCCTGCCCAGTGCAGATAACATGGGTGCCCTACAGAAGCCAAACCTCGCTCGGGTCTTCGACGATGTTAGGAAGTAGCCCCTAATCTAAGTTACAGCCCAGTAAATTCCCCAACTGGAGTCAACCCCCATAAGTAGGTTACTTCCATTTGCTTAAGAATATTTATGCATGTTCCCCGGTTGTTTGTGGAGATGGAATCTAACGGTTGGGATCATCCCTTACAAACCTTGTGTGTTGATGCTGGCACAAGTGGTTAGAAGCCTAGGGAACTCCCTCCATTTGCCTTTGTGTCCACGGAAGGGTTCCTGCGCCGCCTTGTTGATTATTTTCATGGTGGATTTTCTATGTTAATACCAGGTGTTGATTACGGCTCATTTGGGGATATGAACCACTCAAGACTCGCATATAATCCGAGCCCGCCCCAGAACGATGACTTGGAGAAGATGATATTTCAACCACTCAGTGGCAACAGTTGGTCATTCGCGGTTCAGAAGGCGTATTGGCCAACCCCTAGATGAACTTGAGACCTTGTGGGTCAAAACCAATTGGTACCATTTTGGGGTAGGTGAATTCACCACCCATTTTCGTGGTTGGATTGAATCGGATGTTTTCATAGGGGTTACCTGTTCTTGGCTTTTGAAAAGCCCATGGCCACCTTGGAGTCGAAGGAATCCGAGACTCACTGCCTGAGTTCATGAACTTTAAACTTTTTGGGTTTGGACCATTAATTTTATTGGACTTTATTGGACTTTTTTTGGGAAGACAATTTTAGTGGTAAATAGAAAGTTTGGACTTGTATTGGGCCATCCACTCAGCCAGTGAGGAGAGAGAACGCGTCCCATGCGTTTCGCGTTCCGTTTCCGCGTTTCGTGAGGCGCCCACGCCTCCCGCATCCGGCCGCTGCCCTCGGTGTCCAAGGCGCTGTCACCGGAGGTCTGCGTGCGGAAGCCCAGGACCAGTAGTGAAGGTCTGGGGTTTGGCAGTTGACCTGGATACCTTTTCTTGGATGGTTGCTGGGGAGAAATCTCCTGTACTTTGGCGCATTTTGCTTGGATGTTAGGACTTTAGCTTTTTGCCAACTAATAGGTTGTCCATTAAACCACTAAAAGTTAAACTTTTAGCAGGGGAGCAAGATGCAACCGAGTTTCAGGGTGGGTTCCGGTGGTGTTTTTTTGTTTTTTTTAAGCGTACCTTTTCCATGTTGATTAGAACTCACAACTCGATTGCAACTTTGGGAGAAAACACTAAGTCTTCAAGTGACTCCCATTATTTCTTCTCAATTTCTGGTGAGCTCGCTAACCTAATTGCTTTGTATCCTAGTTCTTCAGTGCTATCCCTTTCCCTTCTTGTTTCGTCAAAAACGGTTTCAAGTCCATACTTACCAGGCTCACTGAATAAGCCGAATATGCTTCTTGTTTACCTCCCTTGGGTAACAACCCCCTTTTGGTCAGAAATGCCCGAAAAACGAACCCGGTTCTGGAAGACATGTCCAGCCTGTCCCTGCGGATGGACAACAAACCGGGCAAAATCCACGATCGGCACCACTCAGGATATGGAAGCCCCACCAACGCGCGAAACTCATGGGTTTCCCATTGAAACCCATCCTGAGAACCCTACTAATGTCAGGTACGTAGGTAAAGCATGACGAACAACTCGTGTAACTAGGCCATAAACGTGGTTATAAGTGGACGATCAGCCCAGTTACACCAGTTATCACCATGGTTACAACCTACGTACCAGCGTACCTGACGTTGGGGTTATTATTTTGATTGTTGCTAGGGGTTGTCAAAGTCAGAAAATGGAATCGGTTGTTTCCCTTTAACCCATCACTTTTTTAGGTGACTTTGATCATGGTAAAGTAATGAGTGACTTTGCCAGTGACTTGGGTGGAACATCCGAGTAGGGTATTCTTCACCCTTCAGGCCAGGGCCTTCTTCACCACCACCAGCGGGGACACCATGAGGAACCACTTCGCGGACGCCTCGGCGCAGATGGCCAGGCGCAACCGGTTCTTGAGCGACCGTTTGACATGGGTGAACCAAAACACCCGTTTTTGAGACCCGTGAATGTAGGCTCGAATCAAAGATCGCGGCCTCTAGTTTTTATATGGCAGTGCTCGACTTTCAACCTGGGTTTTCCATTTCAGGACCCATAGTCGAGGTCCAACGTGATGAGCTTTTTTTTGCGGGTGGTTTGGAGTCTTGCCTCATGCGTTGCCGTATCTTGGGCGGTGCATGCCAAGGGTTGCTTCCAAACCTGCTGGCCAGCCTGAACTGAGGCGCAAAACATAGACGCTGCCAAATTCATGACGTCACAGGCTTTCTGGCCGGCTGGTTGTGTCCGCTGCTTGCAAGCAAGCGCGCGCGAGCCTCGACCACGTTGCAAGCTCATGCAGCACCACTTTGAGTCATATTGGCATGAAGCAAGGCGAGCGAGAAAACGTGCACCGTAGCTTGCGCAAAGCTTCAATTTCAACCTTCGAACACGTGTCATAGGTGTCCTTTTTGGTTGTTGTGCTCGAAAAATAGATGGGTTTCGATTCCCTGGCTTACCTGGTGGTTAACTCATCTACCAGGGCCATCCTTTTTTGCCCGAAAAGGACACCTATGACACGTGTTGTATAGGGGAAGCCAAGCGAAACAGGGGCGACAATCAGAGTCCCAAACGCCACGGTGTGAGACCTCATGAGGAAGACTGAGCCCCTAACCATGGTTCTTGTTGAGAAACTTGTTTGTTTTTTGTTTTTTTACATTTTGCTCATGTTGGTTTAGTGGTTGAAATCCCACCACTTTTCTGCTAAAAAATGTTTTTTGTTGCTCCCCTTCCAACGTCAACCAAGTAATTCTTGCGAAGCGTCTTTTGGGGGGCATAGGGTTCAGCAATCACCATCTCTCCGGTGGCATTTCCCTGGTTATTGCGGCGTTTGCGATGCAGACCCAGCAAGCAACAAGGTGGCAAGGCAAGAGGGCAAGGACTTTGTTCTTTTCAGAAGCCCCTGGCAGGCCTGAGCTATAAGTCTTCCTATTTTATGGCGAGCTGTGGGTTTCGGGATCCAATTCATATTTCAGGTTTTGAATTTATTGCAACATGTGTACAAAAATCACGGACGTCACGGAAGCTGATAGGAGGATGGAAAACTGCTGTCCTTTTGAAACCCTCGCCCACACTGGTTTTGGAATTGCAACATTTGCAGATAGGTGAACCCGGGGCCTCCGTTTCCCGATTCGCAGGAGCAGTTCCTTCAGCAGCATCTTGCAGCCCCCGAGCAGGTACCATCCCTCGGCCTGAGCCGTAGAACCAACTACTGAATCAAGGTCTTTGGGGTCTTTGGAGCCCTTTCAGCTCCACCATTGAACCTGGCTGGAAGGCTTGTTAGGTCCAACATCCATCAGGAGGCCAGTCCAGTCTCACCAATCGCTGGGCCAATGGGTTTGGGTCAAATCGGTCATGCAAAAGCAGGTGTGGAGGCTTGTTTGCCGATGACACGGGGTCAGCTTCCAGGATTCGGAAATTTGGAAAGGCCTCTAAGCGTCCTCCGACTTCTTATTGCACACACACAATGCATGAGATGGAACACCAACGTTACAGCTTATGGCTTTGCCCTTTCCCAACTGATGGTGGCAGAAGAGGTGTTAGTTCTAGGTCTGCAAATGTTGACCAAGGTGACAGAAGGGCGCAACCTCCCGGGATTCTACATTTGGAGGAGACAATCAGCTTGTTGCAATCAGAAGTGCATTGCCTACAACACTAGTATGCTTGCTGCCGCTTTCTGCCCGGCTGTTGGGTCAGGTTTCACCAAACAACCGCTCGCAAGCACAGGGCTAGAGGAACCATCATGCAAAACCTACATAAGAAAAAGACAAACTGGTTCCCCACGTTGACGGTAAATCGAATTGCAGGTCTTTTTTGTCCTAATGGTCCATGTAAGGCGATGAGGACTTTCCAGACCAACTTTTGGGGGGGTACTCCTGTGAATCTGCGGGGGACTCCTACCTCAGGGTCGAAGCCAGCCACCCAGAGCCACCCTTTGCTTTTTGTTTTTATTGGGGGGGAGGGTTTTCCGTTAACCTCAAACATGGTTCGCCTTTTTTTTCCATGGAAATCCACTGTCACAGCGCCGGGAGAAAGTGAGAGTCTGAGACTACCTCCCGAGGTTGGGGGCATGCAGCGGTCCATGTGTACCTACAACTCCACCTTTCAGCAGAAGTCTTTGGATGCCTATGGTGCCGGCCTTACAGATTCGCATGCTTCGTTTGTGTCGGTGTTTTCCGGGGTTGCCCTTTTCTCGGGAAACTCAAAGGAAGGCTCCGTAGTTTTCTGAGACTACCCTGCTTTCCTTTAGAGGGGTACCAGAAGAACGCCACCAGTTTTAGGGGTCCGCAGCAAAAAACGACGCCTGATTTTCCCGATGTGGGTATCTTTCAAAACAGGCATTGGGCCATCTTTCGCAATTGATGCGCGTGGGACGGAAGATTTTAGAGCAACGAGGCCATACGAGAACGGTCTGGCCTGACCAGGCCCTGTGCTGTTTGTGGAACTTGCTTGTGTTGTCATTTGTCTCAAAGTATGAGACCCCATGCTCGAAGCCAGCCAGCAGGAGGCTCAAATGAGTGGCGAAAAAAACCTCCGTAGATCAATTTAGATGAAACTGGAAATTACTCTTGCAGTCGCAAGCGTTTTTGCGTGATTCGTAAGCGATCGGAAGGTCCTGCGTAAGCTGCATGCATGAGTCACTCGTCGTAAGCTTTGCGTAAGCTCTGTTTGTCAGATCCGTTTTTCGTTCAGACTGTTTGGTAGAAGTTGCTTTTGGTCCGCGTAATGCTTTTAGGCGTGAAAATGGGATCAGATTGCTGGAATGGGTTCTTTCGAGCAACAAGGAAAGGGATTCTTTCAGTGAACAACTTTTTCTGGCTCAGACAATTGCTGTTTGACCGCTGGGTTACTTGTGCAAACCTTTTGCAATGTTCCACGCACAGCGCGTTGGCCAGCTTGAACAAAAAAGCTCGCGTTTGGAAAACAACTTTTCGAGCCCCGAAAGTTTTGTTTTGGCACCTCACCTTGTTCGTTGCGCGGGCTTGAAAAAGAACATGTTGAGCCCCGCTTGTTTTGCTGCGGATTTGCCTTTTCACCTTTGGGCCTTGGGCTTGGTTGTTGCGAGGCACCTTTTGCCACCTGCAGGCACTTTTCAGGGCCCCGAAGCCAAAAAAAGCTCGCGGGCTGGAACAAAAACTTAGAAAACAACTTTTCGGGCCCCCAAAAGTTTTCCCCCTCTATGTCACTGCTGAGCCTGTGCAGCAAAGCCTTTGCGCCTTTCAGAGGACCCGCGCGCTTTCTGCAGAAATAAAACTTTTCGGGCCTGAGCAGCATTCCATGCTGCAAGCTGTTGTTCTGCCGTGCTGGCACCTCTTGCTCGCAGCGCCCGTGCGCTGTCTGCAAAGTTTTCTTGAGCTGTTGCCCCTCTCTGGCCGTGGAAGCTTTAACACCGGCTTCGGGCAGCAACATCAGGATCACATGGTGTAGTGGTATCACACCCGCTCCGCATGCGGCAGGCCCGGGTTCAATCCCTAGTGTGCCCACGTCAATGCTGAGCTTGCGCGGTAAAGCCTTTGCACCTTTCCGTGCAAGCTGTTGCTCTGTCATGCTGGCGCCTCTTGCTCGTAGTGGATCCTCGCAGAAAACAACTTTTGGGGTCCCCAAAAGTTTTCCCCTCCACGTCACTGCTGAGCCTGTGCAGCAAAGCCTTTGCGCCTTTCCAGGCAAGTTGTTGCTCTGTCCTGCCGGCGCCTCTTGCTCGCAGAGGTTCCGCGCGCTTTCTGCAGAAAACAACTTTTCGTGCCCCGAAAGTTTGTTTTCAGCTTTTGGCCCTCCATTGTCTTGCTGGGCCTGCGCAGCAGCCTTTCCATCTGCAAGATGTTGCTTTGTCATGCTAGCGCCTGTTGCTCATCGAGGATCAGGCACGAGCAACTTGTCGTAAGCTATGCGTAAGCTCCATCTTCGAAAAATAGCAACCGTAAGCGACCTTTCGGTTGGCGGAAGCTTCGCAAGCGGAAGCTTTCCGCAAGCGATTGCGAAAGCTGAAGTAATTTCCTTTACGGGTAACAGGGTTTTTTTTCACTGCTCAAATGGGTTCGTCTCAATAAATAGGGGATCCACCAAAACGTGTTTTCTTCTTTGGCTTTCCTTTCATATAATGCTTGCCCAAAGTCATGAAGCAATAAAGCAACAGGACAAATCGCGATTTTTCAAGCAACCCTTGCTTTTGACTCATCCCCTTTTGTGCCCTTTGGTTTCCTTTCGTATCCCTCAAAGACACCAGCCGTCCTGTGCATGTCTCAGGTCCCACCAACGAGCTACGGGAGCTGTACAAGCAGCAATCCCGGGGTTCCGGCGCGCGCCCCAAAATCGGCGGTGCGGGTTGGCCCGCTGGACGGCCAGAGGCTCGCTCCTGCTTGTCATTTTTGCTTTGGACGGGGTGGGTGGGACCATTTTGTTGACCACCCGCCCACTGGAAATAGGTTGTTGTTGTTTTTTTTCTCCCATGCTCGCGGAGGGTTTGGAGTTCGTTGGTGTTTGGTGTTGCCTTTGGGATTTTCCTTTGTTCTTTTTCGGACCAGGGCCACTGGAGGTTTGGGAAAGCTCACACGCTGCTTTGAATCATTGAATGTTCAAAGCCAAGTTTGGCAATTGCATCGTTGCCTACTCAAACAATGGTGCTGAAAAAAACCTGTAAAAACAGAACCCTGGGTTTCGGGTTGAGTGTTGTCGAATTGAGGAGGATGTCTTCTCTTGGATATCCCTCTCGGGTTCACAGCCATAAGACCAAGACCCTTTGACATGATGTGAACAGGAGGCAATCTACAGGTAGCCGTTTGACGATGCCTTGAGAGCAAAGAACCGAGCCTCAAAAAAAGGCACGCCCAGTGTCCTCTACGCAGAGGAGCTTGGCCCAAACCTGGATCTGAGCTTGTCGCACTCCCCCCCAAAGCGGTTGTTCTTCCTGGTCTTCCGTTTAATCACGCTGAAAAGGGTACCCTTAAACAACACGGACCCATGTCCTCAATCCTGGCTTCCCCAAAGTGGTGGCGGATTCCGCTTGGAGGCATTTGCCGAAAAGAACTAGCTTGGTACGTTAATACCCCACCTGCGGGTTTCCCTTGAACAGTGCCCTCCCAATACAACTCGAATAGTACCTGGCCCCTTTCCACAGGAAGTCCCTCATTTGGGGTTGGTGATTTCGTGATCTGTTGGCCATACATGGGCAATCCATCTGGAGGGGTGCCTACTCATATTACAAATAGAGATGACCTTTTGGCTCACTCTCTCCATTTTTTGTGTGGACTAAGTGGCTTATGTTACTTGGCAACGACCCCACTTGGTCCGAGAGTCTTCGTGCAAGCCTTTGGATTTCCATCTATTTGGGCGTGTCAAATTTGAGTTGGTAATTACTCTTTTTGTTTGGTTTCGAAGGAGCACCGAAAGGAAACCCACCCATTGGTCGGGGTTTTCTGGAAAGAAGAAGCTCAGCCATTTCGCGGCCCCGGATGGTCATGTTTGTCCGTCTCTCTTTGGGAAAGCGAGGCTCCAATGCTCCGAAGCCGCCCTTGAGCTCGGCAAAGCCCTCAGGTTCGTTTGGCGAAGGACCGGCTTCTGGGTTTCTAAACGAAATGGGTGGTGTTTTTTGTGTTTTTGTTTTCCTTCCCTTGAACCTCAAGGCTATCCAAAAGCGACCAGTTGACCAGTTTCAGGGGCTTGGAAGGGAGCCGTTACATGTCTAAAAGTACCTGGAGTCTCCCTCTGACCCTTGAAACATGGTTGGTCATTACCCAAAACAAAGGGGTCATGACCCCACTTTTAAAGGGTCAGAAGGAGACTCCAGGCATTCAATTTTGCTTTAAAGAGGGGAGCTCAGGAGGCACCAGTTCTGTAAGGGCATGGTAGTTGAACCCAAAATCCCTGAACAACAGCCCAGCGACCCGACCATCTTCCGGGGCTCCTTTTTTGTTCTTCCCTTTTTTTCTCCAGTTAAGACTCCTTTGTATTGGGAGTTTTCTCGTGCCGGGGTGATGGTGAAAAGGGAAGTATACGGAATTCAGATGTTGTTCCTTTTTTCTCGGTCAGCCTTGTTGGTTTATTTTTAGTTGAGGCTTCAAAGAGTTAGCATCTCTGTTGGGCGGCGAGTTTGCCGTGCATGTCAGGCTCGGTCAAAGTAAACCGTTGACAATTTTGATCAAACATCCACTTGCAACGTTTTCCAGGATGAATCACCCCTTCCCCCCTGCACCAGAAAGGTCAAGGAAGTCATTTGCCAACATGGGCACCGTTTAGTATTGGTTTGGTACTTCTGAATACTACATTAGTATTGTGTGGGCCCTGCAGCCGTTGCTTCGCTCGAGTTGCGTTGATGAGGTGACGACAACCAAGTCGTCCTATCCTGCATATGCCAGACGCTTGGGTGGGTGGTGGGGTCGGGTGGAAATGTTACATTAACCCTCAATCACCTCAATCACAAAGCGGACCCCGGCTTGTTCCTAAAGGAAGCACCGGAGTTGTGGGCTCTGCTTTGACGACAGACCCGGAACCCTATGAAGCTTCTTTTTGTAGGGAGCCCTTAGGGGTCGGAGCAAGGCTACAGTTCGCCCGGATAGGTGAGACTTGTTCTAGGCTTGGTAACCCCCCGGAAAAAAGGAAAGCCTCACTGGGTGAGGTCGCTCCGAGTCAATCAGATTCTGCTATAAAAGGAATCCAAGATCAAGTGACAAGGCATAGTCTCACTTCCTGAGTTCATGAACTTTAAACTTTTTGGGAAGACCATGTTGGTGGTAAATATAAAGTTCGGACTTTTTTTGGGCCATCCACTCAGCCAGTGAGTAGCGCAGGCTGCAAGTTCCGAGTCTTTGAAGGATAGCTGCAGATAGCACCCATCACACATCATTCCAGTTCAGCGAAGCGCATCCTCGAATTCTGCTTGGCGGGAACCCCGCAATGGGTGTGCCGCCTTTTAGGGGACTCCCCGAAATGGCGGCTTTCCTTTTGGTGTCCTTTAAAAACGACCAAACAGTTGGGACCTTGAGAAAAGGACACACCCCGGAACTATCTAGATATACATCCGGCGAGGGAGGCTTAGAGCGGGCCCATGTATTTCCCGTTTGCTATCCATGCGTGCCCCAGGGCGGAAAGAACTTTGGGGTTTTCTCATCTGTCAGCCACTTCCTAAGAAGTTGCACCCAGCTAGGGCGCTCAGGGCGTGCGAAGGGACTCCCCCTCCGCGAGGTGGAGGAAGCGGCCGCCGGCGCAGTGGCCGAGATTCAGCGCCCGGCGCAGGCGACACGAAGAAGTCGGAGCAAGCGTCGCTCAAGAGCCACGTAGCTCAAAACCCGTGCTTTCCAAAATTCCTTGGGGATGCTTTTTGGTTTTATTCACCGGTCTGGCATCTTTTTGGCATTTTGGGGGTTGTCATAGTAGATGAAACATTGGCAAACTTTGCCAAGGGATGTTAGGACTTCAACTTTTTTTGTTGCCAACGAATTTGGGTTTCCATATCAAAAACCACGAAAAGCTAAACTTTAGAGCCTCCGGCTCGGTCCGCCGACATTGTCCTGTCCCTTTTCTCCTTCTTCCTCTCTCCCTTGTCTCCCTCGTGTGTTCTGTCGTCCTCTGTCCCTCCCTTTGCTCCCCATCCTCCCCATTCCCCCCAAGCCTCTCTCTCCTGAGTCTCCCTCTCTTTGTCTCTCTCTGTCTCTCTCTATCTCTCTCTCTCTCTCTCTCTCTGTCCGTCTCTCTCTATCTCTCTCTCTCTCTGTCCGTCTCTCTCGCTCTCTCTCTCTCTCTCTCTCTCTCTCTGGCTGTCTCTGTTTCTCTGTCTCTTTCTGTCTGCCTGTCTCCTTCCTGTCCACGCCCCTCTACAGAAAAAGGGTACCCCAATTCTTCCCTCTCTACTGGAGGACCTAGTCTCTCTCTCTCTCTCTCTGTCTTTCTGTGTCTCTCTTTCTCTGTCTCTCTTTTTTTGTTTTCTCTCTCTCTCTCTCTCTGTCTGTCTCTTTCTCTGTCTCTCCCTGTCTCTCTCTCTGTCTCTCTCTGCATTGCAGCGTCACGTCCCGCCTGAGTTGCCTCGATATCCCGGCACGGCCCCTTCATGCCCTGAACTGTCATCTCACTACTGGCTTTCCCCTTGATTTCCCCTTCATGTCCTTTTCACGTTTCCAGTGATGTCCTGGTCATGTCCCTTCCATTCCTTTCAACTCCCCCTTCATGTCCCTGACATTTTCTCGGTATGTCCGTGTCATTTTCCATGTATGTCCCGTTCTTTTGTTGCGAGTCATTTCCCTACATCTCCCGTCGTGCCGATTGGTGTCATTGCGCTTTGTTTCCCTGTCATTCCCCCTGCACTCCCCTCGTTTTCATTTCTGTCCCTGTCATTTCCCTTTCAGTTCCCCTTTGTCTCCCTTTCATTTCCTGTTGCTTTCCTGACATGTGGACTTCCTATTTCCTCCCCTCATTGCCTTGCACTTCCTTGCATTCCCCTTTGCAAAAAACATTGTTTTTCCAGCGTTTTCGCAAAGGTCCAAAAACACAGAGTTTTTCAATATTTTTCCTTGCACTTCCTTGCATTTCCCCTTGGCTTCCCAGTATTTCCTAGGTGTCCGACACGCCGTCCCAACCAAAATAGCTGCGGAATTCCGGCTTCTTAATTCTTGACATGGTTCTGGGTAGACCATGTCAATACCGGGTTTTAATTGTGACTCGCTTACCCTCCCACCAATGAACTACCAGGGACTCAACCATCGCCCCAAGATTACCCGAACATAAAAGTGCTTAAGAAGCCTGATGAGGCGCAGCTAAGGCCAAATGAGGAGAGCCCACCTTCTTGGCCGTTTCAATCGGAGGGTGGTTTTGGCAGCTAGTTGTGTTTGAGGTTACTGATCAGGGTATCAGCAATAGCGGCGTTGCCTGGTCGCTCAGCCCTTGAAGTTCCGTGGAGTGGACTCAAGAGCTTTTCTTCCCCCATCCCCCCCCCCCCACCCCCCCGGTTTTTTTGAGAAAATACGGCATCCCACGAACTATGACCTGACCTGGGGGCCTCCAGGAGTCTCACTCCCCGACTTCCTTGTGCTGAGTTTGGCCCAGCCACTCAAACCTAAAATTGGCGACTCCTTTAACGCTCATGGGAGCTCCACCCCGGATTCCGCTCGAATTTTCCAGGTCTTCCCAGACCATTCTTCCCACACCTCGTCGACTTGTCGATCTATTCCTGTGTTCAAGCCAATTTTCCCACCATCTAAGTCGATTCGGTTGGATTTCTTGGGCCGTCCGGTCACCAGAAATTCCGCCGTCCAGGCCGTGCACGTGGACCCCTCGGCCAAGTTCCTGGAGAGGAGCTCAGTGCTGCACCGGGACTTCCGGCGCTTCGACGCGCGCCAGATGCGCCCTAGACGCACCAAGAGATGCACCCAAAAAAACAGCGGGCGGCAAGGGGAAGCGCCCAAAAACGGCGGCGGAGGTTTTTGTGTGTTGGGTGTCTACCCGGCCTCAGTTGTTGTTGTTGTTGGGCTTCTACCCAATTTGGGGTTTGAAGAGGTAAGGTTTGGACTGATCAATAGATTCTTGACAGTCTTCCACTTCGTTAGATGTGTCTTGTTGACTTTAAATGGACATGGACATGGAAATGACGTCTTGAAACAGGGCACCCAGCAAACCGGCAATGCTTAAGCCACCGAAGACGAACCAAGCAGTTATTTTTGAGTTTCAGCACCAAAAGAGCCCCAAATGATTCGTTTCCCAAAGAGGAGATGGGAGAATTGGTTGCCTCCCTTTTTCTCACTTACTCATGATATATGGGCCACATGGGTGTGTGTTTTTGAAGGTACCCTTTGAAAGTCTAGATTAAACGGAAAACCCAAAGGAAAACCACCCACACGTACCCGTATGTCCCACATTTTCGTGTCTGGATTATCCGGTGGCCCACACTTTCAACCTTTGCCAATTTCTTGCAACTACATCCCTGTGATGAAGGTGCCACTAAATAATCACATATCTACCAAACACTCCATTTGGGTTGCTCAAGTTTTGCGCCCTGCGTTGTTTCTTGCGCAATCAGCAAGCCCCTGTTAGCTTGATTGAGAGTGATTTTCTTGCGATGCTCCGCTGAAGTCCCTCAATCAAAGATTTCCCTTTCGCGGTAGAACAAACCCAAAAGGGTGCCCACAAAAAGACAGCGATATGGATCTGCCTGAAACTAAGGCACCCCTTTGGATGATTTTAAAAGGCTAACCAAAGGAAACCAGCAATTTTGAGGAGTGCAAACAATTCTGAGAAGGGTAACACCAGGGGGCAACTTGTTCACTTACCCCGCACCACTGCGAGGACTAAACCTGGCTTGTAAAGTACCCCAACCCCCATTCCAATCAGATTGGACTTAGGCCCTTCATATGTCCATCAATGTACTTCCACTCGCTTGATCTTGATTGGTTTACACCCCTATATACAATGCATACCCTTCAAGGGACCCTGAAGTCCATTGAGGACCCAGTCGAATCGCACCTGGTCTTTGGGAGAAAACTGATGACAGGTGCAGTGGATTCTCTACATATTGCCAGCAAATTAGCCGCATCCCACCACAAAGCCTTGGTAAATTGCGGTAAATTCGAGGTTCCCCTTGGTCCCGATTGCAATATTGAGGGCATCCACCTACTCCGCTCTTGTGCGAACCTGTGCCAACAAAAACCATCGGTCCTGGCACGGAGGCAGCGGTGTCACCCCGAGCCCGCGGCGCCGCCCCATGATGCCAAGATGCCGGGGCGCCAACCACGCAGCCAATCAACCAACCGCGCCCTCGTTTCCGTTGGTAAGTTTAGGCTAATGATGAAAATCATCCGAGAAGATCCACATCAACCAACTGACAGGGATTGTTTAAGGAAGCCAATGCACCTCAAAAAGCAATTCAGCAGATACGACGGGTTCTTCGTTGCCACGCAAGTCAACTGAATATATAGGAATCTGAGAGTTTCGGGCAGACTCAAACAGACACCGTTCAAAAAGTGCGCCGCATGGAAGCTCAAGGCTTGAGGGAACGACTTTGCCCTGCTGCACAATATCAATTCGTATGCTTGTCTTTGGTGAAATGCACCGCCACTAGCGAGCGGCGCGAAGTCGATTTTCTGGGCTGGGAAACACCATCTCGTCGACTTGGATGAAAACTTAAATCCAGATGTATCCGGAAAGCACCGCAAGGAATAGTTTTAACGCTGAATCTTGCATGACCCTCATGTTGCCATAATTGACGAGGATCGGAAGATCTTACTCTGGGTGAATAGCTGAATAGCCGTGATGTTGCCTTGTGGTGCCTTTATTCATCCAGAATTGCTATTAGTCCTCCCACTCCTGCACACAGGCCCCCACGAAACCTCGGCCATGTGTCTTTCAAGGAGTTTGTTGTGCATTGTTGTGCCATTTTAGGCTCAGCTTGCACGAACTTCGGGCAAGCAGGATAAGTCAAGGTAGTCTAGCCCTGGGGAGGGAAAAACGGGAGGACGGACCTCGAATTTCAGCTACCAAACCGCGGGTTGAACAAGGGTCCTGAGTTTGGTTGGCGCTCATAGTATGGCCAAGTGAAGATCCTTTTGTGACCAGGTTTTCCATGGTATCAGCAAACTTCTCGTTTGCGTTCACATGATTCCCGCAAATGAGGGAGTATTTGGAGTGGCATGTTTTTCGCTATGTTGTGGGCAAACTCCACCGGTTGTTCGGCAAATCACCCCAGAAATCACGGGGGTTTCGCGAAAAAAATCCAGCTGGCGGGGAGACTCACCCGCATCCATTTTGAGGGCGCCGCCGCTGTGCCCGGACCGGGACTCGCGGTTCCAAGGCAAGCCCGGAGGTTTGGGGTCCTGCGTGAAGTGGCGCGAATTAATTCGAGGTCCCCCAGTGCCCTTTGACCGTTTCTTTAGTAGCAGGAGGGTTCCGCTACTAACATAACCTCTCTACTGGAGGACCTATTAGTTTTCCCGTTTTTGTTTGTTGTCTTCCGGGCCGCTAAAAGTCATCAACCCCTCAAACTGGTTCCCGTTTTCTAGATGATGGCTTCGGAACCCATACAAACAACAAGCAGTCGACCGTCAACGCCAAAAAGGGGCCCCCGATTCCTTTTCTACCGTCACAGCACAACTGGGGCTGTGGATGGACGAAACTCGGCAGTTGCTAGGTGGTCATCCAGCTACTCATAGAGTCTAAAAGCAAACAAACAGGAAGATCGCCATGGAGACAAACCCACAAGGCATTCTGCCGCCGCTTTGTGCGTGTGAGCGACGACAATGCCTACCATTCTGCGTGTTCAATGCTAAGGGAGAACATGATGCAGGCTGCTTGGAGCCCAGATTTGGAACGCACCGCGTTCCCAAGAGCTTCACCTTTGGCCATTCACAGACGATGAATTTGAACCCAGTGTTGATACTTCATCTACACTCCCAAAAGCGGGCTTGGAAGTTAGCTGGTCTCTGGCGGACCAGGCTCGTGAAACGAGTCCTCCTTTACGTTCTATAGCAATCTGCTTGGAAGGGTCTGTTTTGCCCAAGGTCCTGTCCAGTTCACTCGCTCACTCACTCCGCTCTCGCCAGGCATTACGCAGTACCGCCGCGACTATGGGCACTGAGCAGTTGGATTGAGCGAGAAGTTAGTTGCTCTTTAGCCGAAATACCTCTCCACCCTGCAGATGAACATGCAGCCCTCAAGGCAGGCATGCAAAAAAGGCATCGTTTTTAGAGGAACTGGTAAATGAAATGGGTGTGTTTTCCTGTTGGTTTCCACTAAACCCTCAAAACAGACACACCCACGTATTTGCCAAGGGAGGAGCCGTTTCTCCAGGAGTGGCTCTTGGTTTTGTTTCAGCTGTCCCATGTTCGATGGAGTCATGGTCACGTCGAGTGGGGCAGAGTGGCATGCCCCTCTAGGCCTTGGGCGAATGTAAAAGGGCAACGACTTGTTACTTCCCAGATGAACATGGGTTGCATTTGCGCGCATGAGGAATCTTTTTGGGTTTCTGGACCCCCCTCCGGGTTGCATGTTGATTTGTCGAGGAGAAGAAAGCAAATTCAGGGGGTCGGTTGGATCAACAAGGAAGAGCACTTATTTGCAGGCACGCATGAAACCCCTTGAGAATTCGGCGACCTTGTGTTAAGGGCTGATTGGACACTATGAATTGTGGCATTCATGGTTGATTAACCAATGCACTAGCGGTTCATACCAGGGGTTGCTATATTTGGTCATACATTCAGCCTTTAATTGTACATCTACAATCGCCCGCTGTGGCATAAGCACATGCCGCAGCTGTGGTAGCATGCGAAGCATGCTGCCACATCGTTGCAAGCCAACTAAGCTTTCTATTAAAAGAAGCGTGCGTGTCGTGGGGGGAGTGCGTTGTTTCGGAAGGTTAGGGGGGGGATCCATCAGCTACCGGCGGCACGGAGTTTTCTATTTTCTGCTTCCGACAATTGTGACTTGGGGTAAAACGAGCTGCCCCAAGCAGCAGGAACCAGAGAACGCAGGGATGAGGAAGGCATTTAGAACAGCCTGCAATACTTGGGGATAGTCCAACAATCTGCCCCTCTCTTCCTTTCTTACCATGGCGACCTGGGGGTAGTACAAGCCTATCCTTGATTCAGAATCCTTCCATGATTGTTTCTTAGTTCAATTGTCAAATATGACGTGCTTGTAGCATGATTAGTTGTGGGCTCCACTTGATCGCCCTCCAATGGGTGCCAACAATGAGAGAACTTCGGACGAGTGTCTGAACAAGTATTTGCGTTCTCATGTTCAGTCAAGTCACCTGGAATCTTCGAAACCTGATGCCTGCTCGTGAAGTTAGGCGGATGTCATCCGTGGCTCAAGCGTAAGGTCACATGTGAACAGGTCTCAGAAACACGCATGGTGCAGCTGATAAGAGAAGCGTTTCCTCCACGCTGGTTGAACAAAACCGATTCTTTTGTTTCTTCTTGTTTTCCCCAAGTTTAGGCGCCCATTGACACTTGCGCAAGTCCGAACTGTGGGAGGATGACCTTTCATTTCCCTTTGAGGAAACTAAGTGAATACTTATCCGAATCGTCCAGAGCCCCGTAGCACGCTTGTTGCACGTCCATAGACTGAAGGAAGGCCTTTGATGGTTAGCCCTTTCGTTGGGTCTTGCAAAGGCTTCCTTTTGGTTTCCCTTTAAAACAGACCAAAAAAAACAGGGGGTACCCTCAAACAAGACAGACTCATATTCAACAATTCGCTGTGAGAAGTGGCAGCTTCACTCCATATCTCATCCCTCAACATGAGCCTCTGATGGCCGACTCCAGGACTTTCGGATGCGAACACCATCCATGTGTTGTTCAGCTTTGTGTCAAAATAAGCTGACCCCAAATTGTGGTTTCCTTTTGAACCAACCCCAAAAAGGGTACCCTGAAGAATCACACCCATTTGCTTAGGCTGAGGTTCCTGAAATCCAATTGTTCTGCCATAGGCTGCGTTCCCAACATGTCAATGTTGAAGGGAAATCCAGATGGCAACGTCCGGTAGTGACTCAAGCATGGATCCGCAGTCCTTTGGTTGAGACGGCATGTGGAACCTCGTTTTGCGTGTGGCCCCTTTCAACGAGCTGGTGGAAGTGATGTTTTTTCTATGTTCCTCTTTTGATGTTTGAACAGTTTCGGTCTCAACTCATGTTAGCTGACTTCAGGGTGATGTTTGCCTGGGACACTTGTGGAACCCAGACCTTCTTTTTTCTAGCGGGACTGACGAGCTATTAATTGTTCAATTGCGGCGACCTCACGCCATGCAAGGTTCCTTACCTGACCTGGGGATTCCTTTTTCCAGGTGTGTGCAGTCATCTGCCCAGATGAATCAATCCTCGTAGAAGCCGGCTTGTCAAAAGCTGACAGTGCCTTCCCACTTGAAACATAAGCAGAGCCGCTTGCAGGGAAGGTGTGAACCTCTCTAGTCACGAAAGCTAGCTTTAGCTAGCTGAAGTTTCTCCTTGCGTAAGCAAGGTAAGGGGCTCAAATGCCGAAAGATTGATTTTTTCAATTATTTGAGCCGAAAAGATTGAAAAATATCAATTATTTAGACCCCCCCCCCCCCCTCCCCCAAAAAATAGAAGAAGTAGGGGGCCTGGGGGGAAGTCTGTTGAGGGTTGCCTGTTATGGTTTTTATGTTCATCTCAAATCTGTGTTCCCCCTTATTCGTTTTTAAAAGAGGGTTTTTAGGGAGCTTATTTATCGTTTTCGTTAAGGTAATCATTTTGGTAATTGTCCCCCTTGTTCATTGTTGGGCTGGGGGCAAACATTTTTTTCATTTGAAAGAGTTGACCCTTTTAGTAGTTATCAAGTTCTGGGGCGTTGGGTGGTTGTTCTGCTTGATAGGGTCTTGTAAGACACTTTGCTTTGCATCAGTTGTTCAAATGCGAGACACTTGCAGTGATTTGCTCAATTCGCATAGTCATCGGTTCTCATTCCTTCTTTGTATCAATGGCACCGAAGAAGGTTTCAACACCTGCTTCCAGTCAAGCGGGCTACCCTGATGAGACGGCGTCAGATGAAGCGATTGCCTCTCTTCTTCAAGAGATGTATTCGCTCACTCTCGCTGACATCCCTTCCAGTTCCAACGAGAGTTTGGAGTCAGCCATGCTTGACCTAAACAAGAAACTGGATGAAATGCAGAAGGCCAAGGAGTTGCTTCAGGGCGAGACCAACAAGCGTGCCAAGGCCGTGAAGGATGCCGAAACCGCTGAACGCAACCGCATCAAGAATGAGACAATCAAACAAGCGAATGCGGAGAAGTATGAGGGAAAGATTGAAGTGCTGGTCATCTTCCCCAACGGTGGCTTCATGAGGGTGCGTGTGGATAAGGGGGCATCGGTCGGGAAGTTGCGGAAACGTGTGATTCGCCGTTCAAAGGACATCTACCACTTCAACCTCGGGAGTGGCAAAACCAAGAAGAAGCTGGACACAGTGTCCATCATTACGCCTGACAACAAGCACATCTCCGCTCATCCCAGAACCATCCTTTGCAACAGCTCCACACTCATGACCCATCAGTTGGTGTTTGCAACTTGGACGGAGAACTACATCCCAACCGAGTTTGAGTTCCCTGAAATCCCAGAGGGTGCCACTTCGCCACCTCCTCAGCAAGAAGCGGAAGAGGACGATGATGACGATGAAAGTAGTGAGTGAAAGGCGTAGTCATCTTCATAGGACACTGCGTCAAGTTCCGCACTGTGATGATGTTTGACTTAAATGTTGGTTCCACACCAAAGACCTGTTTGTCTTATGCTCATCCGATGAAGAGAAAACACGTGTGAGATACTTGGCGCCATGACCATTGAACAGAACATGGTCAGACACACTTTGGCAAGGTGGGAACTGATTGAAATGCTTGCTTTGAGCAGTGCTGTCGATTGTAGAAGTTGTTCAGCTTGTCCTTGTCAGCGCTTAGGTCGCTCATGTTGCCCTGACAGGCTTGAACATGATTGTCTATTCGCTCTCAAGGATTGAAAGTCTCACTCATTACACAAGCCATTGTAGTCCGTTGAGATGCCGTTATTCTACATGAAGGTTGGAGAAGTGGTGAAGTGCTTCATCGGCAAGAACGGTTCTCTCATTGAGACCTATACCGATGAGCCTACCTTGCAAGACCTGATGGCGCTGTCAAAGAATGAGTTGAAGACCATCCTAGACCATGCAACCCTGAAGGTCTCCAACTTCAACAAGTGTGAAAAAGAGCGACTGTGTGAGTTGCTTCTCAACAGTTGGGAGTTGCTGATGGAGAAAATCAACAAGAAGTATGAGCACGTGCCAACATTGCTTCGGTTGGCTCCTTCATCTTCGTCCGCATCTTCAGACAACACTGAGGATAATGCCATTGTCCCAACCGAGAGAGTTGTGAAGGTCAAAGTGGAGAAGGACACAGGCTTTGCTCCTTTGTGCTTTGAGGTCATCCCCAACAAGACCCTGATTTCCAACATCTACGAGTTGTATGAGGTGGAGACCAACACATCGTCAAGTCAGGTTCAGTTCATGTTCAACCAGAAACGTGCAGACAGTTACCGCCGTGTGGTTGAATACATGGAGACGCCCTTTGATGAGACGGTCTCCTTTCAGGTTCAACCACTTCTTCATGGTGGAGGTAAAAGGGCTTCATCAGGGACAACGAAAGGAAAGAACAAGGAAGAGAAGAAGGCAGACTTAGAAGAGAACATCAACAGCACGATTGCAAGGATTGAGGCTCAAAGTCCGTCTCCCTTCGTGATTGAAGTCATTGGGCTCTTCAAGGTTGTCCTCAAAAGCGTCAATGAAAACCCAGACACGGTCTTTCAGGAAGCCATCAAGGTCATGTCCGTACAACAGTTGAAGAGGGTCCAGTTGACGATGCACACGGGCAATGTGGATTTCAAAGTGGGCACCCTTTCCAAAGAGTTCTTCAACAAGGCTTTCGTCATTATTGAAAGCCAGAGACGACAGCAAGACCTACTCCAAAGAACAATGAGCGACTGTATGCACCTCATGCTTGTCGCTGAGTTGGGGTCTGAGGACGCAAGCATCAGCTGGGCTGGAATCACTAAGCTCTTGGTGAATGAGATTGAGGAGAAGTGCAAAAAAGAGGCCAACAACAACTGCAATGCCAACATGAGCGGTTAGTGCGAACTCACCTTGCACAAAGGGTAGTGTTGCAACCCTGCTGTTTCCATCAAAATGTCATGGCAACAGACCCCCTTGCACAGACTCCTCTGTTTCCAACTAATTTTGACTGAAAATAGGCTCCAACAGTAGGTGTTGCACAGACCCCTCTGTTTCAGGTTCGTGTTTTGACAAAACCGTTGTGGACACACTGAGTCATGCACACACCCTTCTGTGTGCTACATTTTGCTTTGGAAGGAGACATGTCTAACTGGTCTCTTCCATCAAAGACCAGCACCATTGCAGAAGGCGAAAAAAGCCACGATTTGAGCAGTGCTGGTTCTATATATAGATATTTTTTGGATGGTCTCCTTAAAGACAGTCGCCTCATACACTTCACCCTTGGAGTGGTGATACGGGTAGATGCAGTAAATGATGCTGGTGATTGCTCCTGTGTTTTTTTTTGTCGGTGGATTATACGGAGACCATCCTATATATTATACTTGTTTCTATGAAATACCTAACCCCCGTATCTGTAATTCGGTCTGGGTTGCTTGTTGTAGCACCCATCCTGTCCGGGTAGTGAGTGTGGTGGGAGCGATAGGGGGAAATCGCGAGGCATACCATCCACTCACTACCGAAAAGGGAGGGTTTGATACGGGGTTAGGTCTAAGTTTTTTGACAAGAGCTGACGCCTCCGCCGACCACCACAAGAACAACAACCCCAACCCCCACGTGTGAGTCCTGTTTGTCAGAAGGCACCTCCCTCGGCGACTACAAGGTATCGGGCGGGTGGGTCGGGTGTTTTGTCTTACAACCCTAAACCGTTGTGTAAGGATAAACTATCGACGATTTTTTGTTTCAATGTTTTAGACCAACCCCAATTTCAAGGGTGCTCTTCGCAAACCCTTAAATCCCAACAATCCCTAACCACCAAAATAAGGGCATAATCCCCCATTTTCAACTCCCCCAAAACCAACAAATACATAAACTTTAATGTTTTCAGTTTCAACCTCATCCCCAAACCCACATTTCCAGTTTCAAACCCAATCCCACACCCGACCAACCGAGCCTGTCCCTGAAAATAATTCTAATAACTTCATATTATTAGAACTATTTAGATAATTATTTTATGGAGTAATGTCGCGAAGCTCATTAGGCTATTACTTTGTAATAGCGTAATGTCGCAAAGCTCATTAGAGCATTTCATCCTGAAATGCTGTAATGTCCATAAGGCAATGAAGTGAAAGCATCAATATAAAACCTTTTATTTTCATAATTACTGAGAGATTGCTTTACTTGAGACATTGAATATATTTGATGCGACTTACTTCTGATGAAGTTATATGTGATTTCATGCTTTTTGTTTTGAAATAATGCTTCGTGGTAGTTCTGATACGACAGTTCTTTTTTCACTTTGTGTTTGACTACACCTTTTGATTTCTTATGTTCATCATCCTCACCATGAATTGTGAAGGCATAAGATTTAGGTTTCAATCCGATGAATTTAGTAATGATTTTTCCATTCACTTCGTCCTTAAACATTCCTAAGACCTTTTTATTAGTTTTGTCATGACATGGATGCTCAACAGGATAGTCGCTAAAATCCATGTGTTGCTTTATCTCATTGAAATCCTTATAGACATCATCAGTCATTGTTTGAATTACATAACTGTCAGTATCAGTATATATCAATTTGATGTTTTCATTATACTTCTTTTTCAATACTTCATAATAAAACTGATACATATGTAATTTGCTTAAATCTAAAATGCTCATTCCTAAGAAAATCGGTTTATCCAGTTTCAGTTTTGCTTTAGTTTTCTCAACTCCGACGAGATTTTCATTAATAATAAATCTATTTTTGAAAGTTGGATTATTAACGCATTTTTCATATCTTACCTCATTATCAACCAGTTCAAAGTCCATATGGTTTCTTTTGTCTTCCATAGTTTTTCCGTACACCGCGTTATTCATTAATTTGAATAAATCTTTCTCAAAATCGCTTTTGGCTTCTTTCCTTTTACCAGTGTTGAAGTCAATCCACGGTTTCAACCATGCCCTCTGTTGAAATTTTATTATCCTATGGACTTTTGTCATTTTCAATCCCATTTTCAAATAATACTGTAAAGTCTTAATATGAACCACATATTTTTCTTTATCCTTTAGATTTAATATTAACTTACTTGTTTTCTCGTCCTTGGGACTTTTACCATCATAATATATTTTGAAGACTTGCTTTTGATAGTCAGAAAGCATACTAACATTTACATTCATTATTTCAGGTGCTAGTGGATAGTCGGAGTGGAAATCATGCAATGTTTCGGGATATTCCAAATCAACTTCCATAATATAACCGAACTCATCGTTTTCATTCCAGTTTTCAACAATGGGAGTTTTCTTTGCCCACTTGATATTTTTTAGCGGTAATTTCTGGGACATTGCTAAACCATACAAGTTATTAGCATCCAAGTAGCTAATATAATTTGATGGCTTGTTCTCATCATATGCTTCTCCCATATACTTATTATTTGCCACCGCTAATTTATGACTGACCTGACACATACCACCTCTCATTCCCTTTTCAACCATCTCAAACATTTCTTGGTCATGCAATTGTTCTATTTCAACGCCAGTTTTTAGAAGCATCGCGTCCCATGCGAAATTTGGCAATGTGTAATAATGAGCGGGGTCTAAACCGTAGTATTCCATACACAAGTCTCTAAAGTTTTCAAATACATCGGTCAGTAGTAAAACATCAGTTCTTAAATACAAGTCGTGATACTGCCCGAGTGTTCTAATCCCGAAGTGCTTCCATACTTTCAGTGCCCTTTCATAATCTTTATCGCTTACATGTTCTTCACTTAATTTACTGTAAAACGCTTCTTTCGGTGGTAAAGCCCTTTCCTTAAATCTTTCAAAATCATCAAAGTAGTCATAGGGATAAATACCCTTATCAGTCAATAAATCCAAATCTTCATCGGTTTTAACATACGGGTTTCTAACGCTGTATCTGAAATTGTTCTTCCAATTCTCACGCTTTTTATCATCCTCATATTTACTCAACCTGACCAACTTATCCAACGAAGACGATAAGAAACTGAAACTGTCCTTGAAACAAAGATTTTTAAAACCAAAGGTTATAAACTTTTCGCTGTTCTGAGCGATACATTCTATTTTAGAATTCTTGTTCAGTTCGTGAGCCTTGTTGATGATTAAGTGGGCATCGTAGTTTTTAAGATTATGAAGAAACACAGGGATTTTATAATATCTCATACTAAATCGTAGATTGCAGTCCTCGTGGGCGCATCCTCTATACTGCCCCGTAAAGTGGCAATGGTCCCAACACTTCTTTTCTCCTTCCTCAAATTTGTTTCCACAAATGAAGCAGTTAGTGGCATTATTGAAGTCCTCCCAGTCCTTCTCGGTTTCAATACGGTCTTTGTCCTCCTTCATTTTCTCCAAAACTTCCTCTCTGACTTTATTGATTTTCTCAACAAATTTATCCATACAATCCTGACCTCTATATAAGTAAGGCTCACTACTTCCGGTTATAGCATTGACTACATTAATCATAAAACCACACGGACGATGATTTTGATATGATGTAGTTTTAGCTTTTGCCGATTTGCTTTTAACATCAATTGGCACAGTTAAACATTCAAAGTCGGCATAGATTACGAATGGAGCTTTAAGTTTCTTGAAATGGTTTTTGAATACTATTGTTTCACCTGCTTCTGGCATTTCTATTTTTTGACCCTCAACTGCTAGACATCCTTGTTCTTCGTGTTTCTTTAAAAGTTCTTCGGTCTTGAAACCATGTGAGCAGGTTCTACAGTGATACTTCTTCGCCTTCATCTTGTTAGTCTGACTACTCATTAACTTATCATAATTTTTGATATAAGCGTAATGGGATTTAACATCATCAGTCAATTTAATCAAATCGATTTTGTGTTGTGCTTGTGGGTTGTTGCTTCTTTTGTATAATAAAATAGTTTTACTATTCGTATCGGGGTTTATGTAATAAACATTGACCGATATGTGTTTGTTCTGTTCTTCAAATAGTTCAATCTCATCATTACCTACTGGAAAGTCAATATTATCCCATTTGATAAATTTGTCATCTACATATTTCTTATAATGATACATCTCGCAGGGATGGTCTTTTTTGAATAACTCATAAAATCCACATTGAACGGAATATTTAAAACATAAGTCGTCCTCATTTTTAATGTTAATACAAGCCTTTTTGTTTGCCACCCAGTCGGGCAATGGAATAAAGGATGAACCACGGGTAGGATTGTACCTATCATAACTGATGACTAACTTTTCAACTTGACCAAGAACCAATCCCGACTGAATGTATTCGGTTATTTCAATTTGTGTCTCAATGTCGTGCCCAATGTTGTTTAAGACGGTGTTCAACTCGTCGGGATTATGAATATTGTATCTTCTGCTTCTTAACCGCCTTTGAATAAGTTCGTTGGCGGGATTTTTGAATGATAAATCGGTTTCCACGATTATTTTCATGTTCGGGTTTCTGTTCAGGAATTCGGCCAGTCGTTGCTTCTGGTATTTTAAGTAGGATAAACCTTTCATTCCCTTTAATCTTATATCACTTACCGAGTAGGTGTTGGCGTATCCCTTGAACGCTTGTTGCTCGTCTGTGATTTTGGACTTGAAACGCTTGACATAATCCTGTAAGGGTCTGCCTCTCGTTAGTTTTAGATAATTAGCACCTTTCATTAAAAGGCCATGCTTTCTATATCCATCACTCCTTGCCACTTCCTTTAGTTTCGTGTTCAATACGTTTGAAACTGGTTTGTTCTTATCATATCTGTAGGTCTTATCACCTATTTTGAGTTTTTGTGTTTGCCTCCCTTCTTTTTGTATTAGTTCGCCTTGTTGGCTGTTTAAAATGAAATCTATAATTTTTCCTTCTGAAATCTATGATTTTATTTTCTGAAACCATAATACTATACTCTATATAATATAAGGTATTTTCTCTTTAAGTAGTTTTTCGGGCTGGGGTTGACTGTTGGAGAAAATGGGTTTCGGGTTGAGAATGAACGCATTAATCTCATTAAGTGTTTTTAATAAGATGAATGATTATTATTTTTTCATAATGCGCATTGTCGCGAAGCTTGCGAACAAATTTTAGATTTCTTGTGTTTAGATAAATTTGATTTGCTTGATATCGTCCTTCCGCAGTCCTCACAAGTGTAAGACTGTTTTAGGTTATTGTTGTAGTAATTCTGGTGGTAGTTCTTCTGGTCGTCCCTCCACCTCACGGGTTGCTCACTGTCATCGCTCGAAGTCTGTTTCTGTTCGCTTATCATCTGTAAGACTAAGTCGTTTTCTGCTTTCATCAGTTCAACCATCATATCAAATTCGTCATTCGTTATTCTCTGTTTACTATTACCGTTAATAAAAATTCCTGTCATTTTACTATATTAGGGCGTTTTGTCTTTAAGTAGTTTTTATTTTTTCTTCTTGCCTCGGCTACTTTTTGTATTTGTGCTTTCTGGGCTTCTACTCCTGCTTCTTGTTTCCATTTGTTCCCTCGTCCATTCACTACCTCTAGCTATTTCTTGGGGTGAGTTGCTCCTGCTTCTTGTTTCTAATTGTCTTCTGTTCATTTGATTACCTCTTGCTCTTTCTTCTGGTGAGTGGCTTCTGCTTCTTGCTTCTACCTGTCGTCTTGACCAGAATGATGCCCTCGGTTGTTCTTCTTCCTGTTCCCTTGATTGTTCTGATGGTGTGGATGTCTTCTTGTCATCACGTTTGAATAGTTCAAATACGCTCTTGTCTTCTCCACCTAAAAATATGTTTCTTAACGACTTTATTTCTCGGCTTTCCTCTTTCTTCTCTTCCTCTCTGACGGTTGATGCTGACGATGATGACGTTAAATGAAGACTTTGTAAATCTTCCTGCTTTTCATCAGACTGTTTTAAATCAGTATCTTTTACATCGGTTGGTTCATCTGACTTTTTCTTTTCTTCAGTCCTACCTGAAATTGCATTACTATAAATTTCATCAGTAAAATCTTTTGCTATATATCGTGTTGTTTGTGCGTCTGCCTCGTTGTTTTCATATAACTGTGATGTTGGCGCTACTTCATCAAACATATCAGGGAACAATTCATGATGAAGAACTTGTTCATCAGTTTGAACCCTAGCATTCAACCGTAGTCTCCTATCGTATTTTGAAAGGTCAAAATCGTCAAAATCTATATTGTTGATTGACAAGTCAATTACCTGTCTTTCGGGGATGATTTCAATTTTTAATCTGTGCGTCATCGCTTCCTTTAGCATTTCTTCAAAAGTAGGGCGTCGGCGTAATCCATAATATTTATTAGTCATATTAAATATTATATATTTTTTTTATTGTTGAGTTGATGAACTTGGTTTCTGTTTGAAGTATTTGTTATAAACATTGTCATTGTAATATGTTTCTAACCGAGCACGAATTCCTTTTCTTTCTGTTGTTCTTGCATTGTTATATTCGTCTAATAATTCTTTGAACTCATCGTATTTATCTGCATTTATTACATTAAATTGATGTAGTTTTGAAATTATGTTATCCATCATAGTTCCCGGATTTTTCGATAAATACACTGGCCACAACCACTTTATACTAGTTAAATAATTTTTGAAAATTCGTTCGTCATCAACTTCTTCGTTTTCGACATTTTGTAATTCCAACTCGCTTGCTTTTTCATGCATTTCCATTATCTCAGCATTAGTAACGGTTGTTTGCGCGTCATCGTCATCATCTTTACCTTTGTTCATTGCTTCTACTTCAACAACTGGGTCGTCTTCTCGTTCATCTTCTTCTTCGCCTTCCTCTAATGGTTCTAATTCTGGCATTTCATCAGCGGACACCATTGAATGAACTTCTACACCGGCAGGATATGAACTCTTTGAAACAGCGCTTGCCATTTCTTCGTGTTGTTCTCTCCAAAGTCTCATTTTTTCTGCAAGTTCTTCTTTCTGTTTCTGTGCTTCCGTTAGTCCTTCTTGAATGAAAGACTGGTGTTGTTTCAGTGTGTCAGCAAGTTTCAATTCATCATTAAGTTTAGCTCTTACACTACCATCGTCCGACATTGCTCCTTTCATAACTTCTCCTCTCCGGTCTAGTTCTTGTTTCTTTTGAATGTCTAAGACGTCCTTATTATCAAACTGACTACCGTATTGGTTTAATCTGTATCTTGTCGCTTTTCTGTCTATCACATTTTCAATTGATGGACGGTTCTCATCTCCTACTAATGTTTCTTTCAATAATTCATCATAAGAAGGTCTCAAATGTAATTGTGATTTCAAAGACCCTACTTTTACCGGTCCTACTGTATTCAATCTACTAATTGATTTAATCATAGTATATTAATTATTTAGAAAAATAAATTAATCAGAGATATTCTTAATCATTTCTTCTAAATGCTTCTTTCTTACAGTTAGTTGTTCCTTCGTTTGTATTCCATCTGGTGTCCGTGTGTTGTCTAATATGTTTCTTATTCTGTCTAATTCCTTTCTGTAACTTTCGGTTCTGTTGCTTTCAGCTAAATCGTTTCTATACTTTATTAATGCTCCTTGTGATTGTTTCGCTTCCAGTGTGTCCTTCAACTGTTTAAAGTAATTCATACGCGAGGCAACTCCCCATAAATCTGAAACGTCATAATGACGTTCTACTTGTGGCGCCCTTTTAAATTCTACATTTCTATGACTTCTCATAAGCATGATTAATATATATTATAATTAGATTATTATTTAAAACATTGATGAAGATAATTTGTTTATTTTTTCTTGTTTATCTTGTTTTTTCTTCTGTTTAAGTTCTTCATAATGTTGGTTTAATAGTTCTGTTGCCGTGGGTTTCTTAATAGTTTCTTTAATCACTTCTTGTTTAATCTCATTCTTAATCTCTGAAATAACTTCAGGTTGTATCTTTCTAATATTCTTTTGTGGATTGACTGGTAATAACTCAGTAGGTGCTCCCTTACAATTTTTGGGATGTGAGTGTCTCAAACTTTTCAATGTCATCTTTTTAGAGCATTGTTCACATTCTACTAATTCAACTTCTTTTTTAGTTCTTGGTAATGCTTTTGCTTTCGCTTTTGGTTCAGGAATAACTTCTTCTGACGTTGGTTCTTCATTAACTGTTTCATTTTGTTCAACGACTTCATTATTAACAGGTGCTTCTTCTGTTTTAGTTTCATTATTAACATCTACTACCTCAATACTTGACATATAATATATATAGATTTTCCATATGGAAAATCTATATATTATTTAAATAATATCGCTTTTTACGAAAAGTAGACTCAGACTAACATTTACACCGTTTAAATTAATTTCATTTCCTAATGAATTAGACAACCAAAAGTCTAACTGTTTAAAGCTTCTATTTGATACATCCAAGTAGTCGAGAGGGTTCATTTCATTATCAAAGACAATTCCCGCGTGTGGTGCTGAGACTGGCACTTTCTTAACAACTGTGCTATCGCCTGTCCTTAAATTTACTTGATTATAATTAGACAATTGAGAAGAATGAATATAAATATTTCTAATGGGTTGAAGATTAACGAAACCAGAAACATAAGGATTATTATATTGATAAACTACCATTTGATAATTTCCTAAAACTTCATTAACAGACTGTAAGTTATTAACATTAAAACTTCCATTCCATATATAATCTGCATATGTTAGTTTCATTTGTTCATCAGTTAATACAGCGAACTTTCTATCAGCATAGTTTGAATAAATTGTTATTTTATTAGTTTTTACACTGTAAGAAATTTCATAAGTATTTGAGAAATTAGCATTATCAACAATACCATTTATTTTTGCCTTTAATTCTGTCGCTAGTTCTGTGCCAGTATATACTCCTTCGTCCAATTGTAACGCTAAATAATGGACATTAGTATTATCTTCATCTGGAACTAACGGAGAAGAATAAAAGTATAGTATATTATTTAATCCTGACTGTATTGAATACCACGAGTTAGGTAATGTTATTTCGTGAATGTAGCAATGTACTCCGTTGTCTGTTTGTAATGTTTCCGGCAATTCAACTCTAAAATTAGATGATGTGCCACTAATTCTATGAGCGCTGTCAATATAGACCTTCTTGTAAGTCAACATAATATGTTTGATTAGAAAATAAATTTTCTAATCAAAAAATATTATGTTGCTTAGGACTACGTCGTAAGTCAGCATTATTAATTAATTGAGAAATTAATTTATAACTTTAATTATATGATTAATAATAAAAAGTTAATTTATGACATGAAGCATGGGAAAATTAAACATTATCAACCTTATAAGAAAACAACTAAAATAACTAATGTTATGAAACAAACTGACAAAATATTAAATAGTTATTATCCTAATTCAAATTTAACTGATGCACAAGGATTGAGTAGAGCATATGGCAATGGTCAGGGTTTTTATATTGATGGTGATAAAATGTATATAAGCGGAACATTTGGAAAAGGAACTTTTGGAGGTGCTATTAATGACATTCTGGCAGATGTAGGACTTCCCTTTAAAATGACAAAATATTCACAACGATATAAAGACACATCAACAGCATTGGATGAAAACAATGAAGTTAAACATCTTATAACACATAGTCTCGGTTCAAGTGTAGGGGCACAGATAACAAAAGATTACCCTGAAAGAGAATTAACTTTAACCACTTATGGAGCGCCGTTTATATCACGAAGGTCTAAAATTACCGATGATTACATTAATTTTAGAAGTATCTTAGACCCTGTCAGTATTGTTGACCGTGGCGCTATAACTGTTTATACTGGTTCATTAAATCCATTTACTAACCACGATTACATAACTGGATACGGAGACCAAGGCAAAGATGTTTCAAGAAGCATTGAGCCGGTCAGGGAGATATTATAAATAATCTAAATTATATTAATGATACAACATAAGAAATATAACAATGAAACAACGGATGATATGATTAAAAATGAAAATAAAAAGTATAAGAAAAGTTCATATGAAGAAATTAGAGAATTAGTATTAGAAAAAGAAAAAGGGAATAATCCAGTTGAAGATAAGATTAAGAAAAAGAAAATGAAAATATTTAAAAATAATAATAATTCTAATCAAAAGGATTACACTAAATTATTTAATTTAGTTTAGTTTAAATTATTTCTAAATTAAATTATATATAGCAATGGAAACTTTTAGTGCTGAAGATATTCTAATTGACAACCTCTCATTCAAATTAAATAAAGGTGCAAGTTATATCAACGACCGTCGTTCTGTCTCGTTTTTTCCTTCTGGGAGTAATATCTACACCCCTTCATCTGGTCAACGTGTGTTGAAAATAGCATTAAATGCTGAAGATAATACTTGGCTTGACCCGCAGAGTGTAATGGTTTATTTCACCGTTGAAAACACTGACCCGTCAGACAATAAACGCTTACGTCCTCTGTCTCCTGCTTATTCCTTTTTTAGAAGAGCAAGACTAATTGCTGGTAATCAACTTGTTGAAGACATTGATTATTACAACCGAAATCATCACATGATGAGTTGCATGATGTCAAAAGGAGCAAGAGACAATGAAGACGCCCAGAGTTTTGGTTATAGATATGATGATGATTTAAACACACGTCGTGCAGTTCCTGCATCGGGTCATATTGGTCCTGCATATGACGCTTACACAATTCCAGGCTTTAACAGAAAAATGGTTGTAGGATTTAAACCGATGCTTGGTTTATTCAATCAATATAAGTATATCCCGTTAAAAGCGTGTCCTCTTGTTTTAGAACTTGAACTAGTTTCAAATTTTACTGATTGTGTTGTTTCAGCGGGCGGGTCGAGGTTTCCAGAAAGTGGCAACGCAGACTCAAGCCTTCATACAAATGAGCAGTTCTCAATTAGTAATGCATTCCTTCAAACTGATTTGGTAAGCTTGGACAACGACCTTCATAATAAATATGTTGCACACCTACTTGATGGGAAAGAATTACCTATTACTTATAATACCTACATTTGTCAATCTAATCAAGTTCCCGATGGTTCGTCGTCAATTAACACTACTGTTGTTCGTTCAGTGTCTAAACTCGCTACCGCGTTCATCTCTTTCAGTAAAAGCGGAGTAGGTGATATTCACGTTATGAAAGAATACAACAACTTCTATCATCCTATGTATTATTTGAACTACCAAGAAAGCGGATACTACAATCACGACCTTGATTTAGAATTTCAACTTCAATTAGGGTCAAAACTATATCCTGAGTATCCATGCCGTTCATTAACACAAGCATTCTATTATTTACGAAAAGCATTAAATTTACCATTGTTCCATCAACACCATTTATCGATTGAATATTCTGCTTATCGTGTTGATAAGTTTATCTTTGCTATGGATTTCGAAAAGGTTCCCGATAGTTCATATACTGGAATTAACACAAAAGCAGGGCAACAGCTTTTAATTCGTGTGAAACCTGTTGGAAATATGGTATCAGCAAATATGCCAGACACGATATATATAACATTAGTATCAGAACAAATATTATCCATTAGAGACGCCGGAGTGCAGATTTTGGATTAAAAATAAGTAAAAATGATAATATTAAAAATAAATAAATATTATCATTTTCTACTATTAATATATAATGCCTTCAATAAATTTAACAAACTTTGAGAATGTTGTAGCGCACACAATTAGCGAAATCAATTCTACAAGCGGGATAACAAACATTAGAAACATATATGCTAATCAATCAGATATAATTGATTTACTCAACAATAAAGCAGACCAAGTAGATACTTACACAAAAGCACAGATTGACGCTAATTTTTATGATATAAATCAATCATACAATAAGACGGAAGTTAATGTATTATCAAATAATATTAGTTCAAATACATTTTTAATAGGTAATCTAACAATAACTTCAAATGCAAATTTTAATAATATTTCATCAAATACAAATTTAATAAATAATTTAAATTCTACTATAACATCTAATTTTAATAATATTTCTTCAAATACTAATTTAATTAATTCAAATATTAATAATATTTCATCTAATACACATTTAATAAATAATTTGAATTCTACTATAACAACTAATTTTAATAATATTAGTTCTAATTCTAATTTAATAACAGGATTAAATAGTACAGTCAGTTCACATATTTCAGCCATATCAGATTTACAGAATGGAGGTTCACTTAATGAAGCAGATTATTATAATAAAATAACGACTAATAATTTATTATCAAATAAGTTAAATACATCAATATTAAATAATACATTAATACATAATATAACAACTAATTCAACTTTCAAAATAGCAGAATTTGGAAATTATAATAATTTTTATGAAATGTATAATAATTATTTTGATAGTTATGTTTATGGAAATTTAAGTGGAGCAACTATGTTTTTAAATCAAAGAGGTTTTGGAGATGTAGAAATTAATAATTCTTCAACTTTTCAAAATGATAAAATATTATTAAATCATAATACTACAATATTAAGTAATTTACAAGTATCAGGTTTATTTTCATGTTCATCTATTTTAGATATAGCAGGTTCTGATGCTCGTTATGTTTTACAATCAGATGGATTAAGTGGATTAATAACGGGAAATACAAATACAATTAATTCAATAATTACTAGTAATAATTCACAGGATACATCATTAGGTCAAAAGTTAGATAAAATAGATACTAACACTCAATCAGTAGCAGGTGCTATTAATTTTAGTGATAATACAACTTTACACAGTAATTTAAATATGTTGACTACGGGAAGTATAATATGTAATAAGTTTAGTACTACACCTTCGCCTAATTTAGGTTTGCAAATGACTTTTCAAATGTTTAATAGAGAGTTCAATATTAATAGAGATGGCAGAATGTGGGAGTAGCGCAGGGGGTCAATGGGAAACGCAAATAGGAGATGCTAATGTTGGACGTGTGTGGGTTAAGGATAGATTCGGTTTAGGTGCTGTTGGTGTTAACGGTTATGTTTTAAACTGTGTCGGAAAATCGAGATTTACTGATGCAGTTGATTTTATAGGAACTGACAAGGCAGTAAATCTTAACAATGGTTCATATTTGAATTTTAATAATAATGGTTCAATACGAAGATATACTCCCGATGCTATAGAAGGTTTATACATGTCTCATGATGATTTTGTTGCCATCAGTATTGGGGATATTTCAAATGCCAGTAATCAGTACATGATGTGTGATTCATTGGTAAATAAAACTATTTTTAGTAAACCTGTTGATGTGTTAGGTAATATTTATACAAATGCTTCTGTTAATTGTGATAATATTAATATTGCTACTGATGGTAAATTAACAATTGATACAAATTGTCATCTATATAGATATGTTAGTGCTTTTTCATCTTTTGATATGAGAAATACCGATTCTGATTCTTCAATTAGATTTATTTGTGGAGACCCCGCTGTTCAGTCTAACATAGTCGGGGCAGTTAATATTACCAGTGGATGGACTTTTAACACAAGCACTGTTGATGTTATGGGCAATTTATTTGCTGACGATGTTTATGTTAAAACCAATGGAGCATTAAGAAGCAATCATTTAGCACCTAACGGAGGAACAGTAATAACCGTAGATACTAACTTAGCAGTTCAAAATGCATATTTAGCAACTAATACAATACAATCATTTGATTTAACAACAGTTTCATTTTTAAATGATATTTCCATGACTACTGGCACAGACATAAAGCTTGGTACGAGTGAAATATCAACTTATTATGATGGAACTAATTTATCCACAATTGATGTAATATTCAGAACGTCAAATACAGCTTTTAGAGTTTCAGATAGTTCAACTACACCTTCAGTTTTATTATCTATTGATAAGACATTTGGAACAACAGTAAATACCGGAAGTTTTACAAATAATGCCTCATCAACATTCAATGAAAATGTAAAAGTTGCAGGAACGAAGAAATTGTTATGTAATTTAATTGAGCCAGCAACAGGGACAAATATAGATTTAACAGCAGCAACCGTTACGATTAACGGAACGTTTGTTGATTCATCTGACTCAAGATTGAAATATGATATAGACAATATCAAATCTAATTGTATGAATATTATTAAGAAATTTAAGCCAAAGAAGTTTAAAAGACACGATAGAAATGATGGCGGTAAAACTCATATAGGATATATAGCAGATGAAGTATTAAAAGCAATCCCGAAAGAGTTTGAAAATATTGTATGCAAAGACAGAGAGTATTTAGGATTAAATTATTTAGTTTTACCCGTGCTAGTTCATAAAGCAGTATTAGAATTAAATGATAAAGTAGATAAACTTGAAAAAGAAATTAAGGAATTAAAAAGAGAAAAATCTAAATAATAATATATAATGGGTCTTGGTCAAAGTAAAAACCTTGAAAATAACAGTATGGAAGACATTAAGAATTTAAGAGTAGATGAAAAAACAAGAGCAGATACTTTAATAATCAAATCTATTCAAGAATGTGTAACGAGAATAGAAAAGTTAGAAAATCAAAAATCGGACAAACTAATATATAAATTACCAAATTTACAATTATGCAACGCTTCATTGATTTAAATTAATAATATTAATATGATTCATTAACATTATTAATTAAACAAATATGAATAAAATTTACTAATAAAACTTTGTCTTTCATAATTGATGACTTTAATGGTTATTTTTTTCACTTGTAATGAAATAAAATTAACCATATTACGGTGATACGTGAAATTAGTTTCATAAAGGTCTTTATTAAGAAAATAATAAATATCAAATAAATTATTTGATGTTAAAGTACGATTACGAACATGATTCAAACAAGTAAATGAGGTAGATGTAGCTAATATATCGTATTCAATTAATAATTTTAATGGTTTATGATTTTGATGTAATTTACCTAAGTCACTTAAGTTAAAAACATATGATATACCATTATTAATATTGATATTATCAATTTCAAAATATTGCATATTATTTAATTTGTAAGACTTATACACTGGTTTAAATTTATTAATATATTTTTTAATAATATTATTATTTTTTATTTTTAATAATCTAAAATCATCTAAAATATACGATATTATTATGTTTTTAATTTCCATTGGTAAATAATAAAATACCATAATATATATAATATATTTACTTTATTTTAAATGCTTTTTCAAATCTAACATAAAACATATTATTAACATCTTTGGAATTCATATTAACATAAAAGAAGGAGTATGGTTTATCATCTACCGCTTTATGATACATATTTAACAGTTGCTCTTTATCAACGATGGCGGAGTTTTCCTCAATGAATGACATTAACTCTGATACATTCTTTAACTTGAAGATATACAACGAACTAGAATTCAACCTAATGATTGGAGCAAGGACACGATATTTTTGAACACTTAAGCAAAAACTAATGGCGTCGTGTCTGCCTCTCGTTGCCAGTCCATGTAATAACTTGCTGTATCTAACAAATTTAGGGTCGTCTGCAAAATCATCAACAATGATTAAAATTGAATGTAGTTTCTTCATCTTCTGTTCTTTCATATAATGAATTATCTTTCTTTGTGTGTTAATTATTTCTTCCAGTTCTTCAGGTTGGTAGGTGTCATAATATAACTTTTCTTTTTCGTCATCAACCTTCATATTATCTTTTTGATATTTCTTGACTTCAACGAAGGTAGGGTCATTATGAACCGACGGGCTAAAAATGAATATACGGGCGAAGCAGTCCCTATAAACATTTAGGATAAGGTTTTGAATTAAAACTGTTTTGCCACCCGTTGATGAAGCAACAACAATTGAGCGAAAAGGTAGTTTTGGTACATGTTCATATTTAGATTGTTTGAAATCGTAATCAGTTATATTTATTGGTTTTATTATTGGAACATCAGACATAATAAAATAATATTAAAGTTATTTAGAAAATATTTTATATTTATTATTTTATATGAATAGAAGTTATTCGGATTATATTGATATAATAGATAAAGTAGAAAATATAGAACAAGTAATACTAACTGATAATAGATTTAAAAAAGTATGCTATTTTGTTTTAGAATTAATTAAGTTTGTGATACAATATATTAAAAATATAAATATTAATATAGATGGGGAGAAAGAAAAAGAATAAGACAGAATCAGTTGTTTCTTCAACAGATGAAGATAGTGAAGAAGTTATTAATAAAACAGCAGTTATTGAGTTTGCTTGTCCAATGTGTAAAAAGATGTTAGAAATGAAAAATGAATTAGAAATTCAAAAGAAAGGAAATTGTAAATGTTCGTGTATTCCGACAAGTTTCAAACTAAGTAAAAACGATAAACGAATAAATATCGATAAAACCAAAGACAGTATCAATTTAGAAACAGATGTTCATAATATTGCTATCAAATGGGGAAGGCATGCATCACCATCCGATAATGGTGATAAGGAAACACAGGAAACTGTTAAACAAATAATGAAAAATTAGTATTTAAAGAGTAGATTTAACATAATTGCAACATTTAGTTTTAAAAGTTTAGTTTTATAATTTAGTATATATTTTACATGGCTGAAGGATTAGATAAGATTGTTAAACAACTAAAAAAGGTTTTAGAACAGAATAATAATATTTTGGAAATCTTACAAGAAATGGAAAAGAAGAAACCACTAACAAACAGTTATCAAAGTCAGGAAGTAGATAGAACCAGAGCTGAATATAAAAATAAAAGAAATATTTATTTAAACAAACTTAATAACAAAGAAATTAAAGAACCGAAGGCTTCAACTATGACATTTTATCAAATTGACTATGATGAAGATACAGGGGTTTATTCATAATATATAAACACTTAATGTTTAATCATTAACTAACAAAATTTCGTGTCTCAAAAGCGGTTTGTTTATTTCTGCTACTTTGTAAGTTTTATTACCCATAATATCATATTCAATTTTATCGATATTGAATATTTTATTAGACCATTTAGAGTTATACTCCTTTCTGTCGGTGTAATTACCCCTTTTCTTTTGAAACACTTTTACCTTGTCGTTCTCCACTATTCTGGGATACTTTCTTTTGTTTTTTTCTCGTAGTTTAAGATTGACCTTTACATTTATTTCATTGTCGTCCTTGTGTGCTTCAGACGGTGTCATCCTTGTTGATGAGTGAGATGTGCTGTTATACTGTTTCAATGCCGGCGTTAGGGCGTCGGTCCATTTCATGTTGTTAAACCTAACTCTATCGTGAATTTTGTTTTTCATCGTTCTAATAAAACGCTCGGCCACATTTGCGTGGGTCTTCGTAACGATGTGGTTTATTCCTTCACTGTTGAAGAAATCCTGAACGTGATTTTTAGTTGCAAACGCTCCGTCGTCATCAGAATACACGGACATCGGATAACCCATCTTTTTAAAGCTTGCTCTCAACGCCTTCAAAACGTTCTCTCCGTCTCTTTCCTCCATCGGTATTACATCTGCTAATTTACTGAAGATGTCAATCACGACTAAAGCATACTGTGGAACGTTCTTGTCTTTTGCTAAAGGAGACATATGCATTATGTCTATTTGATATTCATATCGTGCGAATGGAGCGGTATAGGAATTAGTTCCTCTATAATTTTTGATTTGTTTATTTGGCTGTTTCTTTAAGAAAGACTTTACATCGTCTAATGTTATTGTTGGGTCTTCTTCCTTTGCCTTCTTGTGTGTCGCTTGTGTGCTTCCGAAACCCTCGTCTAAGTCGTAATAGATGTTGCTGATTATTTGGTCTTTTGTTAATCTCGCCATTATATTAAATTGTTAGAAAATATTTTTTCAATATAAAGCCCCACCCCTTAACATAAAATACAAACTACTTAAAGAAAAATGGATATAATATAGTAAGAAAAAAAAATGACACTGTTTAATTATGATAAATGTCCTTGTAAAAATAAAAAATTTAAGTCTGTCGTGGCACTAGCTAATATTTTACCTGTTGATGTTTGTAATCTTATAGGTGGTTGTATTAAACCAACATGTTTTGATTGTCGGTATTTGATAGAAGAAGAAGAGCATTTTATGAGTGATAAAAACATTCCTGAAGAAGGACTAGAAAAAGCAGAGCTTCAGTTAAACATTATTCAACAAATACAAAATAATGATATTACACAACTAACAGGATACCATTTTAGTTTAAAACATTACAGAAAAAACATTGACAGAGTATTTGATATACAAGAAGTTAAAGAACGGTTTAAAAATAGAAAAATGTATTATCAAGCATTAAAATCATACTGTAAGAATAATGAATATGAAGTTTGTGTAGTTTTAAAACATTGTCTTAAAGTTGAAGAATTAAAATATTGGAAACAAAATGGATTTTGCTTTCCAAACCTAAACAGTTGGTGGTCATATAGAAATAACAATTATTATTTGAGACATATTCTTAGCGATTTAATTGAAATTTACACAGACCAATTAATAAAAGGATACGAGCATTATTTTTGTGAGTATAGTATGAGTTGTTATAGTGGTTGTATCGCTGGTGAGATTGAATACGGGTCAAATTAACTTTTGTTTATTAATATTATTATCTTATAATATGATTAAACATTGTTTTATAATCTAACAAGAAGGTTAAGACATTTAAATTAAACCTGAAACCCAGACCAGCCGACCAGCAACCCCCTAGCCAATGAGAGATGTTAATATTATTTTTAAAATGATGTATGAAAGAAGTAAGACAAACCAATTAGATTATTATCCTGAACTGAAATTATAATCATAATATAATAATAACATGTAAAATCTTATATGTTATAATTATACTGAACTTTTAACCTATAAAACATAGCTAGACAATCACATAAAAATCACATAAAAAGAAGTTGTTAAGATATATTAAGAAATGGTTGTGAAGCAAACTATAATGAATAATTATGGAATGACAGAAGAAAAAGCAACAGAAGACTATGGTGAATTCTTCAAATGCAACAGATGCCTTTATGATAAAACAATTGATGAATTTGGAAATGTAAAAAGTGGAAAAAGATATAAATATTGTCAAGAGTGTAGAGCGAAAATAAATAATTGTAGAGATAAACGTCAAAGAAAACAAACGACCCAGCAACACCCCAGAACTTGATAACTACTAAAAGGGTCAACTCTTTCAAATGAAAAAAATGTTTGCCCCCAGCCCAACAATGAACAAGGGGGACAATTACCAAAATGATTACCTTAACGAAAACGATAAATAAGCTCCCTAAAAACCCTCTTTTAAAAACGAATAAGGGGGAACACAGATTTGAGATGAACATAAAAACCATAACAGGCAACCCTCAACAGACTTCCCCCCAGGCCCCCTACTTCTTCTATTTTTTCCCCCCCCCCCCCGGTCTCAGGCTCGATTCCTCCCTGGTCCATCCCCCCCCCCCCGGGCAGTGGCTCAGTGTTCAGCAGTCTCGGTTTGCCCGTTTTGGACTTGGTGCTACGAACTTTTACATGTTCCACGATTCAGCTTGTTCATTTGAGACCTCAGTCTTCTCGGTAAACCACCTCGCAAGAATCTTTGCACACGCAGCATGCAGAACCCAGAGGTGCTTGCAGACAGCTTCTGACGCCTCTCGTTGTTTTCATTTTTCAAGGTTTGCCACGCCACCATGTGCGTTTGCGTGTCGCATCCTACGAATCTTGCCGGGCCTCTCGTTGTACACAAGCTACCTATGAATCCACTCTGTCACCGACCCACCTCATGCAACAACTCCTAGCTTTCGTTCACCCGCTCCTCAAGTTTCCAGGGTTGCGCCTCGAGGGTCTGGGGGAGAAACAAATGTTCTCAGATCATTCAGCCGTCGAAGATTGGTCGATGGTTTCTGTTGGTGTCCCTCTGCATGTATGTCTCACTTCCTGAGTTCTTGGACTTTAGTCACTCTCTGGGACGACCATTTCCCAGGCATACCCGTAGACTTTTAGACTTTAGAGGGAGGTATGTTTGTTTTGCCACTGAAAGCTTGAATTTGTCCAGGGAGTAACAGACCACTAGGTAACCACAGGCAAACCTCTCGTTTCTTGGACTGCCAGGACCGAATCCAGGGGCCAGGAGGCCGGGCCCTTGTATTATTTCCTGTTTTTGGAGGCGGTTGAATGGTTATGTCAACTGGTCTGTTTCCTCAATGGCAATGTTTGGGGGAGGGAGTATGGTGACCCCCTGACTTTGCGGCCAACAAACCGAAACCATATTATGGGCAAATGGGTAGTTTGCTGTTGCTGTAGCTTGGGGCTATCTTTATCTAGACAACAATGGTAGCCATGGCTTACTTGGGGGGCACTGGAAATGGTCATGGACCCGTTTACAGAAGTTTGCGAAGCTGTCCTAGTGATTCATGGCCATGGCCGGTGGAGCCATTGTCCCTCAAGGCGCTCCATTCGCCTTTGGCGTTAGGTAGTTTAGGCCTAGGTGTTCTTGGGATCACCTATGGCGCCCTCCCCGGGCAAACTGGACTATCTACTGACTTGTGGGATGACATTGTGGGTATTTATTTACTCATCTTGCGGCGCACTCTCTCCTTCTGGATCTTACAGATCTTTCCTTGATTGTGATTTCTCCTCCTCTTACACTTTGTCAGTCTTCAGCAATTGCTCCATTGACTCTTACCTTCACGACTCCTATGACCCTTCTCTTATCTTCTTCAGTGATCATATGTGGAGCAAGACCTTACCCAGGGTTTTACCTGTTTTTCTGATTCTCTTCCTCAAATACATTCAACGTTTATCCGGCCAATGCTCGCATCTCGGCAATCTCATTCTGATTGCGTTGCAGGTATACGGCGTCTTGGATACTATGCTCTTCTACAACCTGATGAGCTTCGACTTGGAGACCCGCTTCGATGGTGGGGTGTATGTATTGCAACCTCTGACCTCCACGCCTATTGTATTCGGTGTATTCTTCTATTTATTGATTTTATTCGTGATGATCATCTTTGAGGAGCTCTTATTTGTATTGTGATTGCAGTATGTTTCAGCTCCTCTTCTTCGTGGTGCATTGTCTCTCTGCTCGTGGCATCTACCTACGTCTTTGACAAGAAGGTACAACGGGCGGGTTGGGTCGCGATTGCTGGTCTTTTGTTGCTTTACAACCACTATAGCGCCTGTGTCAATACCCCTGCCCTCCAAGAATTTCTTCTCATTTTGGGAGGGCTTACTCTGTTGTGGATCTACTGTCGAATTTCATCTGTTCTTACCGTTTGCATCGTCATGTTCGCTGGTATTCTGGGACTGTTTCAACAGTTCTCCATTCTCCTTTGGCATCATCTTGATCTGTTCCTTCTTTTCGCTTCGCTTTTCAAGCTTGTTGAGATTTGCTCTGATCTATTTCTCCGCTATGGGACCATTGGCTCGACTCAAAATATCCCAGTTTATTGTGCCCGGCATGCCATGTTGGTTTGGCCCCACCCTCGCTGGTGGAAGAACATTTTTGTGGGGGCATTGATGGGCTTTGACCTCGCGCTCCTTTTTGGATGTTGGGTCTTTTGCAGCGGGGCGCGTATTTGCATGGACATCGTGCAGCTTTGGGTCGGTCGATTGAGGTGGTTTTTTGTCCTTCTTCATTTTGAGCTGGCGCCGTATAAGCAGCTTTGCGCGACGAATGAGTGGAACACGGAGGAGGTCTGGGCACCGGGGGATCCCTGCTTTCAGGATGTTGTTTGCCGGCTTCGCACGACGCCCAACTCTGGGAGAGGTGCCTGCTTTTGGAAGTCTCTCTCACAACATCTTTGTGGGAGCGCTCGATCCTGGCGGGCCTTGAAGGAGAAAGCCCTTTCTGGGCACGCTGATGCCGCTAAGTATGGAAAATCCTACACTTGGGCTGATCAGACAGCCACTCAGGTTGCAGCGGAGGGGCTTGGCGTCGAAATCTGCATCGTACAATCTGATAGCAACAGTATGGGCATCATCAAAGGGCGCACGATTTTGTTTCAGTATGGTCAGGAGCATGCGAGAATAGTGCACATCCTGCTTTGTAATCAGCATTTTGAGGCTGCGTATGGAGTGAGCATCTATAAGACTGGCAGCCCTCGACCTTGGGCGATCGCTCCTTATACTCACTTGGATTTTGACGAAGCCTCCTTTGTACATCGGCCCATTACATTGGTGAATGCAGACTGGATGCCCAGGCGACATCGCAGGCAACGGCCGTGCAAGCCTTTTCTTATCCATGATGATGTGCAAAGCAGCTTTTCCACATCTCAGGAGAAGTACAAGCTATCTCGGTGGCTCAGCTACGCCCTGAGGCACGGTATAAAGCCTTTGCAGCTACGTATCAATGCATCAGGTTACACGCCCCTTCAGGCTTTGCAGTGGCACAAGCCTTCTTTGACAGAGGACTTGATCAAGGACATCGTGAAGACTGACAAGAAGCAACGTTTTCACCTTGATGCTGCCCCGGATGGAAGCCTTCAGATCAAAGCTGTGGCTGGTCACTCCGCAGGTGTGCAGGTGAAACCCTCTCTGCCCAAGCTTCATGAACTGCCTCGGCTACTTGTACATGGAACTCGAGCCACTTGTATGCCTGGGATTACAGCTCTTGGACTGGACAGCCGCAAGAGAGAGCACATACATTTTGTCGATGCCTCAGACCGTACATCAGTCGAGAATCAGTTGCGACAGAGCTGCACGGTATTTATCTACATACGGTCAAAGACGCTCAACGATCACAATATACCTATTTATCGTGCAGGGAATGGAGTATACTTGGTGCAGGATACAATCATGCCGGAATTGTTTGACTCGGTGGAGTGGAAAGATCCTGATCAGGGTGATCTGCCGTATGAACAAGCAGAATTGGAGCAGCCCCTTGGCACTCGGGATCGATCAAGGAGCCCTACAGGCGTATCGCCCTCGGCTTCTGTCAGGCCTCCTCTTCCGCGCCGTCGTGCAGCTGTTTTCCTTGCCAACAGAGACAGATCTCCCTTGCCCCGGCGGCGCAGATCATTTTGAGTCCCTAGTAATGATGAGGTTGAATGGATTCATCACACTGACGATGAAAGTACAGGTTTGCATGGTGGAGCCTCTTCCAGCCCTTCGTAGATCTTCTGATGAAGCCGAAGACCCTGCTCCTTGCAAAGCCCTTGGATATGGAGACGGCGATCAGCAGGTTGCTATATCAGTAATTATATTAAGAGTCCCAGATCCATGGGGTTTAGACCTTACCTCAATTTATCTCAAATTATCTCAAATTATCTCAAATTATCTCAAATGATCTTATTTTTGCATCTAATGTGCAAAAAGATGCAAAAAATGCAAAAAGATGCAAAAAAGTGCAAAAACATGCAAAAAAGTGCAAACACATGCAAAAAAGTGCAAAAGTGCAAAAAAGTGCAAAAAACACAATGCAACAAAATGCCCAAAAAACTGCAACAAAATGCAAAAAATGCAACAAAATACAAAAATACAAAAAGAGTGCAAAAACAATGCAAACATACATGACACAAATGCAAACAAGGACAAACACATGCAAGAACATACAACATGCATTAAGTGTGTGTCACTCAATTCTATAATAATGATTATTTTTTATTGTTTGATGAGGCCTCCAAATCCGTTGGTAAAGGTGTGTTGTTTGAGAAGGGCCTGGTGTGTGGGTGTGGGTGTTGTCTTTTTGTTGCTCGTTGTTGGTTGTTGGTATGTTAGTGTTTGTTTGTTGTTTGGTGTTAGTTGTTCTTTGTTTGTAGGTTGTTGTTTGTTGTTTGTTGTTTGTTGTTTTGTGTTTGCTGTTTGTTGTTTGTTTTTGTGTTTGTGTTTGTTTGTTTGTTTGTTTGTTTGTTTGCTTGTTTGCTTGTATGTTTGTTTCTCTGTTTGTTTGTTTGTTTGTTTGTTTGTTTGTTGTGTGTGTTTGTTTGTTTGTTTGTTTGCTTGTTTGTTTGTTTGTTTGTTTGTTTTGTTTTGTTTTGTTTGTTCGTTTGTTTGTTTGTTTGTTTGTTTGTTGGTTGGTTGGTTTGTTTGTTTGTTTGTTTGTTTGTTTGCTTTGTTGTTGTTTGTGGCGGTGGTGTAGTTGTAGCTTCAGTTGCAGTTGTAGTTGTAGTTGTAGTGATGCTTGTAGTTGTAGTTGCGGTCGTAGTTGGATTTCCACTTGCAGTTGTAGTTGTAGTTGCAGTTGTAGTTGTAGTTATTGTTGTAGTTGCAGTTGCAGTTGTAGTTAGTTGTCGTTTCTTGTAGTTGCATTTGTAACTGTAGTTGTAGTTGCAGTTGTAGTTGTTGTTGCACTTGTTGTAGTAGTTGCAGTTGTTGTTGTAGTGGTAGTAGTTGTTGTTTTTGTGTCTTGTTAGTTGTTTGCTGGGTGTTGTTTGTTGTTTGTTGTTTGTTGTTTGTTGTTGTTGTTGCTGTTGCTGTTGCTGCTGCTGCTGCTGCTGTTGTTGTTGTTGGCAGTGGTGGTGGTGGTGATGTTGTTGTTGTTGCTGTTGTTGCTGTTGTTTCGTTTGTTGTGTACGCTGTGTTTGTCGCGTGTGTTGGGTTTGTTGTGTTAGTCGTGCGCGTGTGTGTGTTGTGTTTGTTGTTTACCCTTGTGCGTTCGCATTAGCAACAGTTAGACCCAATTGTTCCGCTTGCGCCGCCTTAAGTTGTTGATTTTCCAGAAGATGAACGGGCCCGATCATGGCTTGCAGTGATACCCTTTGTCAATATCAATCATTGACGAACAGGCTCCGAAATTGCCCTCCCCATTCCCTCAAAATTCCTTCACAATTCCCTCGCAATTCCCTCAGAACTCCCTCAACAATTCCCTCAACAATTCCCTCGGAATTCCATCAAAAATCACCGCGAGGCCTTTTTCGAAATCACATCAAAATTCACTCCACGTTCACCTCAATCACATTTCCTTCAAAATCCCAGCGCGTTCCCCTCAAACATCCAGTACACTTCCCTCACAATCCCAACAACATTCCATCAAAATTCCATCAAAACCCCATCAACATCCCATCAACATACAAACAAACACCTCAGCATTCCTGCAAATGTCCTTCATAATTGCCGCGCAATTCCCACACAAGTCCTTCAACATCCTCTCAAAATCACCTCAATTTTCCTTTGAACTTCCGGCAAGATTCCCGCACAATTCCCTGAAATCCCTAAACATTCCATCAAAATTCCCTCAACATTAAGAACTTTTTGGCGAGTTTATCTCAAAGTGCCTCAACGTGCTGAGCTTGTTGACTGTGTGGGCCCAAAGCTGCTTAACAAAGTTATATCTGAGTGTCCAAAAAGTCTCAACTCATTCTTGGTATGCCCCCGCCACTTTTTAACAAATTTACCTCAAAGAGTCTCACAACTTTCAGCTTGTTCACAGTCTATGCCCGCCACTTTTCGGGAAAGCCATCTCAAAATATCTCAACTCGCTTCATGTCACATGCATATTTGAGATAATTTGAGATAATTTGAGATAATTTGAGATAATTTGAGATAATTTGAGATACTTTGAGATAATTTGAGATAATTTGAGATAATGTGAGATAATTTGAGATAATTTGAGATAATTTGAGATAATTTGAGATAATTTGAGATAGAGTCTGGGGTGAGTGTTTTGAGATAATTTGAGATAATTTGAGATAATTTGAGATAACTTGAGATAATTTGAGATAATTTGAGATAGAGTCTGGGGTGAGTGTTTTGAGATAATTTGAGATAATTTGAAATAATTTGAGATAATTTGAGATAGAGTCTGGGTGAGTGTTTTGAGATAATTTGAGATAATTTGAGATAATTTGAGATAGGGTCTGGGTGGGTGTCTTCAAATAGTTTGAGATGTTTTCAAATAATTTGAGATAGAGTCTGGGTGAGTGTTTTGAGATAATTTGACATAATTTGAGATAATTTGAGATAATTTGAGATAGAGTCTGGGTGATGTTTTGAGATAATTTGCGAGGATTTGCGTTAATTTGAGAGAATTTGAGATAATTTGGGATACTTTGATACACTTTGTGACGTGGAACAACTGGGCGGGCTCGTTTAAAATTTCTTGGGGCCTCGGAAACCTCAAACGAGCCCACCCTTCAAACCTCGTCGGCAAGGGTTCAATGGCTTGTTGGGTTTGGGAGAGATGCTTTGAGGTAGAGTTTAGGGTGAACGTTTGAGATAACCTGTATTGAGATGAAACGAACTTGAGATAGGGTTTGACTAAAATCGATTGAGATAAACACATGTGCCTTGAAAAAACTTGAGGTCGTTGTTCATTCTAGCGCATACGCGTGAGGCTCGAAATGCGACCGCCCAAAAATGGCCGACCCCCCCCCCAAGCCGCGCGTGTGCCCATGCACTACTGTTGTTGGTTGTTGGTATTTCAGTGTTTGTTGTTTGTTTTTGTTTCGTTGTTCGTTGTTGGTTGTTGTGTGCTGTTTGGAGGTTGTTGTTTGTTGTTTGGTGTTTGTTGTTTGTTTATTTGTTCGTTTGTGTTGTTGTTGTTTGTGGTGGTGGTGTAGTTGTAGTTGCAGTTGTAGTTGTAGTTGTACTTGTAGTTGTCGTTGTAGTTGTCGTTGTAGTTGCAGTTGTAGTTGTAGTTGCAGTTGTAGTTGTAGTTGTAGCTGCGGTTGTAGTTGTAGTTGCAGTTGTAGTTGTTGTTGCAGCAGCAGCAGCAGCAAAAGCAACAGCAACAAACAACATCAAACAACTAACAACAAACGACAAACAACAGACAACAATCAGCACCCAGCAAACAACTAACAACACGCAAAAACAACAACTATTACCTACAACAACAACTGCATCTACAACAGCAACCGCCGCTACAACTACAACTGCGACTACAACTACAGTTGCAAGTGCAACTACAAGAAACGACGACTACAACTACGATTGCGACTACAACTATAACTACAACTACAACTACAACTGCTGCTGTTGTTGTTGTTGTTGTTGGTGGTGGTGGTGGTGGTGATGTTGTTGTTGTTGCTGTTGCTGTTGTTGCGTTTGTTGTGTGTGTTGTGTTTGTTGTGTTTGTTGCGTTTGTTGTGGTAGTCGTGTGTGTGTGTTGCGTTTGTTGTTTGTTGTTTGTTGTTTGCTGTTTGTTGTTTGCTGTTTGTTGTTTGTTGTTTGTTGTTTGTTGTTTGTTTTGCGTTGTTTGTTGTTAGTTGCTTGTTGTTTGTGTTGTTTGCGTTGTTTGTCAAAACATAATGCACGGCACTCCTGAACACACACACATGTGAAAACAACAACTAATGCAAAACCAAATGCCAAAAAAAGCAAGTTGCCTTCAACCTCGCCAACATCCTCGAGATAATCGAGAACGGCATTCCTGAACACACACATGCGAAAAAAACAACAAAAATGCAAAACTAAAGTTCAACAATGCAAGTTGCCTTCAACCTGACCTACCTCTTCGAGATAATTCGAGATAATTCGAGATAGCCAAAAACCCCCAAATCTAGACCCCATGAATCTAGACCCCATAAATTGGTTAGGGACTATACGCAAGGGTGCTGTTCATCCACTTGCCCCTGTCAAGCGCTCGAAACCACGATCATCGAAGCCTTCTGCACACAGTTGCAACACAGAGCAGTCTTTTGCATCGACACGTGCTACAGCAGCTCAGGCTTATCCTGAAGATGCAGCTTGCAATTTTGGAGCAACTCAGGCCCTCGTCACTGAACTCTTGTCCCAGCTCCATGAGGCTCGTAGTAAGAACAGAAAGCTCAAGCGCAATTTTCGCCAGAACAAAGCAACTATCAAACAATTGACTATGCAGGCGAAGACCTCCCGCCCTGTGCTACAAAGGCACAGGCAGTCTCAGGATGTCACTTCAGCTCGACCGCCACTGCCTAGAAAAAGACACTGTCAGGGTGGAGAAACATGTTGTCTTGCTCCCGGCATCAGTATTTACATGCTTCACATCCTTCCTGTGGCTTCGATCTGCATTTGCCTGTACCTCCTATTTGGGGATATGTTGAGAAACCTCTCCCTCCATCCCTCTGATGCTGTTCCTGGCAATTGGCTTCTCCCAGTTGCGTTTGAGATCATCCGTGATTTTCAGATCCAAGATCTTGATTTTCTGCTTCGTTCTTGTGGATTCCATATTCAGGCTTATTGCAATTCTAGGTGTGGCTCTCTGGCCTCCCTTTGCTTGCAAACGTGGAGCTTGGATTCGTTCATCGCCCCATTCAATTTCGGCTTTGCACTTTGTTCCCCCTCATTGATTCGACTCTTGCCTGTTTCTGGCTTCCTGGCAGGTTGGTATTTGGTATGATTATCGTCGCTTCGCTGACTCTCCTGGATGGACTGCATCATCAACATGCTCCTTATCTTCCTCGGCCACCGCTTCTTCAATACCATGCTATACTGCAATACGTCACAATATTGCTTGTCACACGCGGTGTCCTCCAAGGTGGTATGGAATGGTATCCGGGCGTTGAGACTCGACGATGGAGACCTGGAGCTCTTCCTCTTGATCTTATGGAACTTGCTAGTGCGCTGGATCTTTGCCCTTTCAATGATCTAATTCTGCAGCTTGCACCTCTGACGAAGTTCTTTACTTTCAATAAGCTGGCCACTATTCCCCATGAAGAGATTGCCCAGCTCACTGGATTGGATTCTTTGCTGGCAAAATAGGTTTTCATCATGATCTTCAACTCAGAGGAGCCATTTTTGATCTCTATAAGCACGTTGCTGTTCCTGACAGGCTTCGTCTTTATCGCGCGCTTCTTGACCAGAATGTAGATGGTAAGTATCTTCGGGAAATCACTCCTGCAGACATTCCTGAGCTTTCCCCAGATCACTCTTCAGGATTGCCAGGCGGGTTTCTGGAGAGTGTCTTGACTCTTCATCTGATGAGGACCTTCCTAAGGAGCTTGGGTTTTATTGTCACTGGAGGAACGGCCACGATTCCCCTCTCTCCTTTCTCTCTCTCTGGTGGAGCGCCCAAATTTGTTTTCGGGAATTCTACCCCTTTTACCACTGGTTCTTCAGATGGCCCTTCTGCGCGGAATGCGCTTTCTATTTGTAGGCAAGTTCAGGCTTACATGGATGACCTTCTCTCCTATCAAGCCGAGCTTCGTTTGCAGAATGCAAGATTGGTGCAGCTTCTACAAAGGCAATACGAAAGAATGTGTGCCCTTAACAGGGAAATCCATCTTCTTAGACACAATGCTGCTGCTTCTTCTTCGAATTGTTTGGCCCAATTTTCCTCTGCAATGAGCTGCCCAGTATTACCCCCACTGTTCCATTTTCGGTGGTCTCAAACGTCAGAATTGATTCTGAAGTGCCTCAGATTAGGAATGCTAATGGGACCCTTGCTGTCCAAGCTGTGCACGATATCGATCCCATAGATGCCTATTCTTCGGCCGAGCCAGAAGATCATGTTACTGGAGGAGCCGAGGTACTCCCGCTTCAGAATCCGGGAACACTGCTCAAGATGTTGGAAAAGCTGTTCAGAAGCTCCTCAAAATTGGAACTGGCTCTGACAACAAGCAAATTAGAGCCCTTTTGCTTCTCAACCCGAAGTTGGTTCCCAAAACTATTAGCGATCAACCTGTTCCCAATCTTTTGAGTATGGTCACTGCTGCTGCTCGACGTATTGGCCTTGCCCCTATTTCAGAGTTTGATAGGCAGCCTCCCCCTGTGGCTCCCAGAGCCAATACCAAGGGTCCTGGGGATTCCAAGGGCAAACCCCAGCTTGCTCTGCTGCACTTTCAGGACTTCGACAGCTCTCAGTTGCATGCTAGGTCCTCAACGGCTTCCCCAGCATTGGTGCTATGCGACAAGGGTGGAGACTCGCTAGGAACGATATCCTCCCGGCTGCCTTCCGTATGCTTTGCAAGATTAATGATGAACACGTTGCTTCTGGCAAACATCCCTCCAAAATCTATGTGGTTTTTGAAGACGTGGTCGTGGTGTTGCGCATTGCCAACTGGAGAAACAACCCTTTCTTTGACAGATTTACCCTTCGTAGGAGACTTGTTTGCAAGACTGCTGCTCCAACTGTTCTCGCGCGCAGGCGTCCTTTTACATTTGCCCCTGACACTGACGTTACTCTTGATCCCAGCAGTCCCTCTATTTGTACTGACATTCAAAATTCGCTGAAGTTCAGGCCCTTCGAGTCTGTCCCCCTTGACATTTGGGTTTCCCTTGACGGTCTTTCTATTCGAAAGGCCCTCAAGGTTGCTGCGGTCCAATTTCGTGGCGCTATTACGAGATGGGCCTTTATTCGCACCTCTTGGGAGAACCGCCTTATTTTGGACAACTGTGTCGCGCACGCCTGGACTCCTTCCTGGCATTTGGCTGTGCCTATCTGCGCGCTCTGTGGTTACAGGTGTGGGCGCCGGCAGCGCCTTCTCTTGCCTCTCCAGCATGCCAAGTGCACTGTGGTTGCTTCTTCGCAGCTTGTTATTAACAATGTGCACGATGCTATCGCTGACTGCGATGCAAGTCTGACCACGCTCAAGTCCCTTCTTGCTAAGGTGTCCGGGTAATCGTGTCACCCCTCTTGTCTCGTTCTCATCGGGCCAAAGTGCCCACCCCGCACGCGACCGAAGGCTATGGCCGGTGGAAGGAGGTTTGCCCATGGAATATTGTAGCCCTCTATATGCATACATATATATATAGATAGATAAGATAGATAGATAGATAGATAGATAGATAGATAGATAGATAGATAGATATATGCAGAGGTAGATAGATGGGGCTTCCTCGTGAAGTTCTGAAGTCCCCGCCCGGTTTAGTACTCTTCTCATCGTTTCATCGATTGTGTTAGTAGACTGGTCTGGGGATGGCCACCCAAATTCTTCCCTTCTCCTTTTGGGGGAAACCACCAATGTAGTTGTTTTTGCGCGTGTACAGGAGGATGTGAGATGAATTCAAACAGCGCCTTAGGGCTGAGGCATGATCCCGGCTCCAAGACTTAAACATTTTTTTTCCGTTGGGGTGGTGTGAATGCACCTCGGATGAGTCGTGTAAGTCCAGTTGGGATTTGTAGCCATGATGAGTCAAAGACCACGTTTACACCGGACCTGAACATGGGCAATGTCCTGATGAGTTAGGTGGCAACCCCCTTTTGAAACAAAAGCCCAATCCGTCCAGGGACCCTACTTAGATGGCCTGAGGAAAGCTAAGTCGTCATTCGTAGCCCCCTATAGTTTCCTGAGCCCCCTGCCCCCCTCGCATTTTGAAAGAACTCCCAACCTGGCGAGTGGGTCATTTGTTAGGCAGATGAGTGGCTCCAGATGGACGTGACGCCGCCCCTGCCCAAGAATTGGAAGGCGCAAGATGGGGCGGGGAAAAGACTCGGGACATCGAAAGGGTGTTCCACGCAATGCTTGACATGTGGTTGTTAAACAGCAAAAACTACTTGCATGCAAGTTTTGATTTGGCTATGTTGCTTCTTTGTTCCATTCTTCAAGTAGCGGCGAGAACACGAGACCAGTCTTTGGTCGCAGTGTAAAGTGAAGGTTCATACTGCACCCAATGGAGATAGATCCTACATAACCAGTACGTCTCCCAATGATAGGGTTGCTCCCATGCTATCCAGGTTTTGGAAGATGCCCACAGCAATTCAATTTTGGCCGTTCATTCCGTTGCTGCTTTTCATGGCCGGAAAAAAGGGCTGGTCCAAAGCAGTCCTACCATATACCGGGTTGATCAAAAGGTCCTTTACACGGTGTGACCATTGGGGAAACCACCAAACAAGATGACTTTCACCGCTAAATGGGAAAAGTTAATCATAGTCATTTTGCCAGATACTGGCTTTGTATTCTTGTTGTCGTGTCGCACGGATTACGGATACCCCATTTTGAGCCACCCAGTGTATTTTCTTCGGCATGCGCCCAGTGCAACCAGGACCAAAGACCATGAATTGCGACTTAGAGGACGTCAGCCAACAAGGAGGCTAAAATGGTGATGAGTTCGTTTTGCATGGTCAAGGGACGGGTGCCAAGGCGTTGGTAGGCATGGTCGATACCTCTAAATGGGGTTTAAGAAACCGATGTAAAGGTTGCCATTGAGACCATGACCCCGCCAAAGGAGTTTCAACCTTCAGACATGTGCATATTACTTAGCCCATTCCCTGAAATTGTTTTTGACCACAATCTGCAAACGAACCAGTTTCTGGCTCGGAGACTCCTCTTTTTGTGCCGGAAGGTGCGCACATCGGGCGAGCAGAGAGGCGCGGAGCTTCTGCTGTGCTCTGTGAGCGAAATGCTCCTTGAAATGGGTCCCAAGCTTCCGATTACAAACCACATTCCTCTTTGCTACCATGTATCCCATGGTCAGGGGGCCCTCAAAAACCCAAGACGCCCCCCCAAAAAGGAACCCGATTCGCCCCCAATGGGCCTTATTAGTCGATATGGACCCTGTTGGGGGGGGGCCATTGACAACCAGAGGAATATGTGTATATATATATATATATATATATCGGTATTTTTGTATGTATATATATATATATGTTATATAGATGTATAGGGTATGTAATTCCTGCAAATTATGGGTGCATCGACGACGGCCCAGTTGAAGTTACACGCTCACCTGCACATTAACCTGGAACCCCCAAAGCCATCCAGTTTTGCTGCATTCTAGCGGCAGCTTCAACCATCCATTCCAGGGCTTTTTGCAAGTGAGCAATAGTCCATTCAGCATGCCCACAGAGCTTCACCTTTGAGTGGCTAGTCATGAACAGGTGCCCTTTTGGTGATGTGATGTTTGAGGGCACCCAAAGAGGTAGGCTGGCATGGAGAGACCTTTGTCTTCCGAGCATCCCATGAATCTGGGCCGAGCGTTGTGTGGATCATAGCAATTTGCCCTGGTTTGAGAATCCTTCAGAAAGCCGGCCTGCTTGCAGCGCCAAAATTTGGCCTGGTGTAAAGGGGGGCCTACGGGCTTGTCTCCAAATTGGGAACCTCACACAGTCGCGGGCGGCTGTTGCTTTTTGGCAACCAACCCCAAGTGGCGCACGAAATCGACTCGACGACGCCAATGAACCCTAAGTGGAGTGGACCAGTGGACCCGGGTGCAGTTCAGATATAACAAGGAAACATGTTCTTCGGCCTTCACGGTAGACGATGAGCAGGCGGACTTTTGAGTTGTACTTGTTGTCAATGCTGAGTACCAAAAGGGCCTAAGTAATGTGAATCGGGATTTGGGGTACCAAAAAGCCAAAATTTGGCATGCGTGGGAAAGCAATGTTGGTAATTACTTGTTTGGCCCCTTGTGCTACTTATCAGGATGAGGACTGTCCATGGAGGGGCAACTGTGCCTGGGGACCAGAATTGGTTTTGGCGGGAAATGGATTGTGTATGGGGTCAAGTTCCGCCGCATCCCGGACCACTCAAGGGGTCCTTACAGACAGTCCCATTTTTTAGAATCCCAAAGCAGTCAAATTGGACCCTCAGGATTAACCATTCTATTCTTGGGGGTCTGTCCGAAAAATTGCACAAAGCATGTTAGGAAGCGGGTTTTCCGTGCCTAGACCAATTGTGTTATTGTTTGCTGTTCCTTTAAGCAAAACCAAGGGTTGCTCAAGCGTATGTGGCAACTAACCCTGGTTCCTGGTCCCTTATCCCTGTTTGCAAGATGGGAAACACTCCTTCGTGTCAGGATCCTGGCCTGAATGAGCACTTAGTAAGTGATACATCCCTGTAAACCGCGCTGAGCGGGAATTTCCCCACATTTAACCCACACTGGGGATGTGAGCCACTTACCTGACATGGCATGGTCAAGCAGACCCCAGCCTGGATGGATGCAGCCCTGAATGCTGGTTATAAAGCATCGAATGTTCTCTGCCAATCGGCCTGGATTTTTTTGTTTGCCCATCCTCAGAAAGGGGCTGCCGGGTCAACACCTCGCAAGCTCGGCCAGGCGATGCCGAAGACAATGCCATCCTCGGCCGCGTTGAGGCGATTCGAAGTTTGCATCGGGCGGTCGGTTCAGAGCGGCTTCGTCATCTCAAACTTAGGCCCCCAGGTTTAGGGGGCTCGCCCTTGGACATATACCAAAAAACCGGGTGCTTGTTTGGCATATTTCCCTTGTAAAGGGGGGGCCAACTGCTGCTCGAAGAACCTACAGCAAAGTGGGGTGGGCAGCGAAAACCCGGTTTTGCACCTGCTACTCGTCAAGAGCCCTCTTTCTTGTAGGCTTTTGGAGTAGCAGGGAACTGCCATTGTAGTCCCCAGTTTCTCCGCGCCCTTTCCCTTACTTTTTCTCCATGTAGCAAAATCTCACCCGAGTTCCTTTGAACAAAAAAACAATCACCTATTGGGCAGGAAGTGAGGCAGCAAATGCGCGGTGCGAATTTCACCATTGCACGGGGGGGAACCAGTGTTGGGTGGTTTGCACCCCCGCAGAAAAAACATTTCTGCAGGAACGTGGGGGTTGCCATAGAAACTAGTGCTGAAAGCTAATTTGGTCGCCAAGTCTTGCAACCAGGAGTCCTTTTGTCCCCTTTCTGATTGGATTGCTTCCCATGGGAGAGGCAAGAGTAACCTTTTCGTTCAGTGTGAAACAAAATAATACGGACCCCTCAAAGACTGTTTTATGAGTGTTTTTTTTCCCAACCAAAAGGCTCTGCCGAAAGCGAAAATGAACCAGCCTTACGAACCTGCGGCCCTACAGTAATGTGCGGCTCTGTTGCCGACAGCAACGGGGACCACGGATGCATAAGCCCGGAAACCACCCGACCGCACAGCCGGCCCCCAAGTCAGTAAGCAGTCAAAACTACATACAACAGGTATCCTGGACCGCTAGCCACTGACGAGCCTGGCCAGGGGGGTGGGGTGGTTAGCAAAAGGATGGATCACGACAAACCATCACTTGTGGTTTCTGTTCAACAGTTTGATTCCCAAAACCCCGAATTGATTTCTTATACTTGGAACCAGCCAGCATTTCCGGCCATTTCCGCGGTTCCCAAAAATGGGACACCAAACAACTTGCTGGTTCTCAACAGGGAATGAAGCAATGACCCCTATGAACCATCCTCTATGTGGTTTCCTTATGTTTCCTTTAAGGGAGTCCCCTTTCGGTTCATTCCCAACACCCGGAACGGTCATTCCCTACCTATCGCACCAGCAAGACAACGGCAAACCAAGCAGAATCCAAACACCCACCAAGCACTTGCTGGTGCTCAGGGAACGTGGGAATAGGGCTCCCCTTAAAGGAAACCACCCGTTGGCTGGTTTTTCTTGGTCAGAAACCACGTCTCCGGGCCCCCGATTTCGCACCAAACGAAAAAGCGAGTCAGGCGCTGGAGAGGAGCCTGTCGCAGCTGAAGCGGAAGCTGGAGGCTTGGATGGAGACTCTTTTCCGTGACTTTTGGAAAATATTACGTTTTTTGGTTCTTTTTCTTTTGCGCAGGGTGTCCGTTCCTGCGTGTTTTTGCTTTTTTGTGTTTTGTTTTCTCCCCCCTGTTTTTTCTGAGTTGTTTTGTTTGTGTTTGCGGATGGTTTCCAACTTTAGCATCAAGCCATTGAAATCCTTCAAACAAAGTAGAGAAGTGTCTACATGTTTTGCCATTAAAGTGCACTGGGCTTCTTAGGCGTTTCGGGGGGAGGCCTCAATTTATGCCAAAGGGGGATGACCCCTCAACCCAAAGCTGATGTGGCCTTTGCATCCCTGTTTGTTGGATGGTTTGAAATTTCCATGTAATTATGCAGGGTCATGCAGGCTACAAAGGCACAACTTGAAAGTCTTAGATAAAGACCTCAGTAAGGACATCTTTAAAAACTTAAATTAACACGGACGGAGGGGTTCCTCAAAACGGAGATCCCAGTTTTGACGAGCCCAGGAAAACAATACGTCAAAACTGGGAGCCGCTCCGGCGGGTTGGTTTCCCTGATGCTTCTTGGTTGTAGCCTGCTTTGCATGGATAGAGCAGCGCCCAAAACGGATTCCCATTGGCCATTTAGCAGGCTCTGCTACCTGATCTTGTGGTGGTTAGTAAGGCCTATACAAACCTTGTTAACCATGTTAGAAGAGCCGAAAGGTGCCGAAAGCCAATGGGTCTTTGGCGCTGCGCAAATGGCATGCGAGGGCAAGCTCTTGTTGGCGGGCTGATCTACGTTGGCCAAGGCGTGTGAATTTGGCCTTGGTGGACCATGGCGTGCGGAACGCGTCATCGGTGCAGATCGTTGGATGCGGGTGTGACTTCCCCAAAGTACGGAGAACTGTGGAATAATTGTTAGTCGCGTGCTCAAATATTCATCCAAGCGCTTCTGTCTGCAAGCACTCTGTTTGGGTTTGCAGCAGAAGAAAGCTGAAAGCGCTTGGCCCAGCTTGAGGCGCGTGCGAGCTTCGCGGACTTGGGTTTTGCATTGAGGACTTCTCGATACACCGTGGTCAGACAGTGGGTGTCTCTCAAAGCAGGGTTTGGGTCGCTGAACTATCAACTTCTTTTTTGGGTTGCTTCTTCCCAGGAACATCGAATCCCCCTGCGAAACAAGGAGTTTTACTCAAAAGGGTCTGGCTTCCTTCCGGTAACGGGAGTACCTTCTTCCACTTGTTTTCTGCATCCGTCAGGTGTCCAGCATCCTGGAACCTATCTGGAACACACGAGGATCACCCAATCTGGGTTTGCCCCCCCAAAAAAGGGAAGCCCAACAATGGTGGCGTTCCCTATTGGTTTCCCACAAGCTAACCCAAAAAAGGTTGCCCTACAAGAGGCACACCCGTGTGTTTACATATATATATATATATATATGTGTATATACATACATACAGTTATGTTTAAGAATTACCAGGTCATATATATATATATATGGCTAGATACATATATATATATATATACACATGCATATATATATATATACACATGCATATATATATATATATACATACATATATACACATATACATATGTATATTTACATATGTATGTATATAGAGAAGAACCAGTCAACCGATTTCTGACCCCACACAACTTCTTTCGGGCTCGCGTGGGGCTTTCGAAGCTCGCGCCAGGCCTCGGAGGTGAGAATGGACGACCAGGAGGCGGTGCGCCGGGGACAGCCGCGGCCTCGGATGGGCCAAGTGGCGAGTGAGGGCGTAGCCGCGCAGGGGCGGCTGGCTGCGATCTGTTTGGGTCTCGCCCAAAGGAGCTTGTAGACTCGCTTGTGGATGGGCGGGTGCGATTTGCTGAAGTTTCTAGGCCCAGGAGCTGGTGGAATCCTTTTTCGGGCAATCTTAGGGTTGTTCTGGGGCGAGGTCGCAGGCTGAGGGCATTCTGATTTTGGAGCGGTGAGCTATGATTGATATGGATTCTACCTTCTTGGTCGACTTTTGCGGGTAAGCACTTTTGCCTTCGTTTTGAATTGAAGCGGCAGACGCCGGCCTCCTCATTTGTTTGTCAACATTTTGGTCCACATTTGGCCAACATGTGTTAGGGCCTACCCCCGAGCCTTGATAGGGGCAAACGGGTTTTGGTGTGAGGGAGGCCGGTAGGGTCCCTCATGTTTGGGTCGATCACAAACATAGTCAATCCACCGTTGCTTCAATATGCAGTTTTCTCTTGGAAACGTCCCACTTTGAATCTATGGTTATGTCTATGCAAAAGATCGCGCTTTTTCCAGCGCTTGAGCCAATGGCCGTCGCCATTGAATGGTTCCGTGTGCATCATGTTTCTGTTGAACATGCACACTCCCCCTGCAGCCTTCGGCTGCATTCAAACTTCTTCCCATTCAGAAGAAGAAACTGAAAATTCCTCCGCCAAATCCCCAGCACCATCTGCTACCGGAAGACTCGATGGAGTCCTAGGTTTTGCCTCCATAGTGCTCGCCCGTGTAGTAGTCCTCCCTCGTCCGCCAGCCTTCGCCTTTGGAAATGTGACTACGGGGCCAGCATCTTTCCCACGCTCCTCTGGGCCTCCTCGCGCATAGCCTCCGGATCCAACTTAGTCCCCAGAGCCCCTTGCGCTTGGATCAATGCCCCTCGAAGCGATTCCACGGTCCTTCACGGACGACCAGCCGGAATTCCTCTCCTTCCTGACCTTGATCTGGAAGAAAGTGTACCCTCGCCATGGTTGCATTTGCGAGGTTCGTTGTCGCTCCTGATGAGCGGTCCAGCTGTCCTCCTCGACGGACCGGATACCCAAAGGCGATGTGCCCGTGTGTAGCTTCACCGTGATCCTCCTCGACTCCAACCGCGCTGCATCCAGCGGGAACTCTCGATGGATCGGGTGAAACCTGCGTTTTCGAGGTTTGCCATGTGCACGGATTGCCCATCCCGGCTGGGACCAATCCCACTCGTCCTTGTTCTTGTTCTTGAGCATCGGGGGGACCTTGTACTCCTCGAGCTCCCACGGGAGTACTGGTCCATCCTGATGAAGGTCTTCTTCTTGATTATCTGACCTCCTCCCCTCCTCCGTCTTCTCCTCAATCTTATTTGCCTGCTTGGTCTCCACATTCGGCTGCTTCGACAACCACCTCAAGGCTCGCAGCCGCGGTCGAACTTCTCGCTGGCTTGGGGCCCTGATGTGGGTGTTCCCAATCCTGGGACGGGCTGGTCCCGCATCATCCGGGTTGTTGTCATCCCTCGGACTGCGGCTTCGTTCACGCTCACCCGGTAGTGAAGTGATTCCCAAGTCCCGCAAGCTCACATTGCCTCGCAGTGGAGCCACGGAAGTCGTAGATCCCGTCCAGGCATCTGCTTCGCGAAAAGCTTCCATCCTCCAATTGTCATTGATCACCCGCCGCCCTCGCTCGATATCGACGAAAACCAAATTGGTCTGTCGCCGACTTTCCAGCATCGTGGCGTTGACCCCCGGAGGCATGTTCCTCGGATCCGGTTGAAAATCCCGGTTTCTCCTCAGCATATGAATGCGGGTCGCCACGATGAAGTCTCGCTCAAACGTCACCTCCCAAAAGTCCTCAGGCTCCTCATCCTGTGACCCACGAATTGGACCACCAGGTGGTTCAGGCCATGGCTCACTTGGTGCCTCGATTGGCACCCGACCTTTACCTATTGATGCAGTGCAGCCCGTAGGGCAGTGGTAAAACGGCAAGCGGCAGGGGTCCTCTTGTTTTACCCTCGGGGCTGGTTCATTTTCCCTAGCCCATCTTGACGTCGCCGGTTCATGTTCCCTGGCGATCTTCCTCTCTGTCGGTTCATCTTCCCTGACAGAGGGCCTTGCCTTCACCGGTTCATCACCCCTGGTGACAAGCCCCTTGGTGTGGTCGGTTCATCTTCCCTGACCATCTTGGCAATCCTTCCCTCGAAGTTGCCTTGCTGTGCGGCTGGTTCATCATCCCTACTGGGATAGGGTCGTACTTACGCTGGAGATATAAGTGACTTAGCACTTAGCTTGGACTTATAAGTAACTTATCTTGAACTTAGAAAAGAGGTTTTTCTAAGTCCGCTAAGTTCATTCTAAGTTCATTGAGTTTGCAAACACATGCGTTTTGAAGCATGGCAGTGATGAAGCATTACGCGCTGGAAATCACACATTTTCGTGTGACTCAACGCAGCAGGGCAGGCGCGCGCGCGCATGCAGTTTACGCTGTTTGTTCGCGCTGCTTCGCACGCTTGGCTCGATGGAGCCGGAGCATTTTTTGCACTGATTGACTCGGTCTAATTTTGTTGTGCGATAATCGTTTCTATATAGTGTCTCCGCTGGCGGCCGGTCCGCCTTCATATAGTCGCATCTCCGCCGGCGGCCGGTCCGCCCATTTTGCTTTTCTCGTTTGATGATATATCATTGTAGCGGTGGTTCCGCTGGCGGCCGGTCCGCCAAGCTTTTTTTGCCACGTTCATTTTCATTTCGAGATGGCACTTGAAGCGGTTGTCCGCTGGCGGCTGGTCCGCCCAGGAATTGTTCGGCGTGATTTTTATTTCGAGATGGCACTTGAAGCGGTGGTCTGATGGCACCTTGCGATTTTTTGCATGTTTGGATTGTGAGTGCGCGGATGAAAGGCTGCAAGACTCAATCAAGGCTCCAGAATCCAGACTGCTGACTGCAAACTCCACACTCCAGACTGCAGACTCCAGACTGCAGACTCCAAACTGCAGACTCCAGACTGCAAACTCCAGACTCCAGACTGCAGACTCCAGACTGCAGACTCCAGGCTGCAGACTCCAGACTGCAGACTCCAGACTGCAGACTCCAAACTGCAGACTCCGGACTGCGAACTCCAAACTCCAGACTGCAGACTCCAGACTGCAGACTTCAGACTGCAAACTCCAGACTCCAGACTGCAGACTCCAGACTGCAAACTCCAGGCTCCAGAGTGCAAACTCCAGACTCCAAACTGCAGACTCCAGACTGCAGACTCCAGACTGCAGACTGCAGACTCCAGACCAGACTGCAAACTCCAGACTCCCGATGCAGACTCCAGACTCCAGACTGCCAACTCCAGAATCAAGACTGCAGACTCCAGGCTCCAGAATGCAAACTCCACAGACAGACTGCAGACTCCAGACTCCAGACTCCAGACTGCAGACTCCAGACTCCAGACTGCAGACTCCAGGCTGCAGACTCCAGACTGCAGACTCCAGACTGCAGACTCCAGACTGCAGACTCCTGACTCCAGATCCAGACTCCTGACTCCAGAATTCACAGTCCAGACCCCAGAATCCAGCATCCAGACAGCCCCGCCCCAAAGCCCGGAAAGGCCGGTGCAGTTTTTCCAACTTAACAAAACTTAACTTAACTTAACCTGGGCGGGTCGTGTGGAGCCGTGGAGTCCCTATTGTAACTCAATCAACTTAACTGCAAAACTTTCCCCGTGAGGCCCAGTTGCGTCACCACGACTTAACATAACTTAACTTGGCCCCGTGGCCGAATTCCACCACAAAATGATCAGGATCCTGGAGCCAGGAGTCATTGTGTCTGGAATCTGGAATCTCGAGTCTGCAGTCTGGATTCTGGAGTTGGCAGTCTGGACTCTGCAGTCTGGAGTCTGCGGTCTGGAGTCTGCAGTCTGGAGTTTGCAGTCTGGAGTCTGGAGTTTGCAGTCTGCAGTTTGGAGTCTGCAGTTGGAGTCTGCAGTCTGGAGTGTGGAGTTTGCAGTCAGCAGTCTGGATTCTGGAGTCTTGATTGAGTCTTGCAGCCTTTCACCCGCGCACTCACAATCCAAACATGCAAAAAATCGCAAGGCGCCATCAGACCACCGCTTCAAGTGCCATCTCGAAATAAAAATCACGCCGAACAATTCCTGGGCGGACCAGCCGCCAGCGGACAACCGCTTCAAGTGCCATCTCGAAATGAAAATGAACGTGGCAAAAAAAGCTTGGCGGACCGGCCGCCAGCGGAACCACCGCTACAATGATATATCATCAAACGAGAAAAGCAAAATGGGCGGACCGGCCGCCGGCGGAGAAACCACCCCATGCGACTATATGAAGGCGGACCGGCCGCCAGCGGAGACACTATATAGAAACGATTATTGGACAACAAAATTAAACCGAGTCAATCAGTGCAAAAAATGCTCCGGCTCCATCGAGCCAAGCGTGCGAAGCAGCGCGAACAAACAGCGTAAACTGCATGCGCGATGGCTCACTGCGCGGTCCTGCCGCGATGGCTCACTGCGCGGTCCTGCCGCGATGGTCGCTGCGCGGTCCTGCCGCGATGGTCGTTGCGCGGTCCTGCCGCGATGGTCGCTGCGCGGTCCTGCCGCGATGGTCGCTGCGCGGTCCTGCCGCGATGGTCGCTGCGCGGTCCTGCCGCGATGGCTCGCTGCGCGGTCCTGCCGCGATGGCTCACTGCGCGGTCCTGCCGCGATGGTCACTGCGCGGTCCTGCCGCGATGTGTTTTCCAAACATGGAAGCGGCCCCGCCGCCGCTACGCCGTGTTCCGCCCTGCGCGGTCTAGCCGGGAGCGACCGTACGTCTCGAAAAATGATGCGCGCGCGCGTAGTCCGGTGTCAGGCTTTCTCTCTCGTTCAGCGATGTGGTCCGCGACATGTCAGGGATAGCGCACGCGTGCTTTTTCGCACGCAGGCAGACACGTAGACTCAGCGAGGTAGACGCGTTTGGGACATTGCTTCGCAAGCGCTGAATGACCGAAGGCTGTTTTCCTCAAATGGTGCTAAAAAGCTAAGTCCCAGCTAAGTTCATTCTAAGTCCCGGCGCCCGGAACTTAGCTCGAACTTATAAGTGGGCCTATCTAAGTTAAACATAGACAAGTAACTTATAACTATTCTCGGACTTAGCAAACTTATAAGTCCACTTGTCCCACGTTATAAGTCCACTTGTAGTAACTTATAACTCAAGTTGTAAGTACGACCCTATCCCAGTAGCCGATCTTGATTCCCTCGCAGGTTGGGCCCGATGGCCTTTATACACGAAACCTAAACCAACACCAAGAGCCGCCAGACAAAGCTCCTTCACGGTGTGAGACCGAGGGTCCTGCGGCTTCCAGCAAGCCACAATCCCCATGAGCCCACTCAGAGCCGCCACCTTCATGACCGTGTCCTTGGTGAGCCCCTTCTGGGACCCAAGAGCTTCTTGGCTCACCATTCCATCCACCTCTGATGTGGCCAGGAGCATGCCCGTCATGGCGTAGAACCTGAGCCACTGTGACCTGGAAGCCACCGTCTTCGTGAGGTAGTCCGCGACCAAATCACAACCTGGCAAATGTCGAACCTGCCATTCTCCACCTCTCACTCTTTCTCGCAACACATTGGCACGCAGCCGAAGATGCCGTGTACGCCACGGCCCATCTGGATTCTGAACGATGGCCAACGCCGCCGTGTTGTCCCCGTATATCACTTTCTCCGTGATTCCTCCGCCGTTGTGGCCACCCTCCATGATGTCCAAGACCGCGCAGAGGGAGTCACCCATGATCATGGCCTCGATGTAGCCCACCAGTTCGGCTTCCGCTGTGCTAAGGGTCGCAAACGGCTGGCGGCTGGATTCCCATTGAACCAAGGCGCCACCATAGAAACCGAGAACCCCTTGATGGCTCTTTTCACCCAACGGGGCAAAGGAGATGTCCGCGTACATCTCTAATCTCCTCATTGACCTCGCAAACGGCAAACCACCATCTGGCCCCCTGTCTCCCTTGCAGCCCCCATACACCAGGCCCAATTCCTTCGTACCGTACAAGTACGCCATCATCTCCATGCCGACCTTGACCACCTCCTGCGGACATCGTGTCACATGTTGTGACATCCAAGAGACTCCGAAGGACACATCTGGTCTCGTCCGCACCGATAACCATAGCAGCTCACCAACCAATCCCTGGGCCGCCCGAATAGCTTCTGGCGTCATCTGCGGGTTCTCGGGGATCTCTGGCTTGCTGAACGGGACCGGTCTAGCACACTCCACGTTGTGCCTCTTGATCAGCTCCGCAATGTAGGAGGGCTGAGCCACGTGCAGATCTCCATCTCCATTCCATCTCAACTCCATCCCGCAGAACTTGGTCCAACCTTCATGATGAATCCATTCCGGCAGGCTGCAGACCCATTCTTCATTGATCCGCTTGATGATGCTATCCACCAAGCCTCGAGGTCCGGCTGCCAAGAAATCATCTACGTAGATCACAACGTATCCGCACGGAGCTTGCAGTCCATCTGTCTCCTTTTTCTGCTCCATCACCGCCCACACGTTGGACTCGGTGGTCTGCTGCAGCTTGAAGCTTCGGCCCTCATGCTTCCACTCGAAACCCCTCAGACGCTGGTCTCTGAAAGCCGACCAGTCTGCTGGGCTGGTCTCCAGACCATACATGGCTCCTTGAACAAGCCAACGCTCCGAGGCCGGAACGATGCCCGCTTCCACAAGCACTTTGGGGGGCCTCGTGATGAGGACCCTCCTCTTCTCTTGGCGAGGTGCCAGCAGGAAGGCGCATTTCACATCCACCGTGGCCAGGTCCCACCGCTCGTGTGCCGTTTTCCGTAGGACGCATCTCAAGGCCGTGCCATCGATGCCTCCCGCGTAGTTTTCCTTCTTGTCCACCGCCGACTTCGAGCTTTCACCATTGCCGTCCGTCAACAGGTTGCCACAAATCACTGCCCGAGCTCTTTTCCTGCCCAGAGGTGCCTTGATGGTTGTGACCAGCTTACCCGGGGCGAACTCCGCGTTCTCGATGCCCGGGATGCTGTCCAAATCCTTCTCGTTCACTGGCTTCACCACCTTCGTGCCGTAGACCAAGGCATTATACTCATCGGTCATGGCTTCTTTCCAGCTTTCCAGATCTCTTCTCACCTCCTGAAGCGGCACGGTGCGAGTTTGTAGAACCTTTTCCGGCTCCTCTTCGCAACCTCCCTTCAACAAGGCCATCCGATAGCCCTTCTCACCCTCGTCCTTCTGAAGGTTCCCCAGGTCGTCTTCCAGCTGATTGATGCCACCCATGAGGAACTCCACCGCGGCACCATGTGCAAATCCAAGCTCCTCACCCATGGGGACGACCTTGATTTCCTCTGCTAATGCTTCCTTCAAGCCCCACTGATAGGCGCCCAGAGTCTCGAGCTCTTCTCTTCCTTTGTCTGTTAGCCAAAATTTCTTCAGGCCAGTGTAGTACCCCCCCCCCCGCTTGCAGTTCACGTAGAGCGGGGCCTTCATCTTCGTCCTGAGGCAGTACCCCTTCTTCATGGTCGAGATCTCCCCCCAGATGTGGCCCGCGTTCCATCCGCTGTTTCCCGGTCAGCCGTTGCTTCGGTTTTCCAGGGTTATCGTCCACCTCCAGCTCGTACCGCGCCCTGTCTGCTTCCTCATCTGGCAAGATGGCAGCCCTTGCATGCTGGATGGTCCCCTCATTGGTTTGCACCACCCAACCCCAGCTCATCAATGGGCTCGGACCCAGCAGGCGAACTTCACGAAAAGGTGATGCCAAGGGCCCCTTCTTATGCCATCTCTTTGTCTTCACCATGACCTTAGCATAGAATGGGAGCAGCGGGAAGGTCTCCACCCCAAGTCTTTCAAGCTGTTGCTGATTTCGCTGTAGGACCACATGACGTAGGGCTGCAGGCCACCACTTCGCTGGAGCTCCAGACCCCTTCAGCACCACTCGAAGCCTTCTTTTGACATGGTTGACCTCTGTCTCCACTCTTCCGTTCGCTGCATGATCGTCTCCCGAGGTCATGGTAAGCAGCAAGTTGTGTTCCAAGCACCAATGCTGCACCTGCTTCGAGAGGAACTCCTTTGCTCGGTCACAGTGCATGCGGTAGAGCGGGATCCCCAAGCTGCGGTATTTCACGAAGATAAGGTTCAGGGCTCTGATAACCTCCGTGGCACTTCGGGTTTCCATTACTTCCGTCATGGTGACATTCTGAACCTTGACCCCCTTGAGCGCCTCGGCCATCTCGTCCTTGACCTTCTCGTTGAGCCGCCTTGCCTCGTCATCTGAAGCGCGGGGCTGCTCATCTTCTTCTTCCCATTCACCTGAGACCACATCCTCTTCTGCATCTTCGACCGGCTCTGCTGGTGGATCACCACCTTCTCCTCCTTCAAGAGGTACAGGTACCGTTCCGATGAGGGCATACTTGACCTTTCTCCCGGTGCCTGCATCATCTCCAGCCGAGAAGGGGCCAGCAATATCCAAGTTGAGGACGTAAGCCGGTATATCGGCCTTCAACCTTCTATGGGGCCGATCTATGCCCGCTTCCTGCATGCAAACCCGGCACCTCCGATTGAACGGAGCGTGTCCCCTTTTCACATGCTCCTTCCACTTTTCAAGGGTCATCTTCTTGATCTCCCTCGTGTCTGCTACCTTGTCCCTTGAGCCTTCCTCCAGTTGATCAATCATCACCTTCAGGGACTTCTTGATCGCTGCCACCATCCCAGGTGCCCATTTCGACCAGGTCCTCGTCTGCACCAACCGTCGCTGTAGGTACGCCTCCATCTCTTGATGGCCTTGACCCTTAAGTCCATGAAGCTCCCCCATGCCGGGCAGATTGGTCGCCAGCGTAGTTGGTTTCCTCCGGGGGTGGCCAGCTGCCCCTTGATCTAGGTCCACCAAGATCATGCCATGATCCCGACAGAACTCGCGCACCTCCTCGAAGTTCCAGAACGAGGGGATGTCAAGCTCCTCTGCCTTTGGATCGTACTTGGCCGGGTCCATCGGAGACTCCCCCAGGAACCCAACCGGTTTTCCTCTCCTCCATGAAGAGTCCTCGGCGATCAACCACAAAGCCATCTGCTTGAAGAACAGTGCCGTGTCTCCATTGACCTTCCTTCTGTCCTCTATGGACAAGCCTGGCAGTCCATACCGACTTCGGTCCTGGCTGATTGTGCCGCAACCTGGAAATAGTCCGGCATGGTGGTCCGCCGATCACCGCCCGAATCAGTCCTTTCTTCCCAAGGTGCCAAAGGTATCCCCACAAGGCCGCATCATGAAGGTTCTGCCTCGCATTCTCCTCCATGTCTATCGTGATGACCTCGTAGCCTCTCCAATCTTCCCTTCTCCATTCTTTGGCATCCCTTCCGGCGAAGAGGTGAACCACCAGCCCCTTGCTTCTTTCCCATCTTCTTCTCAAGCTCCTGTTGAAAGGGCTCCGAGCGGCTGCTTCTGCTCCGTCCTCTACTCGGCCCATGAGCTCCAGCACCTCCTCCGGAAGATGCGGGAAATGCCGCAGCCACCATGCCCGATCCGTGGTTACCGCCGTGTGCCCGCCCGGGGCATCCAGGTAATCCATCAACTTCATCGCCGCTGACCGGGCACCCATGACGAAGCCAACAATGAAGCCGACCGTGTCAGGGTGTTTGATGATGCAGCCCTTGGCATTCCACTTGACCACAAAGCCGGCATTGACCAACATCCTCAGTGGTATGATGGGCTCCACCGGATCCAGCGTCAACAGGGCCGACGTGCCAGGGTGCTTGTACAACACCGTGCTTCCGCAGGCCAACTCCACTTCCACTGCCGTTAGATCGCCTCTTTCGTGCGACCTTGCTTGCCTCAAGGCATGCGTTGCCCCTCCGTCCAGGAGGGCAACTGGCTCCAACTCCTCAGCTCCAGCCTGTCTCTTGGCTGCCTCATACTTGATCTGGAGGGCCTTCATCGATCTCAATGATTTCAGCAAGCCCGCCACTTCAGACATCAACCCAGCCTCCGCAGCATGCGGCGGCTTAGGTGTTCCTCCGCCCATGGCCACCGAATTCGGCGGTGCGGTGCTGGGAATCCGACCGGTGACCTCCCGGGACGCCTCCTCCGCGGAGCCCGGTGAGCCAGCCTGTCGGGCCCCTTCACCGCCTGCGCCAGAGCCTTCTCCCGAAGACCTTGCATCCTTCTGCTTCTCGAACTTGGACACCTTGGGAGGGGCCGTTGCTGTCGTCTTGCTCGTGCCCCAGTCCCATTTCTTGACCGGGCAATCCCGCTTCGAGTGGCCCACCCCAGAACATCCGAAGCACCGGTTGTTCTTCTCCAAGCCATCCCACGAATGGGCGTAGCTGCAACTGCCACCCTTCTTGCATCCTCCATCTGTGCCCCAAAACCTGCATGGTGCCCCGAATGACCTTTTGCTTCTGGTCTCCCGTCTCTGCAGCCGGATCCTTGGTTCCAGAAGTCGCCAGGGCCTTGAGTCCCGCCGCTGGCTGAGTTGGATTGGCCGCGTTGGTCGTGGATGAGGTCTTCAGGGCTGTTGCAAGTGAGAGTTCTTCCGCCTCCGCCTGCAAGTACTCCGAGAACTGCTTGATCTTCGCGAGATGAGGGCGAACATCAACTTGAAGTTCTTGGCGAACCGAGGAGATCCGAAAGCTGGCTTGAGCACCCGCTTTCCCGACTGCTTCCGCAATCTTGTTTAGGACCGTCAGCAACACCAAGCCATCTGGTAGTGCCACCTCCAACTCCTCTGCCCTCGCCAACCATCTCCTCCACAGCCTCAACGTCTGCAGGGCCTCCGTCAACGTGTTTCCCACCTTCGGATCTGCCAGGTTCTTGAGCAGATTGCCTCTCTCCGACGTCCCACCTGGCTGATATATCTGGTGAAGGCGAAACATGATCTCCGTGGCCGACATTTTCCTTGCCGAGATGATTTCTCTGCGGATTGGGTCAGGCAGTGCAGCAAGTAGCATGGAAAGCCCCCGTTGCTCCACCCGGTGATTGTGGACATGTTTCTCCCCCAACGAAGGCTTCAGCCTCAGCTTCTCCAAGGGGGTTGCAATCAGCCACTCCGTGTAGGTGGATTCTGCTCGTTGAAGAACATCCTTCCACCACTCTTGAGCTGAACCTGCAATGTCCGCCATCAACGGCCCGATCACCGTCACCCAATCTCCAAAGGTCAACGCTGCCAGATCTCCTCCAGGGGGAGGCAGACTAGGCAACACCAAATTCCTCAGAGCCTCCGACAAGTGAGATGGAGCAGTCGGCTTATTGTCGTCCAATCCCCTCGGAGGTGGTGGTGGTGGTGGAGGTGGCTGAGGTCGATTTCCTTCATCATGAAGCGGTGGAGGACCAAGACCTCCAACGACTCCTCCTTCTGATGCCGTCCTGTAGGAAACATCGTCCCTCGTTCTTGCCGCCTGCAATCTCGCCACTTCTCTTTCGAAGATCTCCTCCGCGTCCCTCATCACCCGTAGTCGCAGAGCTTCAAGATCTTCTTCTTGACCTTGTTGCCGTCCTCGGTCATCGGTGGTCGCCCTGCCAGCAGACACAGGTTGTGCTTGGGCGGCCCTTCTTTGAACCTCAGTTCTCGACTAGCTGAAGGATGCCCGTCAGGTGGTCCACGCAGTTGACCATGCCCTTCAGGTTCTCCCGAATCATGACCATGCCTTACTCCCGGATGTCCTTGGTCTTCTCCACCAGCCAGGAATTGCCCTTGGGGTACTACAGCATCGTGCCCGCCGTGCGCCCCAGAACGTCCTCGGATTTCCTGAGGTAGCCCGCTTGGCCCAGGTCCTTCGCCAGACCCACGCCCTCGAGACCCACCAGGATGGAATTGACCCCCACCCCGATCTTGAATTGGTTCACCTGGCCGTTCCAGAATCCGCTCCTGTTGGCCGGGTTGTTCTCCTTGTCCAGGGGGACCCCGTAGAGCTCCTTGCCCGCGGCGTCCATCTTCTGCCATATCCGGCACCAGCCCGGGAGGGGGAAGAACATCCCTTCCGCCCCGAGGCTCACTCCGTTCCGGACCGGTGACCCGGCGAATCCCCCGCCGGTCTTCCAGATCCTCCGACCTCGCCCTCCCGCGATGCCCGCTCCTCCTCCTGCACCCGCTCCATGATGAGGCGGTCCAAGGCCTCATCTGCGGTCTCCCCATCTCGTACCACTTCTCGCCGGCGCCTGCGAATCATGGCTTTACCTCAGAGAGTTTGGGCTCATAACCTATGGTTATGTCTATGCAAAAGATCGCCATTGAATGGTTCCGTGTGCATCATGTTTCTGTTGAACATGCACAGAATCAAACCAGCACCCTGGTAAAGCATTGTGCTTGTTTAAAGATCAGCTCATTTCGAGTCCCTTTTCACAGAAGGCATTACGACTAGCTGAACCCCGAGTAGGTCTTCAACCGATCTAGTAAGTTGGGAGAGCCACGCCCCGCCACTGAAGTAAGCAAGAAGTCGGCCAAAATAAACAAGTGGTTAGCCACGTGAGTCACAGCCCACTTAGGGAGACTTACAATCTATTTTGCCAACAACTTGCTTACGAACATTCAGGTACGATCATAACCACTAAGCACAGTGATTAATTGGCATAGCTTATGAAGCCATAAAATTGTCTCGTTTTGTCCTCCCCCCCGTATGGCTCGAATCTGGCCTTAACGTGGGCTGCAAATCAAAGTACTGAGGTTGGACTGCCTCTCTGAGCGCATCTACCAGGCCAGTCACAGTGTCAGCTGCTTGCGGATTTGTTTTGGATGTTGATCGGCTGTTACATTCACTTTTCTGGAAGGAGCAACTTATTCGCTGCATTTTATGCTTTGGGGGAAAGCAGCTACTTTAGTGCACACTTACAGTTTAGACTTGTTTGGCAAATCCACTCGTGCTTTGAGTGAATCATTGTTACCTCAACACCTATCGCAAGAGCGATTTTTGATCTGCATTGGATAGGCCTTGAGTTGATTGCGGGGAGTGTGCCGGTTCGGCAACTAGTGACGTGGATGGAAGGTTGTCGATGACCCATAGTCATGTGAAAGTCAAGGAGCAAAGCAGATCCGAAGCAAGCAACCTTCTGCACGCCACGTGCATGGCTCTCATGGACGCTTACGCCGTTGAGACATCTCTTTACCTTGTGCCAAGACGTGATTGATGTCAGTTGTGTTTTGCCCCCAGCCGTGCAACCTCAACAAACTCATTCGGGCTTAGTCCTTGTTGGGAGGCCCTCAATTCTTTCACTCCCTGGGGAGGCGAATTAGCACCTCAACTCCTGAGTTGTGCTGAGTCATCCATATGAGCCCCGCTCCCCCAACCCACCCCACAAAACCCCAAAACCCCGAAAGTCACTAAATATACTGACTTTTGATATTAACAATTATCCTATTTACGAGCAACCCGTTTGTTTTCTCAAAGCCCTATTCGCTGGTTTTTCTTATGATTGCTGGGGCGGCGGCCGGGGGTGGGGATTAGGGAAGGGCTTTGCGGCATTTCGCCGTGCCTTGGTGCAGAAACCCTCCCCCACGATTTCAAGCTGCTGGCAGGCATCCAGACGCAGGGGTCAAATCCAGTATATTGGAGGTTGATGTGAAGTGTGCTCAAACGCATGTTACGTGCGCGCCTGCTTGCGATCTAGGAGCATCCAATCTTTTGATGGATCCTTCTTCCGGGAAACCGCCACAAACCCAGAAAGGAAAAACGATTTGCGTATGGGTCGTTTTTTTTCCCCCAGCAGGGGACCGCAGGTTTTAGTCCTTGGTTCAATATACCAGGGTTCCATTTTGGGTACTTATTTTGACCCACAGCCATCTGTTGAAAATCACGCTCGGGTGTTTGCAAGCAATTCGTAAGCCAAGTTATAGCTGTTACAGGCGCTAGCCTCATTGTAAGTAGGTTATAACCTATAGGTGAGTCGCATTACGTGCAACCCATGGCCCGTTTTGGTTGTTTTTACACACAACGGAGAATGAGTAATGAAAGAATCAGCTTCTAGAGCACATTTATTTTTTCCCAGCACTTCCAAGCACCATAAAAGGTAACCCAAAGAACCCGACACTTGCGAAAGGGAAAACCCTAACCTACGAATTTAATTCACGTCTGAGCCATGGAAGGTCGCCAGTGATGGGTCCCCCCAGAATCTTGGGCAATAGCCATTTTTCAGGTGCTTTTGAGGGTCCAGAAACTCCACAGGGGGTGGGAGGCTCCAAATGGATCGCTTTCGCCTTGTCGGGAGACCGTTGCTTCAGGCGGAGAAGACCCAACGGCAGGTGCAGGAGAGGACGGACGACGCCATCGAAAAGGCCGTTTTCGAGCTGCGTTCTTCTCGCGGTTTGGCGAGAGGATGTACTCCCCCAGTCAGTTTGGGGTGGGTTTGGGTGGGGATTG
>CAUJNA010000502.1:32500-142500 GCA_963377175.1 Effrenium voratum | reverse complement strand
CTGTGTCTGTGTCTGTGTCTGTGTCTGTGTCTGTGTCTGTGTCTGTGTCTGTGTCTGTGTCTGTGTGTGTGTGTGTGTGTGTGTGTGTGCGGGTGTGTGTGTGTGTGTGTGTGTGTGCGTGCGTGCGTGGGTGCGTGCGTGCGTGCGTGGGTGCGTGCGTGCGTGCGTGCGTGCGTGCGTGCGTGCGTGCGTGCGTGGGTGTGTGTGTGTGTGTTGTTCGACAGCCCAGAAGTAAGGTTGCTGGAAACTTTTTGGACAATTCGTGGGTCCTGGAATTGGGGACTCCCACCGGCTCCCGGGGGTTCAGCTCAAGATATTGCAAGGGGTTCAGCTTTCAGGGGTTCAGCTTTTCAGGGTTTCAGATGTCGTCCCTTCAAAGCGGCACAAGTTAGGGTGCCGCGCAAGAAGAGCTTGCCCCGCGCCCCGAGCGGCAGGCTGATAGCCTTCGACAGGGTTTCATGTAGAAGGGGTATGCGTTTTCTGAGAGAGAGCGGATCTTTTTGGGATGGATTCCTAGAGAGTTGAGGGAGAAGCCACGGGGGTCCCTACTTCCCTTTCTTATGGTTCTAAACATCACTTATACCATGTCTAAAGTGAGCTCCGAGGTTTGGCGGAGACTTGCAAAGTCACCTTTGCCCATCCTTTTAGTTCCCAACAGAAATGCAAATGTCCAACAAAAGGGCCCGCCTTTTTCTGAGCAAGTGGGTAGCCCCATCGAACCTGGCACCTGACTGTGGGAGCTCCTTTGGGCAGCTTCCTCCCAAGCTGATCCTTTGATGGGTTCCATGTTCACTTAATTGGCTTGGAGGGCGGGTAATGTTCCCTCTTAGAGATAGAAATGGGGACCTTCCAAAAGGTAGATCCCCCATTTGTCTCACCTGTCGTTGTTTTTCAAAAGTCAAACATTTTACTGCTGTTCAGCAATTTTATGAACAGACGCGCCCCTGAACGGCATGGGGTCAGTATGTGAAAGTCCTATGTTTGCTCAACAAAGAGTGGGGGTCTCTGCAATCTGAGACTGGAGAGGTCAACACCAACTTTGAGCACTTGTCTCGGGAATTGTCCCAGCTCTCCGACCATGTGACGCGGACGCAGCAGGACGCAGAACCGATGTGGATTTGGGCGCATGAAGCTCCTAGTTGCGATTTGAGCTTGCCAGGGATTGTTCGCTTTGTCTTTTAACATGGTTGCAGTAGTGGTACTTCTAACCTGTATGTTATGGAAGGGGTTGAATAAGGACCCTTCCCCATGATGTCAAGCCCATAGCCACATCAGCATCTAATGTCCCGATTTGTTTGGTCAATGATTGATGAGATTCGTCCGACATACCACTTGGATTGGGATCGAACGATGCTCAGGAAAGTCGCTCAGAGCATTGTTTCCCTGCCGATAGATGGATCGCGGTTCCAGTCATCAACCCCAAGGTACGCTGAAACCCAGGTGGTTCTTTTCTTTTGGGGACATGAACCACCTGGGTATTGGTAGCGGTTTGCTGATCAGCCCAACCCGTGGGATGTCAGCTGCTTAGGTTGGAGTTCTCAAGCTGAATTCCTGTTTGGGGGTTCTTGTACTGTTGAGTGCTTAAGTACTTGGATTAGCATCTCAATGCTGACCCGCAGCTACTAATCGATTAGGGCTGTCGTAAATGGGGCACAAAGGGCTGCCAAGACCTCCTCTTAAAGCCCAGCATTCAACCCACTTTGTCTCAGATGAAGCAACTGCCAGCGAGCCATGGTCAAAAGTACCCGAGGGCAAGGGAGTCCGGAGGACTGGTTCCGACCCGAATCAGAAGGTGAGCATGGCGGCGAGTAAGCCTTGATTCAGGGGACCAGAAGCTCCAAGAAACAAATTCCTTGCATCAACGCACCAGCATGTGTGTACCTAGAACCCATTTGGGGTCACTTGATTATACCTGTACGGTCTCTACGAATGTCTGAAGTACGGCCCCCGTGCTCCGAGTTCTGTCTCCGGTGTGCAGGAGCTTCTACAGCTGCAGCAGGCCTGGCTGGTGACTGATCTGTCCCTCTGTGGCGAAAGGAGGCAAAACGAGGGGAAATGGACGTACATGCCTTCTTTGCGGGATTCTTTGGGGTTGGATTTAAGGGAATGAAAGGGAAATCACCCATGTTAGGGGTCCCCATATTTGAGACAAACCCACTCGAAAGAAGCCACTGGCCATCACGTAGTTGCTTTTTGAATCTTGTCCTGAAACTAGCTCGAGGTTCCAGGGGTCAAGCGATCGCCCATGAAGGCCCCCTTGGGATTCCTAATTCCGGGTTGTGAAGTATGAATCACTATCTACTGTCATTTGCAGTGGTAAAGGGGAAGACATGAGGCTCACCAATTTCCCATGTCATAAAAAGGGCGCAAATAATTTTCACCGTGTCTGTGGCCAATTGGGCAGTTTTGGTGGCTACTTCCCCACATAGGGCCTCTTGGACAGCTGCTATTTCTAGATGCAAACTTGAGTTTATTGGTGGTTCATCCGAAATACAATAACAATCACTTTGCATATAAGTTAATTTCATTATATTCGAGGGTCAATTCGTTTCATTCGGGGGTTGTGTTGGGGAAATTTATGGGCCCATTCTTGCAGTTTGAGGTCACAGCCATGCCGCCCCATGTAGCCTGTTGGCTTGCAGTGAAGCACATGGAACTGGCAAATACGCGCTTGGAAAATGGAGAAAATCAATTGAGGTACTTGTCGCTTGTATACGGTGTTTCTCCAGCCCGTCGGCTAGGTCGAGCAAGTTTGGGCACTTAAGGTTGCTTCGGCCCCTAGCGCCTCAACCGGCGAATTACTGCTGCCCAACCAGGCTCTGTGAAGGATGTCAGCTTCACCCTGTGAACCCTGCAGTCGTCTAGCCACACCAGTACAGTTGAAGATGCTTTTCAAAAACCGCCCACGAGCCAGTCTTCAAGATTTATACTAATTCAAGACGCCAACTGCCTGCAGCTGAGAAAAGCAACGGGGTCAAGCAACTTGCCTTACAGTTGGCAGTATTTGCAAGCATTGCTTGCGCCAACTTCTTCCTGCGACACGCTGAGATCCAAGGCACAGTGAGAATGGGAAGTATTTTATTCGGGTTCAAAAGCTTTTGCTGCGGGGCGAGCGCCGATGTGATCGGGGCAACTGCTTCAACAAGTTTGCTGAAAAGCCAGGCCTACAAGCAGAACTGAACTCCTTCCTGAAAATGTTCTAGGATATAAAACCTGCTCAAGACTTTCACGAAAAAACCTTAGCTTTGATCTTTCCCGCACAAAACACATAATCCCTTGAGGCACCCCGACCCCTCCCTGAAATCCACAAGTTCGTGCGGGAAGTCACCATCGCCAAGCTCTAGACCAGCGTTTCCAGCGCATTGGGGCGGTTCCTTTGATTCAAAGGTCAGGGCCATGATTCAAAAATGTTGGCCTGCAACTCCACCCCCCCCAAGTTCACAACAACAAGCCGGTCAAGCACATAAAGCGCGACATACTCTTCATGAACCTGTATGCTTCCCAACAAGTGTGTTGTCCAATGCAGCAAGAATCAGGCAAACCACTAAGGTTCCAAAAGCTGCCCGATCTCTCAAACCGACACTAGAGGTGGTGAATGTGGCGAAAACGTAAATAATAAACAATGAATATAAATATCATAAGTTATCAAGGCACAACCTTTGTCAGCTGGCCGAATCTACCCCCCCCGGAGTTGCAAGATCTGATGAGGGTGCAGGCCATGGCGAAGATTTAGAGGTTTCAATAGGGAACCTGGATAACGATGAGGAGGTGAAATTCCCTTGAAACACTGACTGGGCCACTCGAACTTGTGGCAAGGCTAGTAGAACCAAATTTTGGGTGCAATTCCGAGACCCTTCGCACCAGAAGCCTGCCACGATGAAACCTGAAAATGCTTCATTCTCAGTGTCCACGCAAAGTGTCGCTGCTTGGCTGCTTTGCTTTGGCTGGGCCTCTTCATGATGCGCGGGTTATAGGTGAGCAAAGGTACTCCCCATTGTTCACACGCTTCACGCGCAAGTTGAAACACCTCCTACAATTGCGCCAAGCTTTCCGGCGTGTGACACGTGCGCCTACTGCAAACAGGTTTGTGGGAACTGTTTTCTAAAGGTCGGTGTTAGTGAGTCAGTTGAGTTGCTTGACGTGCCGCTGAGGACTCTACATCAAAATTCGAGCGGCTAGGGCCTACACGCGCCGTCTCGATAAGATTGCAGCTGAAAGGAGCTTGGAAGAAATTTTCCGGGCACAGGGTTTGCTTTGGCTTAGAAAGTGTTGCGATGGTCACTCTGCAACCAAACGCAGGCCATGAGGCCATTGGACTATCCCTTGCTCCCCTATGCGTTCGCATGCTTACTTGGCTGTTGCAACAATGCTTGCGTACGATGGCGCTGCGAAGGCGCAGCCCGGCTTTGGACATGCTGCAATTTTCTCACCCGCAGCACTGTGAGGGTTTCGTGCTTTTACTACGCTGCGTTTGCGCCGCCGCCTCCCGGTTGCTTCTCCTCCCGTCTCTTCCGTCCTCGACGCCCTCATTCACGCAGTCTCACCCGCCCACCTATGCTGAGCCACTTGTTCTTTCTGAATCGCCCTCACTCACTCATCGTAACTTCTCACCTACCCATTCGCACTCATTGGCTCTCAGTCGCTCATTCTCAACTAGTCTCACTCATACATTCCCGCTCCCTCTATCTTGCTCTTTCTCACTTGACTCACTCATTCTTACTTTGCATTCTTACTCACTCAATCCCATGCGTCTCACTCTTGCTCATTTCCGCTCACTCAGTCTGACTCACTCATGAGTCACGCTCACTCCTTTTCACTCATTCTCCCTCGTTCTCACTCCTTCTCACTCCTTCTCCTCCACATCACGCATCACCTCCCGTGCCTTTAGCATCGCCTATCCCTTTATTTCCGCACTTGAGCACTGAAAAAAGAGCGGAGGGAAGGAGTGAGCGAGCGAGTGAGTGAGAATGAGTGAGAGTGAGTGAGTTTGAGGCAGAAGGCGCTGGTTTTGGAAGCGCAGGCACGGAAGTTTCGCACCACTTCTGAAGGGGTACATAATTCCCAACATGCTTATGCGCACAGTTTTTTCATTTACGTGTATGTATGCGCTCGCGAAGCATAGCCCAAAATGGCATCCCTTTACACCAGCCAGCAGAAGGTACAGCGCCCTCAAAACACAGCCGCCTGAGGTCTGAGGCCTGTCCTTGTGAGCCCTGCTGCAACTTCGGCCCAAAGTTTATTTTTGCAACCTTGCCCCTGAAGATCTTTGTACATATCATCAACTCTGGGTTTTTCACTTGGTCAGCGCTCCCTTGGTTCCTGAATGGTTGTTTCCCTCTCTAAACAAAAGACTGGTGAATACTTGGGAGTGGAAAAGGCGACTATTTGGCATCCCTGGCAAAGGCGACGGTTTGGCATCCCTGGGAAAGGCGACGGTTTCGCTTCCCCGCGGAAGGCAACGATTTGACCCAACAAGTCGCCAGTCAGAATAAATGCGTCACCTTTTTGGGGTTCTAATCCTGGATTTTGAAAAGGCGACGGTTTGCCTCAAACCATCACCTTCTGCCCCCTTGCCACAACCCTCCCCCCCCCCAACCAAAACAACCTAAGAGTGGCTCCCCTTTTCTCAATCGTTCTAAGTTCTCCGGCCTCCCCTTTTCTCGGATTTTCTCCTTTCGCTCTTCCCTCTGTTTCCTTAGCCTGTCACATCCTGCTGTCAAAGGGCGACGGTTTGTACCGAACCATCACCTTTTGAAAAGCCACAACTTGGATCCCTGAAAGGTGACCCATGTATGCTTTTGATTGCCTGGGTGGCTCCTGAAATTCCTGAAGTTCCTCATCAGCCAACTGATCACGCAGCGTGATGCCAAACCGTCGCCTTTGCCAGGGATGCCAAACCGTCGCCTTTTCCACTCCCAAGTATTCACCAGTCTTTTGTTTAGAGAGGGAAACAACCATTCAGGAACCAAGGGAGCGCTGACCAAGTGAAAAACCCAGCGTTGATGATATGCACAAAGATCTTCAGGGGCAAGGTTGCAAAAATAAAGTTTGGGCTCACAAGGACAGGCCTCAGACCTCAGGCGGCTTTGTTTTGAGGGCGCTGTACCTTCTGCTGGCTGGTGTAAAGGGATGCCATTTTGGGCTATGCTTCGCGAGCGCATACATACACGTAAATGGAAAAACTGTGCGCACAAGCATGTTGGGAATTATGTACCCCTTCAGAAGTGGTGCGAAACTTCCGTGCCTGCGCTTCCAAAACCAGCGCCTTCTGCCTCAAACTCACTCACTCTCACTCATTCTCACTCACTCGCTCGCTCACTCCTTCCCTCCGCTCTTTTTTCAGTGCTCAAGTGCGGAAATAAAGGGATAGGCGATGCTAAAGGCACGGGAGGTGATGCGTGATGTGGAGGAGAAGGAGTGAGAAGGAGTGAGAACGAGGGAGAAGGAGTGAGAAGGAGTGAGAACGAGGGAGAATGAGTGAAAAGGAGTGAGCGTGACTCATGAGTGAGTCAGACTGAGTGAGCGGAAATGAGCAAGAGTGAGACGCATGAGATTGAGTGAGTAAGAATGCAAAGTAAGAATGAGTGAGTCAAGTGAGAAAGAGCGAGCGAGAGGGAGCGGGAATGTATGAGTGAGACTAGTTGAGAATGAGCGACTGAGAGTCAGTGAGTGCAAATGGGTAGGTGAGAAGTTACGATGAGTGAGTGAGGGCGATTCAGAAAGAATGAGAGGCTCAGCACAGGTGGGCGGGTGAGACTGCGTGAGTGAGGGCGTCGAGGACGGAAGAGGAGGCGGCGGCGCAAACACAGCGTAGTAAAAGCACGAAACCCTCACAGTGCTGCGGGTGAGAAAATCGCAGCATGTCCAAAGTCGGGCTGCGCCTTCGCAGCGCCATCGTACGCAAGCATTGTTGCAACAGCCAAGTAAGCATGCGAACGCATAGGGGAGCAAGGGATAGTCCAATGGCCTCATGGCCTGCGTTTGGCTGCAGAGTGACCATCGCAACACTTTCTAAGCCAAAGCAAACCCTGTGCCCGGAAAATTTCTTCCAAGCTCCTTTCAGCTGCAATCTTATCGAGACGGCGCGTGTAGGCCCTAGCCGCTCGAATTTTGATGTAGAGTCCTCAGCGGCACGTCAAGCAACTCAACTGACTCACTAACACCGACCTTTAGAAAACAGTTCCCACAAACCTGTTTGCAGTAGGCGCACGTGTCACACGCCGGAAAGCTTGGCGCAATTGTAGGAGGTGTTTCAACTTGCGCGTGAAGCGTGTGAACAATGGGGAGTACCTTTGCTTCACCTATAACCCGCGCATCATGAAGAGGCCCAGCCAAAGCAAAGCAGCCAAGCAGCGACACTTTGCGTGGACACTGAGAATGCAGCATTTTCAGGTTTCATCGTGGCAGGCTTCTGGTGCGAAGGGTCTTCGGAATTGCACCCAAAATTTGGTTCTACTAGCCTTGCCACAAGTTCGAGTGGCCCAGTCAGTGTTTCAAGGGAATTTCACCTCCTCATCGTTATCCAGGTTCTCTATTGAAACCTCTAAATCTTCGGCAACTCGGGGGGGCGGGGGCGGAAGCGGTAGATTAGGCAGTGACAACCCATGACACTCATATCCACTTTCCATTATCCACACTGTTTCGCCACATTCACCACCTCTGGTGTCGGTTTGCGAGATCGGGCAGCTTTTGGAACCTTAGTGTTTTGCGTGATTCTTGCAGCATTGGACAACACACTTGTTGGGAAGCATACAGACTCATGAAGAATATGTCGAGCTTTATGTGCTTCACCGGCTTCCTTTTGTGAACCTTGGGGGCCGGGGGGGGGGGGGTGGAGTTGCACAGGCCAACATGTTTGAAACATGGTCCTAACCCTTCAATCAAAGGAACCGCCCCAGTGCATTGGAAACGCTGGTCTAGAGCTTGGCAATGGTGACTTCCCGCACGAACTCATGGATTTCAGGGAGGGGCTAAGGTTCCTTCGCGAAAGTCTTGAGCAGGTTTTATATTCTAGAACATTTTCAGGAAGGAGTTCAGTTCTGCTTGTAGGCCTGGCTTTGCAGCAAACTTGTTGAAGCAGTTGCCCCTATCACATCGGCACTCGCCCCGCAGCAAAAGGTTTTGAATCCGAATAAAACCCTTCCCATTCTCACTGTACCTTAGATCTCAGCGTGTTGCAGGAAGAAGTTGGCGCAAGCAATGCTTGCAACTACTGCTAAGTGTAAGGCAAGTTGCTTGACCCCGTTGCTTTTCTCAGCTGCAGGCAGTTGGCGTCTTGAATTAGTATACATCTTGAAGACTGGCTCGTGGGCGGTTTTTGAAAAGCATCTTCAACTGCAATGGTGTGGCTAGACGACTGCAGGGTTCACAGGGTGAAGCTGACATCCTTCACAGAGCCTGGTTGGGCAGCAGTAATTCGCCGGTTGAGGCGCTAGGGGCCGAAGCAACCTTAAGTGCCCAAACTTGCTCGACCTAGCCGACGGGCTGGAGAAACACCGTATACAAGCGACAAGTACCTCAATTGATTTTCTCCATTTTCCAAGCGCGTATTTGCCAGTTCCATGTGCTTCACTGCAAGCCAACAGGCTACATGGGGCGGCATGGCTGTGACCTCAAACTGCAAGAATGGGCCCATGAAATTCCCCAACACAACCCCCGAATAAAACGAATTGACCCTCGAATATAATGAAATCCACTTATATGCATTTGTGGATTTCCTTCAGCATTTCCTGGTTGAAGTGTCTAAATGTGTGCCAACCGTACCTATTGGTCGAGTGCGTTCATGCCCCGGGATGTGGGCTGGGAATCGGTTGGCCCGAAATTACCTTTTGCTTGTTGATCGGATACATAATATGGTCCTGAGCATTAAGATGGGAGCTCAGATTCCAAGTAGAGACTGGGAAGGTCGAGTCGGGTGAGATGAGCATATATTGTCGGTTTGCTTGCCAATGTGTCCTTTTCACTTCTTGGCTTTTTTTTGTGTCAGATTAAGCCAAAGCTCCAAACTGAGCTTCATTTCCACGTCCCGATGTGGCAGAGAGCCCCGCCCAGGTCCGTGGTCCGTTCTATCCTGCTTGTGAAACTCTATGAATCAAGTCCACTGGGCGAGGATATTTTTTCGAAGCCTTTGGGGGTTGCTTAAACATGGTTGTTGTTGGGACACATTTGACACATGTTTGCCTATTGTGGTTTAGTGGTTGAAATCCATCCACTGAACTGCTAAAATTTATTGTTTTGCTCCCCAAACCCAACGTCGACCAAGTAAAAGGGAAAGAGGTACCGAGCACCGGCAACCCCGACCACTGTGGGGAGGTTTGGGGCACGTTAGCCGCTGGGCCTTCAGCGGGCAGGAAGTGGCTGAGAGGTGCCTGGAGGACAAGACCGGCTTTGCCCATCAGCTCGCCAACTTGGAGGAGCCACGGTTTTTTGGGTTCGCATCTGTTGGACCTTGTTCAATTTGGGCCCCTCCCCCCCCCCGGCTGTGTTTGCTTTTGCTTCGCATTATATCATTGATCTTCGGCTCAAGGCCTTTCTTTCTTTTCACACTACGCATGTGATTCATCATCATCGGAAAGAACCTTGCGGCACGCTCAGAGGGACAACCGCTGCACACCAATTTACCAGAGACATCCAATAGTGTCTACATCCATTATTGGGACATCATTGGATCCTCTTCAAATAGATCCAGGCACCTTAGCGAGACCGTAACCAGAATTGGTGCTCCCTCCTTAGCGATTGAGCGCACCGGTTTGGGACTCACCCCCCCTGCTCTCAGCCATCAGGGAGCTTGGATGACGAAATTATTTCCCTAGTATCGCCTACTTAGTTTAGCATTGCAAGCAGTTCCTGTTGGATTGCAAGAGCTTAGTTTAGTATTGCCTAGTCTAAGTTTAGTATTGCCAGGACTGACTTGTAGATTCTCAGCACTTGGTTCATTTTTGCCTACGTTGTCTGACTTAGTATTTCCAGGACTTACTGTTAGATTTCAGTACTTGGTATTAGACAGGATCACTGGCTTCTGTGGACACCCCCCCCCCTTTGTGCGTGAACGTAGGAAGTAGGCTCCAGGCACACATGACACTCTGACTGCGGTGGCCATTGAGCATCAATGGGGATCCCTTTGGCTAACTTGTCCATGGAACTTTGGCTGCGGGTTTGAGGAAAAGGCGACAGAGGTTGAACAGAGGTTGCTTCGGTAGTCTGTAGATTCCCCGGTCAGCCAATTTCTGTGGCTGATTGGACTTGTTTTAGAAAGAGAGGTTGTCTTAAATTTGATGGTTTGGGTACCACTTCATACAGGCCGTAATGTTTGCCCAGATTTGTTTGCCAGATGATTTGTTTGCCCGGTTGTTTTGCCCGGATTCTTTTTGGGCAACAATCGCTTGACATAAACCATGGTACCCCCCCTAGACAATGTGCCTTTTCGAGGATACCCGGTGTAAGGTATGCTTTTCAAGAAATCAATAGGACACAACCGGACAAAAGCGTGTAACCGATGAGTTCGACCCCATGCTGCAGTACCCTCAGCAAATTGAAGGCAGCCTGCTCGGCAATGGGTGTTATTGTCCAAAAAAGCAAGCCCAAGCGCGGCTCAGAACCGATGCTTTCAGTAGGGTTTGGTCATGTTTGTTTGGATTTTTGTTCGGCCCTGTGGTTCGTTTTTGCTTGGGATTGGCTCTTGGTCGGCGTCAGCAACAGCAACACGCACTTTAGGGTTGGATGCGAAATTGGCAAAAACGCCAGCATGGACAGCATATCCTTCGCATTTGCTCCAAGCATCGCTCGGCCCGTTGGCCCGCAGGAGCACCACGGGGCTCACTTGCAGAAGTTAAGGGACTCGCAGCGCCTTGGCTTAAGCCCATGGCTCGCATGATAGTTGAAACAAACCGATGTATGAGTCCACTTTAATCCATTTTAGCGGAAACCCTGCATTTTGTTTGTAAACAAAAAAACAATTGGGGTGATGGAGCCAGGGTTTGGGCAAGTGAGATGCTCGATGCTGTCTCAACAAAGCATGTCTTGCTGCAGAGAGCCCGCACTGGAAGGCTTTGCTTGGCTTGTAGCTTAAGGGGCTTGCCTCACCAAGCCACGACGGGAGGGTAAGTCATGAACCCGCCTTATATCTTGACTGAAGTCCATTGACCTCTGAAGATGTCACAAGCTAGGCTGGATTTCACCCCGAGTGCATGTATGCACTCCGCCGGGGCAACTCTGGATTGCTACAGGATATCCCTTAATACAAGGCACATATTTCTCTTTTGATCATGCCTTGCCCTGTGCTTCCAGGCGTTTGGCCACTGTAGTAGGAAACTCTTCAGGTTTCTTGCCTCTAGGTTTTACATCCTGGTTTCCCTTTAGTGGCTTGCCTGGAAGCACTGGGTTAGCACTGGGTTAGCTTGGCTTTCTCCCTCGCCGGGGTCCAGGGCTTGGCTCCCGCGTTTGGGGAACGAAGGGGGTGTTTAAGCCAGAGGAAGGACCTCGACCTCAAAATGTCAACAACATGTTCCACGTTTTCCCACTTTATGGGAAGTTCCACTTTGTTGTTTACATTTTCCAAAGATGGAGGGAAGTGACAGAAAGGAATCAGGGAGAGAGAGGTGACGCCTGGGATTGTATAGTTGCACGCTCCTGATAAGGTTGAAAAGGCAAGAAACAATTAGGAGAGATGGGGTCAAGTACAAAAGTCCGGCCATTTTTCCTGGGCAACTGCTTTTTTGCAAGTTGCAGGGGAGGGGCCTCTCGATTTCCCGAGTCAAAAGCCTCTAAATGCCCCAGGCGCCTCATCTCGCAGCAAGTCGTGGAGATGCAGTGCCAGCTCAGGCCCTTGATGGATCAGGACGCTCCTTCGAAGTTCGAATCGAGCGCATTCGGAGCCTCCCACGAAAGACGCTTGATGGCGCTTGCTTGCTCGGCTTTTTTGCGAAGTCCCGGACGCTGACACGCTGAGCCACGCCAAGGTCCCAGTGCACAGGTATGGCGACCTTGCACATGCTACGGGATGCATTATCCGTTTGTTTTTCTTGCTTTGCGGGTTTTACTTTCTTGCCAACTCATTTAGGAACCCACACAGGGGCTCTGTGAGGTCCCCTTAAAAACGTCTCACATATGAGTATGTCCTTTTTGAGGGTCGCCTGTTCAATGGTTTTAAAACCAAAAGGGAAGCCACCATTCTGGGCACTTTTCCCCAATGCATTTCTTAGGATGTAATGTTATGCCAAGAAGAATCCCATCCTTTCCAGAATCTTTTCATTCCTGGAATTACCTGTCATCTATTGGATCAGGAATAACTTTCCCATATTTGTTTTTTTCTTTATTGTTATTCCTGTTCCTTTTCCTTCTTTTCCTTTATCATTTTCATTACCTTTAACCACAATTCCCCCTAACAAAAGACGCCCATATGCCTAGGAGAAGCTGTGTTGTTTCATGCGGTGAAATCAGTCGCTGCCCCCAAAAGCTTCGCTGCTCTTCTCGCTCCCTATTCCCCACGAAGGTCCCTACGTGGTTCGTTGGCCCTGGCTAAAAGCTGAACTTTCTCTTTGCCGATGTTGAAGAACCCACTAAACTCGAAAAAAGCCAAAGGGTATCTGATTTTTCTGCTCCCAACGTCACCTCTTGCTCTCCCCGAAGCCCGCTAGGTTGAAAGGGGGGCTCTTTGCAGGACGAAGCTTTCACAGGCCAACAGGGAGCCCACCAGAGGATTGGAAGAGAGCCAAGAGAAGGAAGAGCAAGCGCTTCCATACTGTGGGACGAAATTTTGTGTCGTTCAGAAGCCTGGAATGATATGATGCTGTAACTACCAATAAGCTATAGGTTTCAACCATGGTTTCAGTTTGTGGTGCTGTCCATGGATTCTATCCATCAGCAGCTTGAAGGAATGGCACGTCTAGCAGATGTGCCAGGAGAGATCGCAGAAGAGCTTTTCACAGGAGGCGGGGGCACGGGCGGACGGGCCCATGGGCCGGGCCGAAGGAGCTGCACCACGTAGCTGGGCGTGGCTCAAAAAATTGCTGCGCGTGAGCCGGTATCTCCCTCCCTGAGTTCATGGACTGTATACTAAAATGGGAAGACCATTTTGGTGGTAAACAAAAAGTTTGGACTTTTTTTGGCCAATCAACTCAGGAAGTGAGGTATACGGCTTTATGCCAGATGGTGGTTTCCCTTGCTGTGCCCTCGTGCGGCTGAAGCAAAGTCAGGTTGGAGATCATCCCCTTCTGAATGGAGCAGGGGCCCACAACTGACTCGTGGGTGTTTGCCAGTGTGAAGCCTACACCTGCGTTGGGCTGCAAGCCTGGCGGACGCGGTGGCTGTGCTCGTGGAAGGGCAGACTGGTGATGTTTATTTCTTGCAGGCCAGCGGGTGCAGGTTCGCTGTTTTCAATCCGACACGCGGTGAGCGGTTCCAGAGGTCGCTTCGGTGAGCCTTTTGTGCAGCTGGAAGCTTGGATCCTGCTTCTTGAGTAGAATGAACCTCCCAAACCGATTTGTGGTCGCTTAGTTAGCAGGTTCTTGGATTCTACTGCTTAGACTTGTCGTGGCGATTTGCCCTAAGCCGGCAAAACACTGGAATAAATCCCGATTCAAAGTTACCACTGTCAGTGCCACCTTTCTGCTTTTTGTTTTTGGGTGGGGCGGAGGGGTTGCCGTCAAATCCCGGCGAACAACAGTGCCATGTTTGGAAATCGGCGAATCGCTTCTGAGTCCAAGGGAGCCCGACAGCTTGTTTGCTGTTGATGATGGATGGCTTAGCAGTGGATAGTCTTGTCACGAGCCAGCTCCTTTCCTTGCCGGTAAACAAATGCCATCTTTTGTCCATCCTTCCCCTTTTCCCTTCTATTTGTTTTTGCATTTGGGGATGAAAGGGAAGGAACAAAGCGATGGGGAGCCTCCATTTCTGTTAGGTATTACTTACGGTTACAGAAAGAGGCTCTCCATCCATCTTTATGCCGCTCCACTGTCTCCTCATTTGTCTGTGAGCTGGAGCGGTTCACAGATAAAGATGGTACCTTCCATTCTCCACGCCATATCTTTTGTCGGAGAAAGCGAGGGATACAGAAAGGAAGGGAATGGTGAAGTGCTTCTAGACCTCACATCTTCTGCTTACTACATCATCTGCTTACTACTACCCGTTTAATTGTTGGTTGATCCTGATTTTTTTGATTTTTCTTTGTTGATCCCTCAGCCCACTTCCCCCTACCACCCTGATATGTTTTTAATCATGTAGCGCTCAAGAGATGGGACCTGGACAAGAATATGTTTCAGAGAAGCCTCTTTAACAACTAAGCGACTTCCTGCGTTTATGAAATATGTGTTTTTCAGTTGTTTGGGGAAGTTCATTTGAGTGGTACACAAAATGTTCTGACTTTTTCTGACCAATCCAATCAAGAGTGCATGAAGATGGGCTGGGCAGCTCCATCAATCATCAACCAACCAGATTCCTTTCGACCAGGGCTTCAACATTAAGTTTCAGAAACAAATTGTCCAAGCACTGGCTCTTTATTTCGTTTGCACCATTTTCGGGCACTCGGTGTTTCAATCACGCATCACAGAGACCCATGTATGAGTTGAACCCAAACGGGTCACCATAGGTGTCCTTTTGATCGGTTAGTTTGTTTAGACATAGATGGCACTGGTGATTGGTTTTATCTACCATGGCCATGTTTTCAAAAAAGGTGACCTACGGTCACAAAAGAGCCCCCCCCTTTTTTCAACCGCTCGCCGATGGGTGCGACCTTTTGACCTCTGCCACCACAATTTGGTAAGTTGAATTCTGCATATGGGACTAGGTCCAGGTGCTATGGGATGGCAACCCAGCGTTGTGCGGCTGGGAGCCAGTTGCACACCCGCAGCTTCGAGAGAATTTGGGCAAATCGCAGCGAGCAAGCCGTTCAGCTTAAACATCGTTACTTGATGCCTCTCGGCTGAGATCCTTTTCCATCGGCTTGAGCGGTCCCGGCCAGGTGAGTGCCTACCTGGAAGACCTCGCACGGAATGCAAGAGACTCGGAGGCCGGAGCCTCGAATCATCGAATCGGACGAATTGGATGGGCAAGATCTCTGATGCCCAGTTCCACCGCTGAAGGCTATGGGGTCTCTGCCCAGGCTCCGAGTGAAATCAGGAGCCGTTGACCAAAATTCCGGAAGGATTCCGGGGCTTGGGGGATATCAATTGGCCAGGCTTCCTCCTTGCTTTTTGAGGGGGTTCCATTTAAAGTCGGCCAACCAATATCAGGTGCCCATTTTTCTCCGGTGAGGGTTAGTCAAGACGGGGATGCTTGCTGCTTACTGGTTCTCGGAAAGGTATCCACAGTTCTAAGGGCTCCCCCTGAAAGGAAACATAAGGAATGCTTCATTTTGCGCTGCGGTCCTGAACGGCTCCTAACAGTTCGCTCAAATTGGGCATGTCCAGCGTTTGTCCTGGGTTTCCAGCACATGTGCCACCCGAAGGTACCCGGCAACCCGTAAACCAATACAAACCGCGAATTTGAAGCAGGTTCCAACCTGGGCAATCTCACTACTTTCTATCTGTTCAACAAGCATTTCCCCAATGGATTTTGTCAGGGTGTGGGGATGGCACATCCATTTCCAGGTCGGCTGCAAACACCCAACCCCCCAAAGAACATGCAGAATTGCCTTGACTGCTATTGGAATGGATCTTTACTCTTTAACTTCTTGGGAAATCAAGGCGTTTTCCACTAAACCCGCGAAAGGTTTAGCTTTTTGGCGGGGGGTCAACAGCAACCCAGTTGCGCTTTCCCTTTCGAGGCCCATCGTCAGCAACTCGGCGAGCAGATCGCGCGGGTGCAGAAAGAGGCCCTGGACCTGAGGAGTTGGCCGCTCGACCAGCCGACCAGCCGACCAGCCGATGTGAGTCGTTTGGACCTTCCAGATCTATATCACTGAAGTGGACATGGAAAAACCCCGCAGCCCTAGTTCCTCCCCCCTCTGCATAAAGCAACCCTGATAAGTGTTTGCGTTTCAGGCAAAATCCAAGAGCAAAGCTCTGCCCATTTGCTTTTAGTTCACCCAAAACTAAACCAACACGGTACTTTCAGCACCTCCCTTCTTTTGATTGTAAACTCAAAGTAACATTGTTTTTGCTTGTAAATGTTGAATTGACAGATCCAAACAAGTGCGTTGAGCATTTCCATATAAGTTCCTTACCCGGCAGATTTAGGAGTTTGGCAACGTTTGCGCCCGGCAAAGGCCCATTTGCAGGAGGACCGTAGTGGAAACAACCTGGGACTCCCGGACACCAGTAATTTGTTCCCTCTGAAACTTGCCACTGGGGCCGGGGGGGCGGGGAGGGGCGGAGGGGTTTAACAATAGGGGGAGGGGCGATTTCTAGAAGTCACTGTGCTTGGTATAGGTGCTTGGTGTTTGTTGCTTTTCGTTTGTTAACATCACAATTGTGTTCTTTAGCAGCTGGTCGGACTTTGTTGTTTGTTTCCCTTGAATGGGCTCATTGGGGCGGGGGGGTCCCGAATGTGACTCAAGATTGCGCATGTCTTGGTGTCTTCAAACTGCACCTAGTCCAAGCCCCAATTTATAATTGAGCGATTTGTTGGACCCATTGGTTTGCTCAATGACAGGGTTCCAGAAAGTTTGCCAGTTGAGGAGTTCTCAAAATGACTCTTGGCAGGTTGTCCCTTAACAAAACCGCCATTCAAAGGTATAGTTGTCACTTTCATCCAAGGCAATATGAGCAACTTCAGGGTGCAAGCAAGCCAGCAAAGTCGAAGATATTCCCAAGCGCGATTCTTCGAATTACCTCTTTTCCAACCCTTCGGCATTTTGCCGCTAGCTTGACGGTCTGCCCTGGTTACCTATTGTATGGTTTGCCCAACAAGAGCGGGAATGAGTGATGTTTCTTGCAGGGACATCTTGTTCTACAAACGTGCCCGGGTTGTTAGAGCAACCCTGCCTGCAACTTGCATGATTTACATTGGTGTGTCTCGAAACAGGGACCCCTTAGGATACGTGTCGAAGAAACACCAAAAGGGAAAAACGGGGAACTAAGCTTTGAAAGTCACTAATTGTGAAATAAACTTGTTCAGCACTTTTGGAGGTTCCGCATGGAGAGTAACTGTGCAAAGTAACATGTAGCCAAGGGCTTCTCCTTGCCCAAACACGCACTTGTGTCTTGCGCATGTTGTGGACATCCAGATTTGCCAAGGCAAGTTGCCGCTTTTCTCATTGCGGATACATTGGTCCCGAAGGGTTCCTTCAAGTTCCCTGAGAAGCAAATGTCCCACGAACAAAATGTAAAAGGTGCCCCTGGAAGTCCATCTCATTTTTCCATGCTTCCTTTTACGAGGACGACCTGAGGGCCTCCATCCCTAACTCTTCTTAAGGGGCAGGGGGGGGGGGTGCGCACCCAGCAGGTGAAAGCGGGTTCTGTTGGAAGCTGAGGAGCGAGCCAAAGAGCTTGCCTCTTCTCTCTCGAGTTGAATGTTATACTTTTTGGGAAGACCACTTGTGTGGTCAGCAGCCACGTAGTTTCGACTTTGGTCAAGCCACTCTGGAAGTACGCCTTTCACCCGCGACGCGCGCGAACATGCGCGAAACTTCTGCTTCCGTTTTGACTCGTTTCGAGAGGCGTTGAGGGGCATCGATGACTTGCGCCAACAGCTCCAGGAGCAAAACGGGTTCTGCCGGTCGCAACTAAGCGGAACCCTCTTCGTTGCCAAATGGGGCCCAGTTGCCACTGTAGTAGGCAACCTGCCATTTTCCAGGTGTTTCTCCAGGATGATTCCCATATCACTCAGTTGACTAGTTGGGCTACACCGACCCCTTCTGGGTCAAAACACCCAACTTGGGTGTTCGGCCAAGTTACGAGGTTGCTTGTAACTTAGGTTATTCCCATAAGCCACTCAGTGGAACTACCTCTGCCGTTTTTTTCTGGAGCTATACCTCGACGAGCTGACCACGAGCTCGGCCGATCCAGGTGGTCTCAGTTGTGTTAAACCTCCCTCTGGGGGTTCAACCGCATACCATGGCTCGCATGGGCATATCAACTCGTGTCAATTATATAATTCGCGTGAAACTCATTGGCTGAAGTGCTGGGGGTGTTAAAATGGTCGAAACCACGGGTGTTGGAAGCTGGAGCTAGAGGGGAAGTGGTCCCTGCCCATGGGGTTCAAACCATCAAAACCGTGCGCAGTTCGCCAATAGGACAGATTTTGGGACCCAAGAAAGGTGGCATTTTGCCAAAGGACGCACCAAACAGCCGAGGCATCCCTTACGCTTGGTTTCAGAGGTCCTGAGAGAAGTCATTAACCTCCACAAGCTTTGAGCGAGGGTGGTACCACATCATTGTTTGCTCCCAAACAGTGTCATGCAAATGAAACCATTCATGAATTTTTATGTTGATGGATTTTTCTGTTGATGGATTTTTCTGTTGATGGATTTTTTCTGTTGATGGATTTTTCTGTTGATGGATTTTTCTGTTGATGGATTTTTCTGTTGATGGTTTTTTTCTGTTGATGGATTTTTCTGTTGATGGACTTTTCTGTTGATGGTTTTTTTCTGTTGATGGATTTTTCTGTTGATGGACTTTTCTGTTGATGGATTTTCCTGTTGATGGATTTGTTTCTGTTGATGGATTTTTGTGTTGATGGACTTTTCTGTTGATGGATTTTTCTGTTGATGGATTTGTTTCTGTTGATGGATTTTTGTTCTGTTGATGTTTTTTTCTCTCTGTAGATGTGTTTTCTCCCCAAATTGAATCCATTGGCCTAAATGCCGTATGGTCGAAACCACGGGTCCGCGGCAGCCAGGTGCTCCATCCCAGTTCCTCCCAACGCGCCGTTAGGAGCAGCTCAACGAGGCGCTGCGAAAAGACAGGCGAGATCCGCGGTAGCCATCGGGACGGGCCATTGGCGCCCTGCCGCGGACGGTTTTGGCTGGTTTGTTTGGGTCAGAAATGAAGCTGGGTGATTTTTCTAGGAAAGGACTGGGTTGCTGGTCCCTTGGGTCAGAAATGAACCCTGGGTGATTTTTCTAGGGCAGGACTGGGTTGTTCAATGAAAGATCGGCCGGTGGCCCAGTGGCACGTGAGAGTTGAACTCATCAAAGAGAAGCTGGTGGGAAGGTTGGCATTTTGAGAATCATGACCGTGACCCACAATGAGTGTTGACCAAGGCATAAATGGGGGTTGAGGATGACCGCAAGAACCTAACAGACAACTTTCCCACTAAAACGGAACATCCATGGTCATTCGCTAACAGGCAAAATTTTCACAAGGACATCTACCTGTGGTCATTCAGGGGCCCGGAATTTTGATCAGCCCCCAAATGGCCCAAATGAATCCTGGGGCTAGGCTTGGCCCAGCGCTCTGGCGAGGCCTTTGGAGGAGCTGCCGCGAGCATCGCTTCCCGCGCGGGTGCCAGCGCCCAGCAGATTGCTCCTTGTACCTTGACCCCTTCGTCTGGGGGCATCAAGTTGAAGTGCCTTTTTGTTGAGGGTACCCTCAGTTGCCCAAAGCCGACCTTTTAACCTTTTGGTTTTCCTAGTTTGGTCTATTTTAGTAAAGGTCCCAAAAGGTTAACCTTTTACTTCCAGGTCCTTTGAGCAAGTGAGTACCTGCTTGTGGCTGGGAAAGCAAAGTGGGGCTTGCCAGCTTTTTGGGTGTCCCGATGGTCCCCGAACAAGAAGAGACCCAAATCATATTCATCCAGAAGGGGCGCCAAGTGAAGAATGTCGAGTCCATGTCATGCGGTTGCATCCAAGGCCGCGCTATCCCAAGTTGACTTTGACACCGAAACTTATTCCCATCGCTTTGGGAAATGGCCGCTTCCCTGCTTGCAACCAAGGGCCGACTTTTGGTCCGCTGAAGGCACCCAGAAGGTATTTTTAGTGTGGCCTTATCAATAGGGTATTTGGCAAAGGTGGAGAGGCGGTTACGTTGGACCCATTGACAATAGCTTTCCCACGGGCCGTTTTGTGGCATGTCCTGCTCGATGCCTTCCTGACCCTTTCCCTCTTCTGGCAAATTGAGGCTCCCCAAGAAAGGTCCAGCTTGACTTTGCAAAATGGGGGGGAGGAAAGCAAAGGCAAGGCTTCTCCCTCGAGGTCAAGTTACTCCCAGGTAACTGCGGGGGTTCAAAAGCTGCAGAGAAGCACTTGCAACCACCTAAGCCTAAGCCTCACGGACACCTAAACGACACGACAAACAACCTGCAGAAATCCTGGATCTTGGATCCAGCATCTGAATGCCGTAGTTAGACATCTAAATGCGAATTTGCAATTCCGACCCCCCTCCCCTCCGCAGTGCCCTCTTTTGGTGAGGTTGTTGTCTTGGTCAAAACTGGGGGGATGTACCATATCTATCCATCCATCCATCTATCTAATCTAATCTATTCTATCTATCTAATCTAATCTAATCTAATCTAATCTAGCTATCTATCGATCTATCCTATCTATCCTATCATATCTATCTATCTGTCTGTTTGTCTGTCTGTCTGTCTGTCTGTCTGTCTATCTGATCTAATCTAATCTAATCTATCCTATCTATCTATCTATCTATCTATTTGTATGTGTGCATAGTACGCGCATGCATAGCTGTTCATTTTATGATGGCTTTCCTTAGCGCCATTTGGCTTGCTCTCAGGTGCCTGGCTTCCGGAACGAGGACGCCAAGCGCTGGCTGGACGGCGAGAGGCGGCTGCTTGGTTTGGGGCTCCTGAAGTACCTGGACCCTGAAACTACCAATGGAATATAGGTTATTTTATCGGCATTCACCCATAGGTTCTGAAGCAAACGGAATTCACCCCAGAGTTCTCGGGCAATATGTTTTTGAGTGGCACAATCCTTGGGCCCGAGGCGAACATTACATCCCGACGGTGCGAGTGCGTCAAAAGAAATACCGTAACCGCTTCCCTTTAGCTTATGACTTCGTTGACTTTGCTATAAAGTATGGGCCCTGTTGGTGGCTAGCTGGAGGTGTGCTTGGGGCCACTCAGGGGACCCGCTAAACGCTGGTTGTGCAGCACAGGAAAGGCGCCCCTTGGTTGCAACCCGTTTCGGTTCCTTCCGAAGCTTTTCTGGGGCATCGGCCATGCTTTTGTGCGCGTGCCAGGCATAGGACCTTCTCGGGTGACCGAGAGGAGAAAGCCTGGCTCCCCGTGACTCGAGAGGACACCGCGGGGATTTTCGTCACTTTGTGGGAGTCACAAATGAACGGCTTGGACATGTTTGGCCAATCCATTCAGGAAGTGAGTGGGCTTGTTGGGTAGGGTTTCCCGGCGTATTTCTTGGCAGACTGTTTCCCATGATTGGCCTTTTGGTTTGTCAGGTTGTTTTGAACAGAATTGACACGTCAAGGCAACCAAATTGTGAGTCAAGGCAACCCAAAGGCTACGCTTTGTTTGCCGAGATCCGGAAACTAGCTTCTGGCCGGGAAGTTGTGCTTGCTGAATAGCTCAGTTGTCCAAATCTCAGTTCACAGTCAAGGCCTCACAAAAGGGTGCCTTGAAGAGGAAACCTATTTTTCAGATACCCTCCCACAAGCGCTATGACAGCTGTTTTCCAGGTCTTTGGGGCAGGTGAGGGTTTAGACCCAGGGCTCGACAGAGCCGAACCCCTGGCAAATGTCGAGCCACAATCAAAGCCCGGGCAGCTGACTGTTAGTGGGGCTCAGTCTATGACAATAGGAATTCGCGGCCGCCTTCGATTTCTATACCTGTTGTTGGGCAGACTTGTAACCCTGAGTACCAGTCAGAAGATTTTGGTGATGAGTTTGTGTCAATTCTTGCGTAGGAAACGTTTACCCCTAGAGCTTTAGGTGTTGATTGTGAATCAACTGTTTTTTAGCTGCTTCTCGTAGGGAATGACCGTTCCGGGTGTTGGGAATGCTCCGAAAGGGGATTCCTGAATACAGGAAGCCACCAGTTGGATGGTTTAAATCGGGGTCGTTCCATTTCTCATTCCCACCCTCTCGAACCAGCAAGTTTTCCCAGAGACTTTCCCTTTGACAAAAGACAAGCCCCGCTCGAGTCACTGCCACCCCTTCCGCGCAAAATGAGTACCTGGTGTCTCCATGACCCTAAGATGGGGTCGTGACCCCTTTTGGTCAATGACCCCCTTCAAAGATGGGGTCATGACCCCTGTGTTTTGGGTAACCCCACAGGCGTCATGCACGCACTCCAGGCTCCAGTCGTCGGGTCTTCGATCCGATCGCAGCTCCGCCCGAGGCGAGCCCCTGGCCCGAGCCGCGGACTCGGATCGCGATCGCGATCGCCTCGTGAGCCATCGGTGGCCGTCGGTTCCCGGAGGCTTGCGCCGTGCCAAACAGAAAGGAGAGAAGATGTGGCCAATTAGAGGGTACCCTTGTTGGTTTAAAGGGAAGCCAAAAGGACACTTAAAAAAAAAAAAAAAATCAAAAAAAAATATAAAAAAAAAAAAAACACATTTAGAAACCCAGATGTTGGATGGCGATTGAATGCTCCAAGACGAGCTTGGACCTCTCGGTTTTCGCCAGGCGAGAGGGGGTTCCGGCATGGAAGGGCCAGCCCTTCCCGCAGGCTGGGACATCCATGCGTTTTTTTTTGTTGAGGGCCATGTACCCTGTTTCCCAAACATCAGGCAGGTTTGGATTGGTGGTTTGGGGTTTTTTGAACTCCTGGCTTTTGCAGAGGGTAACCCCTTCTTAACCACCAAACCGCCAATCCAAACCACAATGAGGAAAGCTGAGACATCAGCTTTTTCCCAGTTGGTCTGGTTAGGGATTCCCATTTCCCCTCTACAAGAACTAGGGCTTAAAATACCCAAACCACCAACTAACAACTAAGGGATACCTGAACACCCAGTGGGTTGCTTCTGTTTTTTTTGGGTTGTTCTTCTTCTTCTTTTTCCGGTTTTTGTTTCTTCTTTTTGCAACGGGTGGGTTTCCTTCCAACATGAAAGACTAGGCCTTGTTCTTACGGCCAGAATTGAGCTGGCGCGGGCGAGATCGAAGCCCGTGGCTTGGGCCCCCGAAATCAGATTTTGAGTTTCGAAAGCGGGCAAAAGCCTGGGATTAGACCTGGGAGGTAAAAGGAGGTGTTAAAAAATGGATAAACATCTAGGATTCATAAGCTCTCGATTTTGGTTGGATATGTTTTTTTTTTTCCCCATCCCTGACCCTTGGTCGGTTTTTGTGGAAGGTGTCCCATGTTAGAGGCAAACACTTCGCGTTTGGAGCAAACACCCCGCCTAGACCGCCCAGTTTTTTTGTTAATCCTGCGTCAATATTAGGGGCAGCCTTCAAGATTCTCACTTCCCGAGCTACTGAACTTGAGTCACTTTTTGGAGAGACCACTTGAGCGGACAACAAGAAGTGTAGACTTTTTCAGGCCAATCTCAGGAAGCCACTACTCCCAGGAAGATTTAATGGGCATGCAAAAGACAAACAGGAGTGCAGTGCAACGTTCGCTTTCCCAATTCAAAACATCCAGCGCGACATCAAACCGAGCACTTCCAGCAAATGGAAGAGCGGAATCAAGCTATAGTAAGAATCCCAACATGGTTGCCTTGCCTTCAACAGAACCAGACAGAGGTTGATATGTTGTTCCGTAATCCTTTTCTGGCAGCCCCCACTGCGCACCCCGCTACGCCCCTTGGCAGAAGCCCTCGGGAATGCCCAATTATGCCCATGAGAACTCTTTGGCCTGACTTGGAGGTTCTGACCTTAGCTTCTTGCCCTGCTGGGTTTCCTTCATGTTCCCTGTTCACAGGCAACAAGTTAGCTTGTTGCAGGCGTCAGATCGGATTGGCCTGGCCAAGTCAATAAACTTGTTGCAACTTGGTTCCAAGTCCCAGTTGTGCTTCTTTCGGAGTGAGGTCAGCCACTTAAAATATAGTTTCAAAGGCAATACTTGATCCTGGTGCTGGATGGTAGGGGTTTGCCCTGTTGTGGAGGCGTCCCTCTACGGACTAGAACAACGGGCGATGAATCCTCCCCGCATAGCAACCCAGCTGGTAGTTGGACGTGTATAGGGAGACCACTGTTTCGGGGATAACAGAAGCTCAAGCTAAAAGCTTCTTGAAGATTCCCGAATTTGAGTTTTCTGCGATATTTTTGGAGAATGTTCTTTAAGGTGATCATAAGTTGTTGTGGGAACCAACCACTTTGGTATCACAAGTTCAGGCTGATTTGCCACACCCAGGAAGCTTAAAAGGCTGCCTGATTGTTCTTCACTTTGGAGGGTGTTGTCCTTTCGAAAAAAAATGCCAAGCAACATATGCCCGTGTTTCATTTCTTGGCCGCCGGTGGTCTTCAGTCCATTCGACGAAGTCAGCCCGACAGGTGGATTCCCTGATGGGCCACGACCTGCCGGAACTGCCCAGGGATCACCGGCAAGGGCCTCTGATCGGGTCACAGTTACCTTCCATTTGCTGAAAGTAGATTTGTTTTGTTCTTTTCCGCTGTTGGTTTCAGAGATGGAATCCATCTCTGGAAATATGTCCTCACTTTTTCCAGGGGGCTCTACTGCAAATGGAAGTCACGGGGTTACTTTGAGGCTGAATGAACTCAAGTGTACATGCATTTAGTGAGGTGTCACTCGGTTCCGCCTTTTCAGGCTTTCCCTTTTCCTACCCTTCTGCTTGGGATGTTTTTGTTCAGCACTGCATGAACTATAGATGTTGTGCCAACAAGTTGTTTGGCTTTGCAATGAATCTGGTGTACTTGTTGGCTACCGAGAACGCAACTGTTACTTTACAGTGGGGAGTTGGGATCGAGATGGATTGGAAGCCAACTCGGGTCAGGTATGGATTGGCACTCGAGAAGACTTCTAGAGTCACAACCTCCAGCAACTCAGAGACTCACCCGTCGCCAATTTTGCAAATGACCAAGGTTTCAAACCCAAACATCTCCAGCGTTGCGGGCTGGCCCCTCGAAAGTCTCGAGTGTACACCTCGCCGATTTCCCCAGTGAGAATTAGCCCCTGGGTTGGTCGAAGCTTTTGGGAAGAGTGTGGTTTGACTTCGCAAGTGCCAAGCCATCCAGGCAAAGACAGCCTAGCAACCTCAAGGCACAGCGTCTCCCGCAAACACGAGGCAGTTGGATATCCCCGACCTACAAACAATGGGAGGGCTTTGAGGCTTCCATTTGAATAGCAGGCCTGAAGCCTCCAATTTGGCCAATTCTCAAAACTGGGCCCGTCCGCGTTCACTTGAAGTCTTTAATTACGTTACCAATCAACCCAGTTAGAGATTGTTTTGACAGAGTCTCCAATGCCCTTCGATTCTGACACCCATTGGCCTCCTACTCAGTTGCCCAAAACTGACCTTACTTTTGGTTTTCTTGGTTGGGTGCTTCATATATGCGTGCTTCGTTGAGCTACGCATGTCGGGTTGGTTTTAGAGGGACACCAACAGGAAATCTATTTCGGGTGTCCCACCCATATTGGATTCTCGGACTATCATCCCAGAAGATATCACTGCCAGGTCCTTTGAGCCGATTGGAGTCTGAGCTTTTCCTGTCACCCAGCCAACCGAGGATGTTGGAGCTCCTACTGAAGGTGCCTGACCGGGCCAACCTGCAGTCGACACTCAAAGGCCTTATCAACATGTTGATTCAAATCCGGTGCCTACAAACGTTTTCGACCACCCGAGCACCACTACATTCAAGGGGCGCAACAAAGCACAAGATGTCTGCAGAGACTCGCGGAAGCCCCCTTGGATCCGGGAGGCACATGCTTGATTTGTCATTTCATCCTTCTTGTAAAGAGTTGTTCACCTTGACGACCTTTGAGGTTTTTCCAAATCCCAAAAGGATTTGTCCTTGCCAGTTTTGATGCAAGCTTGGTTTCGACGTTTTTGGCCGCGGATTGGATATGAGAATCATCTTGCACATGTGTGAAGCCCCCCTTGATTCGATGGCACTTATTCACCTCCCTGTAAGCTGCACAACTAGGGCCAATAGAAAGCCGTTCAGCTGCATTCGCACCACGTGCGCGGGACCACTCGATGTTCAGTCGAGATAATTTTCAATTTTCCAGCAACACTCGCCTGGGTGAAGCCAATGCAACGGGAGGTCCGATTTTGGTCACGGATTGCTTCACGGCTTCTCGAAACCTCATGATCAAACCCCAGCAATTGTCAAGGTCAGAGCGGGAGGTGTCCTTTTCAGCTACTCCGGTGACTTTGATCATAGAAAAGTGACTGGGTTTGTAGTATCCCTTTGTCGGCCTTTGCGCCAAGGAATTTGAAGCAACCCTGATCACCCTCAAACTTCTGGACTTCTGCAGCGAGTCCGGCTTTGAAACAATCCTTTTGGGTTTCTTTCCTTTTGTTTGGTCCCCTATTTCAAGACGGACACACATTTGGAGCCAGTCAATACATGAGCTTTGTACAGACCTTTTTGAACATTGGACAATGCAACCTGTTCATTTTGCACGCACGGGGCCGACGTGTTGAACTGTTTAGGATTGAGATGAGCAACGGTCATTATTTTCTGTCATCTACTGATCTACTGGGGAATGGCATTTTGTATACTCAACACATTGCCACTTGGGAATGATGGTTACTCACCAAAATCCAATGTCATTGGGGCACCCATTGAGTATTAACTGCTCAAATAGCCAGGGTTGTGTGGACGGGCTTGTAGCACTTTGGGGCTTTGTTCTAGGACGTCATGTAAGGCAAGGAGTACTCTATGATCACTACCAACACTCCCATTTGGGTGTCTTTCTTTACGAAGCTCCCCTGCCGCGCATGGAAAAATAGTTTTATGAATTCGCGTGCAAACTCTGGGTGTTACCCTAAAAGAGGTCTCACCCACCCATGAACAACGCAGTTTGGGAAACCAGGAAGCATTGCATAGCACAACGTGTTCAATGGTTCTCCTAAAAATCAATGATTCCTGTACTTGTTTGGCCACCCATTGCTAGATTCTAGCCCACTCATGAGAGAGCACAATTTGTAAAGCCAGGGAACATGAATCTCACATGAATCTCATGACACCTGGACAACTTGCCATTTTTGTCCCCCTTTTGTTTAGTGGGGTCACGAGCAGCGCGCACGTCGCGCACCCCCGACGAAGGGTTCCCTTTTCCGGTGCTATGTCCCAGGATGACGACTGGCAGCCCGTGTCACAGAGGCGATGCACCCATGATCCATGTCCTATACATAGGAATCGCCTGAGTGGGAAGCTATATGGGTTTGCCCAGAATGGCTAGGTCATTTGAACAGGTCTCCTTTTCCGTTTTGTGAAAACAAGGAAAGCACTTTGGGGGTGGTTCGCTTTGCAACATGTTTTGCGGATATCAAGCGAATCCCCTGTGGCGCATAGCCCTCTTCCCCCCTAAACCCCGTTCGCTGGCTTCCACCAAGGGCCTTGGCGTCCGGTTGGATCTTCCAGCCTCCGGTTAGGTTCCTTTACTAGATGGCTACGTGCGTCATGGCGGCATGTTGTTCAAATGCCACGAAACTCAAGTTTCTCGGTCTCTCAAAAAGGGCTGGTTTGCTTTGAAAACGTTCACCTTGGGTTGGAGGTTGGTGTGGGGTGGGGGTGGTTCTGGCTGGCTGGATGGATCGCGGAATGCTCAAGATTTCACGGATATCGAGCAGATGGTTGGAGACCAAACCATTTTGCATGAGCTGCCGGGGTGCCTCGAAAGATGGGCATCGAAAGCCAAAGCTGGCGGAAGTGAGCTGTGGTCCACAATGGTGGTTTTCCCCTTTCGGTTGCCCTTAAAGCCCAAAAAAGAAAGACTGGTACCCAGAAAAAGAAAGAAAGAAAAGACACCCGGTGGCTCTAGTGTGTTGAAAGGGACCAAAGGGGGCATAGGGCCGACGGGACTTGAGCCCGCAACCTCCCATGCGTGGAAAGCGTGGGCACGCTGCCATTGCGCCACAGCCCCGGATAGCATTCAGCTCATTTTTCATAAGTACATACAAGGGTCATTCCAGGGTGTCTGATCATAATTTGGTTTTGCAACTTCCCCACAACCCCATAAGCAATACTCAGTTATCTGACCCTTTTCCAGTTTCGTCCCTTTGTTTAAATGTGGATGATTCAAAAAGTGTCTGGCCCTTTAAGCATTTGTAGACCCTCCAACCCTCAGCAACCGGCCCAGCACCAACCCTTTTCCCAATCTGGGATCAGTCATTCAGGAGTGGCCTATTTGGAGCGATGCTGACGAATCCAACTTCCAGTAGACATCTGAGGAGGAGCAAAAGTACGGAGATCCTCAATATGGCAACGACCTGCGCCACCTCAACACAGCAGCACCAGCACCTACAGCACTGCACTCGTGGGGGGTGGCCCTACAGAGCTGTCCTTGCGGCTGTAGATCGGGGCCACTCTCCGACACCCGACTGCGCCAACACGGCCTTCGAGGATTCGCGGTCATCTCCAGCAGCACCGGCAAGAAACGCTTCCTGCACCCAGGCGAAGCCGGTTTCTTGAACACCCTGATGCCTTCGATACCCTTTCCTGGACCGGCCAGGCATGCTCTATGCCTAATCGGACAACTGGTACCATTTTTGTTTGACACCCAGGTGAAGAAAACCAAACAAGACGCATTATCCAGTGGGTACCGCCCTTTTGTCCTCTTGCTGCATGGATGTCCCTTCGTCCCTTCGCCAGCCAATCCGTTTCTTCCAGTTAGCACCGTAGGCTATGTTAATGTAGTAGGCAGCCATGGGAATTCACCATTTTACTCCTGAAGTTGGACAAGCCCTGTTTAATCCACCCTGCTGAAAACTTGGGGATGCTCGGGATGCTCGGGCAAATGGCGTTTGCCATTATGATTACTCAATGAGCATTTCTCCGCAGCCCTTGTTTGGACATCGCTTTACCATGGGAGTTATCTCCACCTGTTTTGAGGGTGTCAAATAGGGAGCATGGACAAAGAACAACCGGGATGTTTTTGTTGAGGCTACCCGTTTCAGCTTTAGAGGCCAAATCACAATTCTCCCCTGCAAATTATGCAACGCGTATCTGGAGTCTTAATGATCCTTTAAAAACGGTGATTCTAAGGTCATTCCCCAAAATCAATGGGTCATGACCCCATGTTTAAAGGGTCGGAAGCAGACTCCAGGTACTTCCATGTGACGCTAAACCGGGGGTCCCCGCGTTTTTTGAGGCTCAGTGGCGTTTGATTCGATCGAGTCGCCTTGCCAGGTGGTCGCCTCCGGATGCCACGTCCCTGCCAGCGCCCAAAGGCGACGGCTCGCTCGCGCGAAGAAAGGGGCTGGGCGTGTGACGTTTTTTGAGGCGCGGGGTCCTGTCGTTCAGCTTCCCTATGATTGGTGGTTTGGAGCCCGCAGGTTTGGTTTGGATTGAGCTTCCCTATAATTCTAGGTTTTTAGTAGTACCCTTTTACCTTTTTTATTGGGGCGGGTTTCCCCTACGAAAACAGACTACAGAAGAAAAGAAGGTACCCTTGTTCCGACCTCTCTGCTGGTGGCGGTTTGGAGCCCGGAGGTTTGGTTTGGATTGGTGGTTTCCATGCAAACCCTCTGCAGGAACCAGGGGTTCGAATCCTCAAGGGTAGCTGATTTGTGGTTAAGGCGAGAACCAAAGGCAGGGTTGGGGGCCCCCCTTGCAACATCAATTGGGTCCATCTCAGCACCCTGCACTTTTTTGAGGAAACGATTAGTGATGTTTGGCTGGTTTTCAAGGTGTCGTTTTTAGAGTTGTGTTTGTGGATTCTACCTATTCAGGCATTTGGGTGGCATCTGCTGCGTTCGCAGATCCGGCACCGACTACACACAGGCATTCCGATTCCGGGAGTTAACCCCATAGTGTGCGAAGCCCACTATGCGTTTGTGAGGCGCATGCGGCACTTGCCGGCTTCCACACAAAAGCCGGGGTTCTTTATGTCTTCCTGCCCTTGCTGGGAGAAAAAAGCAACGGCGACTCCGAAGTAGCGACATTTTTGCCATGGAAGACGTCATGAGCTCGCCCATAAACTGTGTCCCACCAGCTCACCTGGACTTGTGGAGGACGAACATGGTCCCCGAGACTCGAAGCGATGTCGGACACCACGAGACCGCACGCTTTTGAGGGGTCCCTATTTTGAGACACATCCAATTCCATGGGAGTAGTGGGAACGCAATTGGTGAACAAACCCCTGGTGACTTGGTAGGGGTGTGTTCCTCCAACACTGGTCCGATTCCCTCTTAAATAGGGCAACCCTAGATTCGTAGCCTGTCAAATTCGGCGGACCCCAACAAATTGGCTTCGGTTTCCCTTTGCTTTCTCCTCGAAACCAACCTATAACTAACCCACCGAAGTGCGCGGCAGCGCGGCTAGCCTTGCCCACAGCTTCCCCGAGTCCCTCAGGGTGGTGAGAAGTTCGGACTATGTCAGACCATGATTTGCCACCTCAGAAGTGAGCTTAGGACGTTTCGGAGGCCTGTCATCTTGAGACACCCGTCTGAGTCACAAGTCACTGGAAGTCTGTACAACTTGCTCAGGTAAGGCCATCTCTCCACCTCACGTGAGCTTCCCAAGACTTAGCTGGTTGCATGTTTCTTTACCTATGTAGTGTTACATGAGGGAGCAACGGTGAATAGGCAATTTATCAGGGTATCAGCTTGGGTGGTGTCCTAAAAGATTCTGGTGGCAACATGTCTTGTTGATACGTTCCCTGTAAAACCCACAGGGGAAACTAACATATACATATATATATATATATATATAATGGGTCAGGGCTCGTGGCCCCCCCCCCAACCCAATGGTCATGGTACCCCCACCCCCCCTGTGGGTGTGGTGCCCCCGCCCCCTTGTGGTTATGGTTCCCCCCTTCCCCCCTGTGGTTATGGTTCCCCCCCTCCCCCTCTGTGGTGTGGGGTGTTGGTTTGGAGGGCAAGTCAGGCTTCGTTGAGGGTTGACTGCTGTTGGTTTGGGATGATTCAGTTTGGATTTAAGGATCCTTTGGGGTATCTCAAGCTTACCTTTGAGTTTCGGGCTTGCAGCTCAGGATTTTAGGACATTGCTTAGGGTTATTTAAACTGATTATTAGTTTTTCTTAGGCTAGCCGGGGGCTCATTTCCAGTGGGTTTAGGCATCCTTTGGGGCTTTGCTGGGTTGAGCATGTAGGTGTTTTCTGAGTTAATTAATTAGCTTCAGGCCAGTTAGATTTAGGGCTAGCTTAAGGTTGTCCTGCGGTTCAAGTCAAGCTGGATTGGGGATGGTGTATGACTTTTAGGGTAGGGATGGTTGACGGGCAGGGGGTGGTGGTTGTTGACAGGATTGCAGTACAAAGCCACGCTGGCCCAAAGCGAGAAATGAGGGCGGGGGAGAGGGCAGGCCGGGAGGGGGGGGGGGCCTGGGGGGACCATACCATGGGGGGGGGGCTGGGAACCCTGGACACTGACCCATATACAAATGGAAGATTGCCGTTTGGAGGTGACCGGACATTTTTGGAACCTTGAGACACGCCATCGCCAGGGCTACAGGAGCAGAGCCTGTGAGAGTCAAAGGACATCTTCAGCATTGCCGGTTTCGTGCGCTCTCATGGGGCGGAAACGCGCGCGTTGGAGGAGCCGCTTTGTGGCTCCAGCGTGTGGGCTTCAGCGGTTTTCCAGTGAGGTGAGGTGATGTGTGTTTACCTTGAAAAGCTGCCCACCACCATCAAGTCGTGACTTTGCTTCCAGTTCCGACCGGTTCCGGTCGAGATCTCCGGCCAATGTCGTGTGGCTTCAAGACCCACTGAGGCTCCATACTTCCCCAGGATGGGTTCCTCTTGGTGTTTTGCTGTTTTGGTTAGTCCCCTTGGTTTTCCACCCACCAGGCAAAAAAGCTATTCATTTTGTTGAAGTGGTCCGATTTTTTCCAGCCTAGCATGTATGTGATGTTTATACCCACGTTTGAAGATGTTCAGTGGTGATTTGAGGCAAATGCAGACAACCATTGTCCACAAGGAGCCTCCGGGTACGGACAGCGCTCCACAAGACGACTCCTTTGGGCTGTTTAGGTCAGTTGTTTTCGTTTATTTGTTTATATACTGCTTGCTTTTGGGGGGTGGGGGTTCTAGTAAGGCCCGTACTTGGAGCCAAAACGTCCATGGTCTGTGGGCGCTCATCGTGTCTTTTCAGTTTCAATCTTTGAGGCTCTATGGCCGGACAAACCTGAAGGGGTTGATGGGCATGGACTGACTCCCTCAGTTTCGTTTCAGAGAGTCACTCCTTGGCTCGGGACCATGTCAGAGAGGCAAGCAGCCAGTGTGTTTACCTTTGTTCTTCCCCAGAATTAGCTCCCCTTTTTACTTTTTTGGGTTCCCTTTGCTTTCCACTAACCTGTCAATCGTGTGCCTTCGCTTGGAGATGTTCATCAGCAGATCGCAGCCGATGTGAATCCGTTTGCCCAGGGGCTCAGGTTTAGGGGAAAGACCTTAGAGGGCGTGGCGCCACGGGGAAAAGGTCGCGGAGGAGCTCTCGGTAGGCGAGGTCGCCTGGGGATTTACATTGGTAGCGGAGCAGCTTCAGTCTCAGGGAGACGCTGCCGGCGGCCTGGACGATAGGCCAGGGAGGTGGAGAGAAACCGGAGGTCTGAACGAGAGACCAGGTGCAGTGGCTTTTGCAGTTGGGTGATTGCAGTTTTGAGGACAGCTTTCGCTGGTTGCAATGGCGCAGGGGGAAGCAGGAGGGGGATTCGCAGGGGTTCCCACGCAGATATCGCAGCTCGTGCCGAATTTCGACCCGAGCCGTGGAGACAATTTGGAGACATGGTCGCAGAAGGTGGAGTTGGTGGCCAATGTCTGGCCGAAGGACAAGTACCCGGAGCTCATCACCAGGTTGATCTTGGGTTGCAGTGGATCAGCCTTTCAGAAGCTTCAGTTACAACAGGCGGAGCTCAAGACGGGCGACATGGAGGCGGTGAAGAAGATAATTTCCATCCTGGGAGGCACTTGGGGTCAAGTTCCATTGGAGAAGAAGTTTGAAGCCGCCGAGCGAGCCTTATTCAACATCACTCAGAAGGGAGATGAGACAAACGACTCCTACCTGGCCAGAGCAGATGTGGCATGGTTGGAGATGTTACAGAAAGGGCTCGACATCAAGGAGCTCCAAGCCTATGTTGTTTTGAGGAATTCTCTACTCGCACCCGAGGACAAGAAACGCGTTCTCGTGGAGAGTGGAGCAGAGGCCGGAAAAGTCCTTACCATGCCGAAGGTGAATGCGGCAGTCCGGATGTTGGGCACAAGTTTCTTTCAGGACTACACGGGCATCAAGAAGAGTCGCAACAAGACCTATGATCAGGCCACACTTCATCTAGAAGACGCCGGAGAAGATGAAGGGGAAGAGGCAGATGCCTTTCAGATGGAGGGTCTCACAGAAGAAGACATTCAGGAGCAGTTGCGGTGTGAAGGAGATGAAGATGCAATTCTGGTGGCTCAGTTTGAGGATGCGGCCACCGAGACCTTGCAAAATGATACCGAACTCGCCGCACTGTTTTCCACATATCAGGATGCCCGCAGACGTTTGGGGGACAAGGCCAAGTATCGTGGTTTTTGGGCTCCTCGCAAAGGCAAGGGCAAGTCCAAAGGCAAATGGACTTCCGGCAAGGGGCAAGGAAAGAAGACCTTGTCACAGCGCATCATGGAGTCCAACTGCAGGTTGTGTGGGCAGCGTGGTCACTGGAAACAAGAGTGCCCGAACAAGGGACAGCAGTCAGCCTCCAGTGGTCAGTATCCAGTGTCATTTGCCGCATCCGGAAGTGAACCCCCGCACAACACGTCGGAAGCCCTCATGCAGATTCCAGAGATCGCCCTGAGCTTTCAGGACTCATCCATGTCAGACGTGTGTTCAAATGAGGTCCATGAGGTTTTCACAGCATGTCACACCACAGTTTCCTGGCCCGCACGCAGGAACCTTAGAGAAGTGATCCGCCGAAGAAGTGAAAATCAGGAGCCACCGATGATTCCAGCCATTTCCCAACACGCCTCCAACACTGAAGTGATGGAAACGTTGTTTGCGTCACATGGAACCAAAGGTGTTGTGGACCTCGGAGCATCACAGAGCGTCATGGGAAGTCGGCAGGTTGCCGAAGTTGGTACGCCAGCGTGTCCGAAAGTGTGCTTGCCGCATGGTGTTTCGTTTTGGGAATCAAAGCACCCTCACGAGCCACACCGCACTCATGGTACCAATCAACAAGCAGGGGCTGTGTGTGAAAATTGCTGTTGTAGAAGGCGGCACACCATTCCTCATTTCGAATGCATTGCTGTGTTCACTGGGAGCTGTCATAGACACAGGTCGGCAAGAAATCACATTCCAGAAACTTCAGAAAACAGTGACCGTGCATTTGTCCAGCCGAAATCTGTTTCTGCTTGATTTCAATGACATATTGCCAGATGACCTGAGTGACACGGCCCTTATCAGCCTTAGCACAATAGATGCTGCACCGCCCGCTCCGTGTGAGCTGAAAGTCAGAGTGAGTGCAATCCAGATTGAGCCTGTCCAGACCGTGAGCCCCTTGAGCAAATGTAGAGGTGAGTTGCCAAGTGAGAATGCGAATCTGAATGGTCAGTGTGCTCAAGCCAGTGTGCCGGGTGTCACCGACCACGAAGTGAAACTTCCGAGAGACACCAATGTCGCTAGCACTGGCCGACCGCCTCAAGAACCTTCAGAAGATGATCCAGGAAGAGACCCAACCACCCGTCGAGACTCTCACGAGGGACGAACTGGAGCACGAGAAGATCGCATTTGGAGCGGCCAAGAAGGGACAGTCGTTTGCCAAGGCATTCAGCGACCTGAAGTGGACCAGTTGGTTTGTGAGCCACTACGAGGGATCCAGCAAGCGGGAGCACCAGACGTTCATCCAGTATGTGCATCTGAGGACGTTGGAGATGGAGGAACAGCCCAGTCAGCTGAAGAGAATGGCGGTGGCATTGAAACAGAGTCCCAAGGATCAGATCACCAAGTGGGAGGAGGACGAGGACCAGTGGCAGATACCGCAACAGGACCAGTCTCAGGGAAGCCAGACCGACTCGGATGTGCAGGCCCTGCAGAGCCGGATGTGCAACATCGAGAAGGCCTTGCAGGAGGTGATCCAACACCTGCATCAGCGGGATCGGCTGAAGAGCACCGAGACGGACATGTGAGCGCATCAGCGAGTGTGCAAGCGAGCCACATGCCACCGGAGAATTTCAGACAGCATATGCAAACCGTCAGTGATCAACAGTGGCATGATGCGCTTCATACGGTTCCCCAGGAATGTTTGCACAGCATGCCAGTCGACAGGTCTCTCACTCCGGCAGGAAAGATTCGGACCTGGGTAAATCAATTCAACAAGGAATTAGAGGAAACCCGTCAGAGTGTTAAGGGGTCGCCCATTAAGTACCAGATTGACGTGCTTGAAGTGTTTTGTAGCCACCAAAGCCAGATCACTCACCAGGTCAATCAATTGGGAGGCCGGGCAATTCGCATGCATCAAGGGAGTGCTGATCTGAGCACCATCGCCGGGCGTCGCACATTGTTTCAACACCTGGTGCAACGGAAGCCGAAGCATGTGTGGTTCAGTCCGGTGTGCAAGGCCTGGTGCAAATGGTCACAGTTCAATGCCAGCCGGTCGCTAGAAGCCTGGGAGCAAGTGTGCCAGAATCGTGCAGATGCGTGCTGGCAAATTGCCCTAGGAATCTTGCTGGCAGAGCATCAGGTTCAGATGGGTGGACATTTGCATTGGGAGCAACCAGAGGGATCCAAGATGTTTGATTGCCCTGAGATGAAACCGGTGCACCAGAACACGAAGTCCTGCCGTTTTGACATGTGTCGTGCCGGCCAGCTTTGTGATCCGGAATCCGGAATGCCAATTCGAAAGCGAATGAACGTCCTGACCACAGACGATCGCATGTGGCAGATGCTTTCGAATCGGTTCTGTAGCCGAGACCACACACATCAGCAAGTCCAAGGAAGTGTGGTCACAGAGACTGGCAGGATGAATCGGTCCACTTTCACTGAACAGTATCCACGGAAGTTTGCCCGTCAAATAGCGAAGTTGTTGATTCAGTCAGCATTGCCATCATCGGTCACTGTGGCAGAAGCATTTCCCGTGCAGTCCGAGCGTCCGGCCAACAAGCGCCAATCCGAACCGGGGACGGGCACGGCAGTAAGTGAAGCCGTCAGAATCCTGAAGAAGCGTAGGATCCGCTTCAAGATCCGTCGTCCCCGGGAATATCCCGAGCCAGAGACGCCAGAGTCCAGCAAACGACCCAGAATTCAGGCAGACCCGAAGGAAATTTGGGAGCCGATTTTTGAGTTGGCCCGGAAGAGTGCACCTCCAAGGGAAAGACAAGTGATTGAGCAAGGAGCCTTGTTTGATGCCGTGCAAAGTGCTTGGAATGATGCCCAACTAAAATACGTCATGGTGGGGAGAGGGGTCAGTAGACATCAGCCACTTGCCAAGGAAAAGGACGTTGGAGCCGCACCGTACCGACGCATGGCCTTTGTTCACAGACGTTCGGGAAAGATTGAAGTGGAACCAAACTGGGAAAAATGGGAAAAATTGTTGACCAAGCAGATCTACCGTCCCATGCCACCGTCAAGCATTAGCATAATTGGGTATGGGAATGTCAGTGAAACAAAGCCGCCCGAGCCTCCACGGGAGCGAGATCCTGACCCGCAGGGCGAAGCCGAATTGCAGAGATTGGAATCGCAAGGCGTGACTGAGGATCTCACTCAACGAGAAATCATAGATTTGACTTCTAGTGATCATGGGCCGGCATTTTTGCAACTGCCACCCAAGCAGCGCAGGGCACTCATCAAGGTGCATGGGAACCTTGGTCACCCACATTGCCAGAAATTGCAAAATGTCCTCCGACAGCAGAACTGGCCGAGTGACATGGTCAATGCCGTTGCGGACATGAAGTGTTCAACCTGCCAGGAGTTGCAGAGACCCAAGATTCAGAGGTCAGCGGCAGTCAAGGATGATTTAGATTTCGGTGACATTGTAGCCATGGATGGAATCAGTTGGAAGAACCAAGCAGGCCAAGAATTCAACTGTTACCACTTTGTAGATTACGCCACCAGCTATCAAACAGCCGTTGCCGTACAACATGAAAATTCGGAAGGTGCCATCAACGCCGTGCTGCAAGGGTGGATTCAGTGGGCTGGAGCGCCATACCACCTCCATGTTGATTCAGCAGGGGAATTGAATTCAGACATGTTTGCCAGCTTCCTTCAAAGATTCAACATTAGAGGAACCACCATTGCGGCAGAAGGACATTGGCAAAACGCCAAGGCAGAAAGACATGGAGGCATTTTGCAGGAAATCCTCAACCGGATGGACCGTGATGTTGGCATCCCTGATTTCCATGAATTTCAGTGTGCGTTAGCCCAGGCTTGCATGGTAAAGAACCAGTGGACCAGAGTAAGAGGTTTTCCGCCCGAAGTGCTTGTGTTTGGGAAACTGTCTCGGGTAGCCGCATCCGTCACATCAGATGTTGAAATTCCCGCGCATGCATTGGCACAGTCCCAAACTCCGGAAGGAGTGCGATTCCGAAGAGAGTTGCAACGCCGTGAGGCGGCACGCCGCGCCTTTGTCCAACTTGATAATGATCAAGCCATCCGGAGAGCCCTTGTGAGCCGACCACGACCCTTCCGAAGTGACTTCAAGCCAGGGGATTGGGTCATGGTATGGAAAACTAAGAAAGTCGGTGATGGGGCCTGGATAGGTCCCATGAAGGTTGTTCAACAAGAAGGCCAAGAAGTCACATGGGTCACGATGTCGGGAAAGCTGTTCCGTGCACCACCTGAACATGTGCGTCCCACATCCGCAGTTGAGTTTAACAAGGTTGAACATCAAGGTCCAACTCAGCAGATCATTCCACCCGGAGTCGTGCAATTGCAGGATTGGACGCGTGTGCCTGACACTTTGACCATACCTCGAACTCGGGCACCAGCAACTGGGGCTCCACCAGAAATCCCATCAGGATCCCATTCCCGGCCGGATCAGAGTGCGCCGACCAGTGAGCACCCAGAACGAAATCCCGAAGTAGAGCAACCCGATGTTGAACCCTCAGTGTCTAGGGCACCCTCGCAGACTGAAACATCAGGCATTCCAGAGATAGGAGAAACCAGGGTACCAGATGGGGTAGAGGTTCCTGTGCCGGAGGATGACGCCAGTCTGTTTCAGAGCACAGAAGCATGGAAATGTGAAGTTTTTCTCACAGCCGCAGATCTGGATCGATGGGCACATCATGGGGAGGAGGAACACCTTGGTTTAGTGGTTTCCGCAGCCAAGCGCCAAAAGTCCGAAGTCAAACTGGCGGGTCTTCAGCCTGAGGAGCAGAAACTGTTTCAAGCAGGGAAACACCAGGAAGTTGCATCCTGGCTGGACACCGGAACCGTGACCAAGATCCTGCGACATCAATTGCCTGAAGAGAATATCTTGAGATGTCGATGGATTCTCACTTGGAAGGATGTTGATGCTGACAATGCCAAGGTACCTCAGAAACCATCAAAGAAAGCTAAGGCCCGTTTGGTTGTGTTAGGATATGAGGACCCTGAGATTGAAAACATTCCAAGAGACAGCCCAACTCTCAGCAGACTTGGCAGAATGTTGCTGTTGCAGATGATTGCCAGCCGAGGGTGGAAACTCTCATCCTTCGATATGAAAACTGCCTTTCTGAGAGGCAGCGCCAAGGATCAACGATTGCTCGGTATGGAACCGCCCAGTGAAATGCGAGAACAGATGAAACTGCAGCCATCCGAAATTTGTCAACTCTTGAAGGGAGCTTAGGGTAGAGTGGACGCACCATATCTGTGGTATGAAGAATTCAGAAAGACTCTTCTGGGACTGAACTTTCAAGTGAGCCCATTTGACCCTTGCTTGTTTCTTCATGTTGATCCCAGAACCAACACTGTCCATGGAGCCATAGGTGTGCATGTAGATGACGGCCTTTGTGGTGGAGATGCGGTGTTTGATGATGCCATCCAGCAACTGGAAAAGATATTTCCTTTTGGTGCCAAAAAGAGTGAAGTGTTCAAATTCACTGGGATTCAAATTCGCCAAGAGAGGTCAGGGAAGATTGTGCTTCAGCAGGAAGAGTATGTGAAGGACATCGATCCAATCGTCCTTGCCCGTTCCAGACGGACCAATCCCGAGGAATCCGTGTCGGAATCTGAACGCCAGCAGTTCCGTGCCTTGATCGGTAGCCTTCAGTATGCTGCCGTCAACACCCGCCCAGACTTGTCACACCGGTTGGGACTTATGCAAGGGAGGGTAAATCAGGCCCAGGTACAGGATTTACTTGATGGCAACCGTTTGCTTCATGAAGCCAAAGCCAATTCTCAGGTAAGCATTCAGATTCAGCCCATTCCTTTTCAGGATGTGAGGTTCTTGACATTCTCAGATGCCTCTTTCATGTCAGCCAAGACCACTGACGCATATCAGGGGATGTTCATATTTGCAACCAACACTCAATTGGAAGTGAACCAGAGGAGTCCCGTAAATCCCATTTCATGGCATTCAAAGAAAATCCAAAAGGTTGTAACCTCCACGTTGGCGGCAGAAACCATGGCTTTAGCCCAAGCCCTTGACAACGTGTCGTGGATTAGACTGTTTTGGTCGTGGATGATATCACCGCCCGATGCCTGGAAACTCGGAGATCAGACCCTTCTGAAGCTTCCTCCAGCAATTGCAAGTGTCACCTACTCTGAAGAAGAGGTACCTCCCATCCCGGTCTCAGCACAGGGTCTGACAGGAACCACCACTGCCACGGACTGCAAAAGCCTCTATGATTTGGTGAGCCGCACTGCACCACCCAATTGCCAAGAGTTTAGAGTACTTCTTCAAGCCCGTTTGATTAAGGAACAGTTGAAGTCGGGGATAACTCTGAGATGGGTGCCGAGTGGGGCACAGATTGCAGATGCTCTTACCAAAGCCATGGATCCCACCGCGATCCGCACATGCTTGCAGCTTGGCCGGTATGCCCTTCAGGATGAAGGTGAGATGCTGAAAACTCGAGCCAATGCGAAGGCCAGACTTGCATGGCTTAAAGCCAACGGGGAGCCATCCTCGGAGGATGCGTAGATGCAGGAGGGGGTTCAAGCGAACACTCATTTTTTTGGGAGTGTCAATCGTGTGCCTTCGCTTGGAGATGTTCATCAGCAGATCGCAGCCGATGTGAATCCGTTTGCCCAGGGGCTCAGGTTTACGGGAAAGACCTTAGAGGGCGTGGCGCCACGGGGAAAAGGTCGCGGAGGAGCTCTCGGTAGGCGAGGTCGCCTGGGGATTTACACTAACCAGGCAAAACACATATTTCTTTGCTGCGGTCCTAATTCCAGCTTAGTGTTTGGGGTCAACTCGCTTCTTGAGAAACTCATGTACTTGAGAGAAGCATGACCCATGGGCTGTTTCTCAAGCCCCCCCAAAATGGCTGGTCTGCTTTTGCTTTTAACTTCCCTTGACATTCCCAACCAGAGGGGGCGGGTGGTCCGAATTCCAATTTAAGAAACACTCATATCGGTTTGTTTAAGGTGTATGTCACGACCTTTGCTTCCTCGACACAGCGACTCGACACAGCGATCCGACTCCGCCGCTCCTTTTTCGGCCCCATGAGCTGCGCACAAAAAGACGGGAAAGGGGGGAAGAGCCAAGTTGATCACGCGCCGGGTTCAACTCAACTTGTTTTTGAGCTTCCGAGGATCAAATGTCAAGTCCACAAAATATGTTTGTTTGACACATACCCATGTAAGAGCCAATGTTTCCTTTGCTAAGATGATGGCAGAAAACAAGAAACAATCCTGAGCTCATGATATTGGTGTAAGGCGGCGCCTGTGGCCAGGGCCCGAGGAAGTCATGTCCTTTACGGAACTGCATTCTGATGGCTTCCGGATGTGATATTCTAGACTCGACCTGCGCGGGGTTCCGCATTTTGTGTGTCAAAGACGACAGCTTTGGGGTGTCTTGCCCAAGTGCCGAAACAGTGAGAATGTACCCCCAATGTCAGGGCTAAATCTATGCGCCAAGGTTCATGGCGACTCCAGGAAGTCCTGCTTTCTTGGAGTGGATGTTTGAGAGTTTTGTTTCCCCCTTTTGGGCTGCAGTCATGGAAACCCAACAGCCCCGGGTCCTTGCAGGGCCTGAAGAACCCTCTTTCAAGCTGGAGGTTCCACAGGAACCTCCACTTAGAGAGGAGCCCACCTTTCCAAGTTTTGGAGACTACAGAGCTTCCAGGCAAGCCACTATAGCAGACATGGGGAATCCAAAAGGCAAAAGGGACCTTCCCTGCTTACTCACAACAATGCGAATGGCAAGTAGGAAGCCTCAGGGTAGCCTGGACTTACTTCTGTTTTCAGGGGGCGGAATCTCTGACGCAAACCCAGCGGCTTTTTGAGCGATTGGGACACGCCTTCCGCGAGCTGGGGGTGTCTCAAGCCTGGGATCCCTTTTGACATTGTATGTTTTCTTGGTTTGAATCTATGGACCAGAATCAAAAGTTGTTCCTAAGCTTGACCCATCCACTCAGGAAGTGAGTAGACGGAATCGTGTGGACCGAATTCAACAGTGTTATTTTTGGTAGACAAAAGCTGAGGCAGCAGTTCGGACGCGCGAAGAACATTTCGGCTCACAGAGAATGGAGAGGCTGGCACATGCTCGGCAGAGATGGGGTTGCGCTTCTGGAGTTCTTTGGAGAATCTGCAGCGCAAAACTTTTTGGTTGGTTCACTTGAGTGTCCTTTTGGAAGAGGATTTGCTTCAGCCTGGGCAATAATGCAAGGTCATTTGATCTCTTGGGCACAGCCAAACAGCCCTGGGGTCCAGAACGAAGGGCCACAAGTCCCTTTTCAGAGGGCCTTCTCCCTGTGGAAGGGCCACTTATGGATAGAGAGGTTGGCCCCTTTTGAAGGGGATTATTCACGATCAATTAATTTAGGTTCTACTTACATTTGTTTGGGCCAACGTACTTGTTAGCTTTGGGGCAATGATAAACAACGGGCTAATCATGTCTCGAGCGCTTTGCCCTGGAGTTTGACTCAGCCATCCGCGGGTCAACGTATTGAGCCATGGGTCTGAAGCGGCCGGCGGATGTTGAGAAGGTTGTGGTGCAAGAGATCGACGAAGAGAGCGAGGAGGCCCTCGTCTTTGAACTCCTGAGGGTTTTCTGGCGTTTTGTGTCCAAAACAAAAAGCCTTTTTGGGCGGGTATCCAAAACCGAAACAGGTAAGCGTTGTGGGTTTTCAAAAAACAAAACCCGGGAAGCGTGTTGGGAGAGCGCCTAGTGAGGGCCTAGAAGGTTGGAGAACTTGGGGCCTGACTCAGCTAAGAATGATGGTCCTGGAAAACCCCTGGAAACACTGGGAGTGATGGTCCTGAACCTGGAAGGCACCTGGAAACACTGGGAGCAGGCTGACCTGTCATCTTTTTTTCCTTTTTTTGTGAGGTAAGTACTGATGCTTTAGAAGCCGCTCACGGAAACAACAGAAAACATGTTGCATGTTTAGTGTGCCGCATGGCTCGTGTTGGTACAGCTTTCTTCAGAGGAAGCCACAAGTGCATACTATCAATAGTATGTGTGTGTTCTTGTCCAGACACCCTATTCGACGTCCAGACCTGGTCAAGTCGGTGGCTGGTGTTTGTCCAGGTTTGTTCAATGGTTCTGTTTGTTGAACCTGTTATCCCAAGTGTTGTTGCTTGTATTTGCAGGCGTGTGTATGTGTGCGTGTGTGTTATGCTTGGACATTTGCAAGGGCAATACTTGGGCATTTGCCCGGGCATATTACATTAAGAGGCAAGGACTGTCATTGAAAGGTCCACATATCAAGGCCGGACGTTTGCCGAAGTGTGAACGCTGTTTGGCCTAGATCGGATTGACTCAAGTGGGGAAATCAGCCGTGGAAAAGGGGCTAAATAATCAGAACGCGGTGCGGGGGCTACTTTATTTCCAAACCCTCATGATTATCATTGAATAGTATGTGTTTGTACTGAGTTCGCCCTTGGCATTCCCTGCGCTGGACGTATACTTTGTGTTCAGACCTAGCAACCAAGCAGTTTGCGAGCTGTTTTGGCCAATCAGCTCAAGTGAGGGATCCGTTTGAGCTGTTTGTCGCTTTGGGACCGCAGGCCCCGGAGCCCCCGCCGCCGTCGCGCGCAGCTCCTGTCGCGCCAGTCAGCGCGCAAAGTAGCGCAAGCGCGCCAAGCCGGCCCAGGCCGCACAAGGCGGGGGGGGCTACTTGGTTTGATGGTGGAGAGATGGTGGCAGTTGAGATAATATGTGAGTCATCATTGCAGGAGTTGGTTTGAGTTGAATGACTGGAGACCTCATGAATGGGATTGACGCAGTTGAGTTGTTGGCGGCCTTGAGCCGCAGTGTTGGCTGGCGTGTTGGTCGTTCTCAGCCTCCTCTCCCCCATATTGGCCTTGTCACGGGCCAGATACTAATTCATTGCTGTGGAATGTCCGAAAGTTTTGGACTGATTGCCCCCACCTCCAATATCTCCTTTCACCTCAGTCTTTGGGCTTGGTACTTGGCCAATCCACTGGAAGTGAGGCTAAACCCAGTGCTTCCAGAGGAATAGATGGTCCGAACCGACCTACTTTAGATGGCCTTTGCCGCTCGGCAAAGAGCCTTGTAGTACATGAAGAGGCCTTTTTTAAGCCAAGAAATTGGGGCCCTTGCGCAAGGCCTGTACGCATCTATCGCCGGCAAATTCGGATATGAATGCAGGAGCAGGCGGTGCGCTGGCGCTTCTCCCCAGCAGCCGAGGCATGGGAAGCGTGCGGAAAGCGGGGAAGCGGCCACTTTGTGCGCCGTATGTTGCTCGGTGGTTGTCCTTTTTCATCAGGGCTCCTGAAAGCATACATTTTGCCCATTCCACCAACATAAGGGGAACCGCCATTGACAAGGTAATGTTCAGGTGTATAATATAAGGATCCCTGTTCATGTTTGTTGTGGTTTGCTATAGGTTGCTTCTTTTATATTTAGATGGCCTGAAGGACTGCTTGACACGCAGAGTCAGCAGCTTTGAGTCAACTTTGCAGCTATCCCATGTTGCTTCAAGGAAACCGTCCATTTTGGGTACACCATTTTGAATTGGCTAGGAATGTTTTTTTTTGGGGGGGTGAATCTCCAGCCACCTTTAGCTTTGCTATTGGCGGCGCAAATATTTGGCAAATTTGTGGATATTGTCTTTTGTTGGGTCCCCTGTTGGCTTATGGTGTTTTGTTCACATTCCTGGACAAATTATCACGACATCACTAGAGGGGTTGCGACGTCATCTATGATGAAGGGTTCTTTCATAGGGATCCTTGTTTTTCTCGGATGCTGAGTTAAAATAGCTAGCCAGCTAATGTGTTTGCTGTTTCTTCTTGTGGCGTGGTTTCCTTTTGTGTCCGGTGTTCAAACAAACAAGAAGATGTGTCCAAGAGTAGGTTTCAAACCCCACCGACCACGTCCAAGTTTCGTGTTTCTGGCTTTGTGTTCCATTTGGCTTCCCTTCAGAAACCAGCCAGAAAGGACCATACTGGTTTGTTCCCATAAGAAATCAGGTTTACCGCCCTAAGCTCAGCAAATGGCGAGACTTGCATGCACAGGACTTGACCTTCAGACCTCCGATTTCACACATGCCTGGGCATACCCCCACTACAGGGCCCATACATGTTCCGCGCAAAGGCGAGTATGTCGTTTGAGCGTCTGAATATGGATGACTGGTTAGCTACGTTTATGACTGAGTTTGGCCTTAAAGTACCCCACCCCATTCTGATTGCTTAGGCCCTTGTCCCAGAGTTTTGGTGCTGCCACTCTGCACTCTGGCAACTGGGACAGTGTGGGTATGTACCTTTGGGTGGGGATCTTTGGGCCGACCTGTTTAAAAATAAAACCTTTGTGGCTTAGATATGGGGGGGGTGTCTGTTTTTGAGGGTAGGCTTGAAAAAGGTTGGTTTGAAGGGAAACCAGAAGACGATCCGAAATTTGTTTTCTGGGTTCCCCTATGTCTGACACATACCCATTTGGCTAACCTTGCGAAAGGCCATTGACGACGCCCGCTGCTACGCGCGTGTGCAGTGCGGGGCCTAGCGAGCGAATTCTTCCTTATGGGTGAAAACTCTGTGTGCCACGGTCAAAACAGCCTATTGCTTGGGGTTCGGAATGGTCATGAATTTTGGTTTTGGCGCATTCGGGGTGGCAGGGGTAGCTGAGGATGTTTGGTTTTGGGAGGACCTGGGCAGCAATCCAACTGACAAAAAGCAACACATGCGCCAGAGGTGGTTTTGGGGCCTTTACGGATTTTAGCCAACCGCAAGAAGGTGCAAGGGACCACCCACATAAGGAATTCTGACTGCAAATATGCGGTCTGTAACTTCTTGTAGCCCCTTGTATAAGATTGTGGGGTGGTCCCAACGCACACCCTATTCTGGGTAGCGTTTACCATTGTGTTTTTTTGGCATTTGTCTGTGCTTGGCTGATTTCAACAGACCGTGTTCAAGCAACGGTCAATATTCCCTGTTCTCTTTGTGCTGTAAGAGCAGGCGAGCTAACCAAATTAGCCTTGAGCAAACAATGGGCTACGGACAAAATCCAGGCTCGACTTGGAGACACCTGCCGACTAGTTATTCACTTTGTGTGGCAATGAGAGTCGCTAAAAAATGCAGTAATCCCTGACTGTGACGGCTTTCATCATGGATTCCACTTTGAATGGCCCAAACAGCGGTCCAGAGCTTCGACCGCATCCAGTTTGCAAGAGTTGAATAAAGGCAACACAGTGAAATCTTGATAGAGCTGCTGCATTCGCATTGAAGGCGCAGAGGGTTGCACAAAAAATTGGCCCGAAGACACAAAAACACCAAGACGCGCATCTTCAGGGCGCCAGGCGAAGACACGAAGACACGCATCTTCAGGTCTTCAGGGCTTCAGGGAGTCAGCAGAGCTTGGGCGAAGACACGAAGACGCGAAGAGTATCTTCAGAAATTCAGGGCTTCAGGGCTTCAGGGCTTCAGGGAGTCAGCAGGGCTTGGGCGAAGACACGAAGACACGAAAACACGCATCTTCAGGGCTTCAGGGCTTCATGGAGTCAGCAGGTCTTGGGCGAAGACACAAAGACGCGAAGACGCGAAGACGCGCATCTTCAGGGCTTCAGGGCTTCAGGGAGTCAGCAGGTCTTGGGCGAAGACACAAAGGCGCGAAGACGCGCATCTTCAGGGCTTCAGGGCTTCAGGGAGTCAGCAGGTCTTGGGTGAAGACAAAGACGCGAAGAGGCGAAGACGCGCATCTTCAGGGCTTCAAACGTCAGGCTAAAAACGTAACCCGCTGCGCCTGCTCTGTGCATTCGTGTAGGGGGCTGTGTCCCCACAAATCGGAGATGCTTCAATTGAATTATCAAAGTTGTGTCAGTCCACCATGGCCTGGCCAAGTTGGTGTTGCACAAGTGACTGGACTACGCAAGTGTGCATGCGAGATAGGGCAGCCTCATTCAGTGCACAATCCTTGTTGGCAACTAGTTAGTTGACCTTGGGTTCTCCTCAGACTTTTGCGCGGGATTCCTCAGCACGCTGTGTCGCTCGAGAGGCACGTCGTATTTATTCTCTCGCTACCACGAGTACTGCTCTCCGGTGAGGTCGCCGGGTGTGATTTCGTGATCCCCTCCCCATGAATTCCCGCACCCACCTACGCAAGCGGTATACAGTTTCCCGTGAAGGTTTGAGGTACCTTGCAAGAGCAGGGCTCCTTAAAAGATACATTTTGCCCATTTGAAACATGGCTTTTTCCACCAAAATAAATGGAACACACCATTTACAAGGCAATGTTCAGGTGCTTTTCATGTAAGGATCCCTGAAGAGTTCCTTAGTTTTGGGGGTTTGTTTGCCCCGCACCTCAGAGGCTTGTGATGTCTAGACTTGTTTTTGCAAATTTGAAGGGGAGCTCCTTGTGGTTGGGTGATGCTCAAAGGACAAATTCGCGACTCCCAGCTTCTGGATCATAGTTTTGTTGGGAAGATCATTTTGGTGGCAAAGAATAAGTCCTTCGTTTTTCCCAGCTCAAGTGAGGTATAGAGAGCCCTGCCCGCGGCAAGTCTTAGCCTTACAGGAGCCTCGAAGATCTTGCCTTCTGAAACCCTCACTCCCTGAGTTCATGGACTTTATTTTTTTTGGCAAAATCATTTTGGTGGTTCTGTTCAATCAACTCAGGAAGTGAGTTTCAGGGCGAGTTGGGGGTTTTTGAGCCGGGAGGCTTCCAGTTGACGCGGATGGCTAAGGATGGATAGCCGTGTTCAGCAATGCAGCAACCCTCGCGCTGGCAAGGATCGACCGCAGTAAAGACCCAGGCAGTCCACAGCCTCATGTTGCTGGTGCGATAAGTAAGGAATGAGGGAACGAACCCAGGGGTCCCCTCAAAGGAAACCACAGGGAATGTCTTACGCGGGTCATTCCGAGCACCAGCAAGTTGTTTCAATTGATGCGTATATTGGATATTTCCTTGGTCACCCACATTGGTAAGTGGGATCATTTCAAAGTGATTGAAGGGTGATGAGACTAAGCGCAAATGAGGGCCAAGGAGTAGTAAACCCCTGGTTGACATTTCATGCGAAGCGGGTCCAGCAACCTTCGAGGGCTTCCAACTTAAGATTCAAAGCCCAAACAAAGAGAGGGTTACAAAGGGTTAAGTAGGGTCGTTCCGGCAACAGCCCGGTTGAACTGGAGAGGGCCCAACCCCGACCAAGATCCAAGGGGAAAGGAGTTGTGCCCAGCGCAGTCTTGCCTATTTCCGTTTCTCTCTTTTCCCAGCGTTTGTCCGCGATACTTCAGGACGCTTAGGGGGATCAGAGAGGCAAGGAGACGATGCGTACACTTTTCCAGCTTGAGCAGTTTGTTCTGGGGCATCTTCCGGGATCGGGGGAAACGAACAAGTCTACCTACAGTATGATGTTTCTGCGAAGGTTCTATGAGTCTAGAGGCCTCCTTATTTTCATGTGGCCTGTCATTCTAGGGAAGTCCTGGGGCTTAGTCAACTCGTTTGTTCTTACCCAAATTATGAGATGTTGAGAACCACTCAACCAAGTGCAACCACTTTTTTCGAGGGCCCAGTTGAGTTGGCCATTGTATGGGTGTGTCTCAAAAAAAGGAGACCCCGAAAATGATTCGCTTCCTTTTGGCTTCCCTTTAAACCTCCAAAAAGGGTACCAACAGCATATCTGACCTTTCAGGTTCCGGGGTGTCCATTTTGCACAGACAGGCAGAATCCCCCGCAGGACTGGTTTTGCCTGAAGCACGGAGAAGGGCGGTGGAGCCTCGGCTGAAGCATGGCCTCGGCTGGACGAAGATGAGCCCCAAGCCGTTGATTTTCTTAAGCGGAGAAAAGCCTTGCCCAGACCTCCCTGAAAAATTGTCCTCTGTGTGGAGCCTCCAAAAAGGCGCCCTTTTTGCTGTCACTGGAGGTATCTGGAGGTCTGGAGGTTTTTGCCTGCTCAGTTTGGCACGCCTTATACTGTTTGTTGACAGGTCCCTTTAGGGCTTTTGACTGCTTCTTGGCTGTATCCCGGTTCGGCCCCCTCCCTTTCCGGATCTTGTATTGCCAAGAAAGCTGTTCAAGGTTTCTTCAGTTTGTCAAGGTGCAACAGTTGAACTTGGCCAGTCAGCTCAGGTCAGCTTACGCAGGTTGCTTTTTTAAATAGACCTCAGTTCTTCCATTCCCTTCAGATACTCCAAGACCAAAAGCCGGAATAGGCTCCGCCGCCCGTGGTTTTCCCTTGATTATGACTCTGATGATTTGTTGCTTGAAGCTATATACTTGATGTTGGCATTGCTGGTTTACCTTAGTTCTGGCATCCGACAAAGGCCTCTGAAGCAAGTGGAACGTAAGCATCAGGCCTTGGTGTGGTTTTGTTGGGCTTTTGACTAATGCGGTTCATTCACGAAGCCGAGTAATGCTTGGGGCCATTTCCAGCCGGCGAACTCCGAACTCTGCTTGCCAAGGATCGCCATGTCTGCAATGCTCACTGCTTAAGGGTGAATCCCTCTGTCCTGTTTGCTTGGAATGTTCACATCCAGAACACACTGCATCTTGAAAAAGAAGCGGGGATGCGGGATCCGTGCAAACTGCTGGCTCTAGTTTGTGCGGGGACCAACCAGGTTCTGGTGTGGCTATTGTCAGGTCTCGGCCTAAGACGCCCTTTGTCAAGCCTCTTTCAAGCATAGTTATCTCGTCATGGGACATAAGACTCGTTCTTTTTAGCTCAGGGCGCAGCACCAGTTCTCAGTCCCTCACCGATTTGGTCCACGCGATGTCAAGTTGCCGATGGCTGCGCTTCGCCGTGAGGCAGATCCTGGGTCGAGTGGATGGGCCTATCCCGAAGGCCGAAGACCCGGGCGCGTCGGTCACGTGAGCCAAGTGCTGGCTTAAGGGGGGCAGCCGTTTCCGACCCTAAAGCAGGGGTCTTCTCCCAAATTGTACTTCAGGGTGGACAGGATATGATAGAGGATCTGAACATATTATTTTCAGCATTTCCCAGATGTGGGTCAAGAAACGGCTGGGATTCCCTCGAAAGCAACCACGGCAACAGGTGCCGTCAAGCCATCATACACCCAAATTGTTTCCCTGCAGGTAAACCTAGCTGGTTCCCGATTTCCTTCTGGAGCGCTTACTTGAGGAACATCCCTCCAAACAGGGTAATGTTGACCTATGATTAATAAATGGGGGGCCCACCCCCTGAATGACCATAAATAAAGATTAGGGGAGGTCAACATTAACAAGAGTGCTCCTTCAATGCCCCGAAAGTTTCGAAAGGTCAGGCCAAGCCACGCATTTCGCAAGCGTCAGGTTCAGCTTTCGCAGCTCCTCAAAACTGCGGCTGCGGATGAGGCGCGCTGTTTTCTTTTTGCCCACTTCCCACTGGGCAGCCTTTCGAAAGCTGCTTTTTGGGTTGGGTGACATGGGTTGAAACGAAACAGACCCACAAACAGGAGTTTGTTGAAACGGTGGTTTTCGGCGACAACAACGGGTTGGTTTGACCATACCCATCCGTTGACTTACCAACCTTTGTCCCATGACCCATGTTCGGAACTGCATGTCTTGACAGCCTCACACCCCGAGTGCAGTGGCTAAACAACCAGCTTGGGATGAGGTAACTCGATCTTGAAAGTTCGCATTCCCCGATTCCCCGTTTGGCTGTAGAGGCGCCCATGGCCAAACTTGGACAGGGCTCCTCAAAAGATACATTCTGCCCATTTGAAACATGTTGCTTTTTCAACACCAAAATAAAGGGAAACCACCATTTACAAGTTGCAATGTTCAGGTGCTTTTCATGTAAGGATCCCTATTGGAATGTCGGGGCTCTTTGGAATGTCAGGAACCCCCGGTAGCCGCGGTGACTTCGGGGCCGGGGATCTAAGCGTTGCACCACCCCCAAACCAGTACCAAGGGATGTTGGCGGTTGTTGGCAATCTTTCCGGTTTTAGGTCGTTGTTTTGGTTTTGTTCATCTTTAGTAGGGTTCTGCAGCAACGTGTTTTGCTAACATCCGGGAAGCGAGCCCGCGCCCGCCTATGAAGCCTCCCGCCCCCCGCCGCCCCGCGCGCCTTGCGATCCGAAGGCAGCAAGCGGCGTGAAGGTCTTGCGGAGAGCGAGCCTGGAGGCTGGGGGTTTAAACGAAGGGAATAATGAAGCACCCACTAGTTGGTTGGCTGTGGGTCAAAATGGGTATGCTTTTTGGAACCCTAGTTAATGGAACCAAGGACTAAAGCCTGCGGTCCCCTGGTGCTTTAATTTTGACCCATACCCAGTTATTTCCTGGCCAATTGTGTGCATGTGTGCATCTGAGTTGAGGGTATCCTTCTCAGATTGGTTTAAAGGGAAACCAACAGGACAGCCATCATTGTGCAGGCCCCCTATGTCGACACATTCTCAATGAACAAAGGAAAGCCCACAAAGCGGAATTTCTAAGGGACCCACTGATGAATGGGTTCCACGTGAATGTGCCGGGGAGCAGGGAAGAGTTGGGCTTTTTTGTTGCACAGGCGAGAGAAGATGCTCGGGACTGGATGATTCGCATGGGGTTGTGGGGTAAGAGTAAGCCAGCACCAACTGCTGTCGGTATCATGGATCGGATCACAATGTGTGCAGTCAGCCAAGCCCTTATCTTACTTACACGCTTTGCAGGGCCGCTCTTGATACAACTGGGGCTCCAAACATACGCTATAGCGAAGGAAGATAAGACTGCCCGAATTTGGCAATAGTGTTTTGGTGTACTCCAAGTTTGACCCAAGACAACAAGGCGCAGTTGCTTTCTTGTGGTTTTCCTTTTCACCACCAGGCCAAATGGGGATCCCTGATATATTTGAAAGAAAAGGGTCTCCGCAACCCCCCAAGACCCCCCGCCAAAATGAAGGTACGGAAACATGGCCGTGATCCAAGGAGCTATTATCATAGGATCCAATGCCCTCCCCAACCGCCAACCGCCCTCCCCCCCCCCGGCGGATTCCACAAAAATCGCGGAGAGGCCTTATTTGGAGGAAACCAGGTGGGAGGGAGGTTGGAATCCTATGAATATTTCAGATTACTCAGCAGAACAGATCATTGTTCTTAATCGTCTTGAGGGTACCGGTGACCTTTTCAAGTTTGATTTAAAGCGAAGCCAAAAGGCCCATTACCATTTGTTGGGCCCTAATCCTTATTTTGACACCCCAGATTACCCATCCCAAGCAGGGTTGAAGTCGGATTGGGTATGTGTCGAAATAGGGGAACCAAATTCCAAATGCCAAATGCTTGGTGTTTTGCTTGGTCTCAAAAACCACACACACACATCCATGTCCAGATTCTCTCACTCGCTCCAGGCCATGGAGCCCCGTGAGCGGAACCGCCGTCTCGAGGAGAACCGCCCTATTTGGCGCGGCTTCATGCGTCATGCATCTAACTAGGTCCCGTAGTAGTGCCCTTGTACCCTTTTCGGGGGAGGGTTCCCTACTAAAATAGACTACAGAAAAAAGGGTACCCTTATTCTAACCTCGCTACTGAAGGACCATCTCAATTCCGTTCCTGGATTTTTTGAGAAGGCCATTCAAGTGGAGAGACACAGTTCGGACGGTTTTTTTTTGGGTCAGTCTACCCGGAAGTGAGGGATGGGGTTTCTTCTTTGGGACCGCCCCTGTCTTGGACGGGTGGGTCATGCTACGAGTAGCTCACCCCTGGGTACCCAAGGGTCTGTGGTTGTTACACCTCTTTCCCCTTGTGGGGGGGCATCTACCCATGAGTAATTTTGTATCCTTGGGGCATTGGGGCATGAGCAAGGAACATGTACTTTCACTTGTTCCAACGAGCTTTGAGTAGGCATTGTAACCCTTCATGGATTCACTTGCCAGTACGTACCCACGTGCATGGTACTGTGTATGGGACACTCATCATGGGACAGTTGCCTTGGACTCTGCCGGAGCGTTGGAAAGTGGCGGTTTTCGGGATCAGGCACCCAAAAGGGGACCGGAAGGAACGACCGAAACTGGCCACGGCTGACGGCTGTTGAAGTCATTCCTCAGAACAAAGATTGGACACCTTTGCTTGAGGAAGCTTGGGAACCAAATCCGAATCTCCAGATCTTACCCGCTTTCCTTGTGCCGATGAGGACAAGGAGAAACTGCTGGACCGGCCTCATGAAGAGGCAGGGGGATGTCGGGTATGGGGTTCTGATGTCTGGAAAAGCCCAGGGATTCGATTGCTTTGGGTTCCTTCGGATTTCCTCCGGAAAAAGCAAAATTTTCGCTTCAGCTTTGGTTTGGCATTCTAGCCAATGGAAAGTCTTTGGGGTTAGCAATGTGTTGCCCAACTGTCATTCCATTGTTTGACTTTTTGTCGCATAATTTTGAGCAGGAATGAGGCAATGACCCCTGTAAGCCATCCCCTATGCTTTCTGCAAAGGGAATCCCCTTCCAGTTCATTCCCAACACCCGGAAGGTCATTCCCTACTGAGCACCAGCAAGTTTTGTTGCCAGTACTATTCATCGTGCTTGACGAGCTCCAGGAGCTCTTTTGCAGAAGTCTTCCTGCCAAACCCGAGCATCGGCACGGCCTTTTCCGGCTCGAGTGATGTGGACAGGGTTCACCTTTTGAAGGCCTTTGGTCCAATCAAAGGGTAAAACTATAAACCTTTCTTCAACGGGATCCTACGGGTGTGTCAAATTTGCGACGCGGACCCAAAAATAGTTTCCCTTTTAATCCAACCCCAAACACGCTATCCTCAACAACCCCCCGCCCCCCCCCCCCCCCCCCCCCCCGCTTTAAGTTTCCCGGCAAGAAGGCCAAACGGTAAATTTTCAAGGGGAGCAAGTGATCATTAGCGACTCTTTCCAGGCCTCCAAGACTCTTTCTTTGCGGGCCTCCAAAGACCATTGCGGGATGATTCGCCCAGGGCTTCCTGAAATGTGGCTGTAACACTCTATTTTTATTTGAGAAGTACTTTTATGGAGAAACATTTGGGCCCCCTACCTCCCAAACATGTACTTGCGGGGGGGCCGGGTTTCCTGCCTACAGATGCAAGCCAACTTGCACAAGGCTCTCTTGTCCTCTCTTGCCCTGATTGGAAAAGCCTTCGCAGCTGCCAGTTCCGCTTGTGGCAGATTCCCCTCCAAGAAAAGTCAAAATTGACTGCCCCAAACACACCTCCTGTTTCTGTCTATAGGAGTCTTCTCGGGGTGGGTCAAGTGTGTATGTGTGTCTGGGGGACGAAAGAGGGGGAGCTTGCGTTGGGGGAGGGTGGTATCCACCGCACGCTTCAGGTTGTGAGCCAGCTGCTCAAGCAGCAGGAAGACGAGCTTTGGTCCGGGAACGCAGATTGAGACCATTTCTTGCACCCTGGGTTTTCGGCCAGGTTGCTACTAAGTGGTTGGTAGAGTGAGCTGTAAGGGCTCAATTTCCCCACCTTCGGACCCCATACCCTCTCAGAACACTCTAGGCATCCCTTCTCAGGACCCCTTCCAAGAAGGTTCCTTCCGAATCTTTCCTTGAGGTCCTGGGAGGTGCCCCCTTGAGCACGGCCCAAATATCGGTGTGCCTTTTTTCTCGGGTAGGGTTTTTTTTTGGTGAATTTCAATGGTAACCAAAAAACAGGAAAAAAGAAAAAAAAACACACAGAGCCATAATATTGGCTTAGCAAGGCTTACTAAGCCTTACCAAACCTGACCGAGCCTCATTAAGCCTTTTCAAGCCCTTCCAAGCAACCGCCTCCCTGAATCCCTTTATTGTCTCCTGACACCTTTGGTTTCCTCCCGAGAACCGAGATCGGCCTTTTGGCACGTGACCAGACCATTTCAAGCCACGGGGAATTTGACTAGGTTTCTGGAGGTGGGAGGGGAACCTCCCTGGTCAATAGAACAGCATCTGGCATCAGTATGTACAGTTGAATGATGGTATGCAGTTCTCAACCATTTTGGTTTACAGTCCCCTTTGCTCACCCAAGCGAATGGTGCCACGGGTTCGGTGAAAGGACTGCACTTGCCGCGGAGTTATTCCCAAGCTTGCCAATCAGCGACAGGGGTTGGTTGCCAGTTTGTCCAATTCCTGGGTCTTCGTCTGGTGCTCGCAAGTGTGGTACCATGAAACCAGAGCTTAGTCACTCCCTTCTCAATCCCAGAGTTTCTGGACATGATTCTTGTTGGGAAGGCCATTTTAGTGGCGAGTAGTATGATGAAATCGTCTCCGTTGGTTCCACAGTCAAGAAGAGAAGAGTTAGCCAGCCGCAAGTGCAGCATGCTACACTTCCCCTGTGGAAGGAGATCATCCCCGCCCCCTAAATAATGTAGGTGGAACCGGATTTGCACCCCGAACAAGTGGTAGTCTGCAGGTGGGTATGGCTTGTTGGTGTTGTCTTGTGTGTGAAGCGCCCTTTTTTTTTGGGGGGGGGGTGGCTCCAATTCAGACTGATGTTCCACCGCACCAGCAACAGGTGATCGATCCTGTTGCGTGGAGAAGACGCATGATATTTGCCTGAGAGTAAAACGAGCTCACCTGGGTGTTAAACGAGCTCATCACGATGTAGGCTCACGTGGGGATCCCTCATTGCAGTTGTTGGAAACATGGATTGTTGCCCAATTCATTTTGCCTAATTTACTCATAGTTGTGCATCATCACATTAGTATGGCCTAATTTGCAGATGGCATGCCAGCGTGTTCAACCTAAGGCTTCTGTTCGCTGAGGCGAGAAGTCTTGCGCGTTCATGAGCTGGAGGACAGCTGCGCGTGACAACGGAGTGCTGCGCTGCTTGGGCGTTTGATGTTTTTGTGTGGGAGGGCAGAGTATGGCATTTTGCCATATGGCCATGGTTCAAAACCAATGGTACCATTTCAGGATAGGTGCACCACCCGGGGGTACGGGGTTTTGACCCATGGCCATATGGGTTTGTCTCAAAAGGGCACCCTAACTTTTGGTGGATGGCGTTCTGACTTAACCAAGTCAAAAGCCTTGGGTTCCCTCATTTTTGTGCGGGAGGCGTGAGCGTCAAAATTCTGGGTAGTTCGATCACACATCCAGACGCATGATGAGCAGCCTCCCTTCTTATATGACACCAACGCGGAATGGCACAGACCCGTTTGGAAGACTACGTTCTTCTTTGGGTCTATGCACATCCATGTTGTTGGGCTAAAATGTGCGGGTGACTGCCAAACATGCGAAGGAAGCATCACTTTTTTGCGTCCAGGCGCGCGAGTTGCCGCGAGAAGATAGCTCACCAGAGTTGCCGAACAAGAGGGATTCACTCACACAACATGGTGAGTACAGTTGCATTTACGCATGGTGAGTCAGAACACGCATTTACGCGTGTGACACAACAAGAGTTGACAACAGCTGCACCCACGCATGACGCTGCAGCACGCCACACCCCGAGTGTTGCGCTCGATACTCAGGTGATACTCACGGATGTATCCAGCTGGGTTTTGCTCAATGAATAATCCGCAGGGAACAGGGACAAATCCTATCCATCAACATGAATGTACCCGTGGACGATTTCTCCCGGTTCCCGGTAAGCTTCTTGCACTTGCCCACATGTTGAAAATCTGAGCAACCTTGTTTGACATACTCAGTGATGCCGTGCCCCTGCCAAGTAGGTTCCCCAGGGAAAGCGCAGAAGAACCTCAAAAGACAATTGCCAGTTACCTACTGCAGTAAATTGGAGAGAGGCATGCTAACCATGGGTGTGGCAAACATCTTTGTGGCGCCATTGTGCCTAGGATACCCTTTTCAGGGAAGCCAAAACAGAACCACTCGGGTCCGATTCGGTTTAATTTTGTGCCCAAGAATGGCGCACGTCGGCATTCGACAAAGGGGGTCTGCATTGGAGGGGTCCGATTTGGGACGTCTGGATCTTTGGGGTCGGTTTCGGCAGAGTTTTGCCAACCACTGGTCGAGGCCTTGTGCCAAGCTGGCTGAACATGAGCGGGCACATGGACCTCATGCCAGAAGAAGATCAGTTGACAAGTGATCGGCGTGCAAGAAGACCAATTGCGTTGGGCTTTGGCGGTCATGACTGTGTCAGGTGTCTTCGCATAATTTTGACACGCTTCATGCGAACGCATGAACACTCACGGGCCCAGATCTCCGAGGGCGAAGGACTCATGATGTTGTTGCGTTCCTCACGCGGAAAGCTTTGGCTACAGCAGTAAGGGCAACACATCCTGCAAGCTACCAAGCAGACCTGCCCAGGCTTACATCCGCGACAACAATGTGGACCGCAGATGACGTCTAGCTTGTGAATAAATGGGAGGAGTCCCGCGAAAAAATCAATAACGGGGGTCAACATGACCATCAACCAGGGGTTTAACAAATTTGAAGAACCGGGGGTCAACATTACAATGCTAGCCAGTATTTGCAGATTGGCATACCTTAAACTGGCCAAAAGGGACCACCAGGGAAACAGAGGGACCCATGTGTAGGCACGCTCTGGGATGTAAGCCAACTGATCCCTTTGGGGAGCAGCCGCCATGGCAACCGTGGCATTGGAGATGAGGCCTGCAAGACATGAAGTGAGTTCGGCAGGTGTTTTTGTTCTTCTTCTTTTTTGATAAGACCTTTGAAGGATACCAGGGGAAGGGTGGGTTAGGGACTTGCATCTTATATTTTGGAAGGTCCCTAGGCCTGTTGGTTTTGGAAGGTCCCTAGGCCTGTTTGGGTGTTCAGCCAATTCAACAAGTAGACACGTAGGTTACAACCTACATCCGGCGAACTCCACTCGGGGAACTGAAAGGACTATGACCTGGCTCACTACGACTCAAGGGTCCCTATGTGTCCTTAGCAAGTTGATTCATCGCTATTTGAACCAATAGCAGGCAAGATTGTTGTTGGTCCAAAGCTTCCTTTTCTAGGGAACCCTTAGTTTGGGTTGGTGAATAGAACAATCAGGGCTTTCAAGTTGGTCTACTTGGTAGTCACATCTCAAAGGCTCTGCAATTGTTTCAAGGTTTATTGGGGATTATCTCTTCCCATTGAAACAACCGAGATGGCCCCCTGCGCGGAAGAAGTAGAGCAACACCAGCCCTTTGTGCTCGTCCAAGTTTCGTTTCACGGGGTTCCTGAAAGGTTCTCCAAGAATCTGAGCTCTGAGCTGAATTGCAATCAAGTCCCTTCTCTTAACGACCTTGTGCAGGAGTGCTCCCAACCCGAAAGGTTCACCACTGGGTAGTTGGCAGCTAGGGCCTTTTGTTTTGTTTTTCCATGGACCAACTTTCCTCCCTTGATGATTGGGTCCAAAGGAGGAAGCCTTGCACACGAGGCTGCCCTCATTGCCTGGGCCGATGGGATCTTCTCCCGGTTTGGAGTGGTACCTTCTAAAGGACATGGGTGTTCTTCAAAGGCTATCCTTCTCAAGGTTAGTAAAAGAAAACTAAGACTCCCAAAGCGAATCGACCTTTTGACCTTTTTGTTTCCCCTTTTTCTGTGCTATGTCCAAGCTCGCGACTGCATTCCAGCACTAGATCTTCTGGAAATCGTCATTCTTCCTTGAGATGCCTACTATGGACCCGATCCGCACAACTGCCGCCGTGCTCTCCTTCTTGTGTGGAGCCTTCCACATCAAGCTCGTGCACTGCTGCAACGTGCAATGAGGTAAAGAAGAGGAGTACCAACCAAGAGTCTCGGTGGGCGATCATGTAAATACGAAACCTGGTTCTGCTGCTTCTTGGCTTCTCCACGGTTCATGAACAAGTCAAACCAGACACCCGACGAGGCTGGGGTGTTTCCTTTGCTTTTAAGTTCCATGGTTTACCCGTCCAACCACAAACATCGCACTTGTGAGGGAGTACCGGCAAGATGAGGGTAATCTTAGAGAGCAATAATCACGATCATCATAATAATATCAGCATAGTCATATATCATGATATTTGTTGAACTTCGATTTGGTGATGTCTGAAGGGGATGTAAGAAGTTGGGAACATGGGTGTCGTGGGTGTGTATTCTTGGAGTGTACCATTTTTTTTTATTTTAAGGGTGGGGTTTGAAGGGACACCAAAATAATAAACTCACCAGTTTGGGATCTGAATTCCTTTTTTGACACACATACGCACACGGATTCTGACATCGACGTTAGGACTTCCTTGCTGTGGCTCTCCAAGGTGTTGTCCATTACCACCAAGCCACCCCCAGGGGTGTAATCGGATCTACAACCACTATACAATCCCTTCCCTCTATTGTTAAATCCGCCCTGGTTATACCTAGAAAATCGAAATGCCACGAAATCCTAGCCTTTTTTGAAAAAGTATCCTTTTTCCATTGCCGGCCATTTTTTAGCCTTTCGGCCATTCTTCAACTGGCAGTTTAAGCAGGATTATTGTGTTGTTTTTTTGGCGGCTTGTGTCACCCGACTCTCCGCAATTCCGGCGAAACTTCCCGCAATTCCGGCGAATCTTCTCACAATTCCGGCGAAACTTTCCGAATAAGAAACTTGAGTCCATTCCGGCGGCTACGAGTATTACTCTCCTTGAGCCTCAGCGGTCTAATTCCGGCTGTTTTTGCTGATTCCGGCAAATTTCTGTGACTTCGGCTGAAATTTGATGCATTTTCAGATTCCGGCCGAAAGAGTTTCTAGGTATGGTCCCTGTCCAAAGGGTCCCCCTTTTGCCGGGCGCCAAAATCGCCAGAATGGTAGAAGGGAAGTGCTAAAGTGCTGAAAGTACCCCGAATAAAAGCTGTCAGGAGTTTAGTATCGTTTTTACAAAGAGTGAACTTGAAGTAAAAGGGGAGATGTTTTTTTTTTTTTTCCCCCGACTTTGGTACTCACTGATAGGGGTCCGGGGTGGAGATAGTACTAGAAAAAGCGGATTTGCCAGTATATAAGAACTGAATACACCCTGCTTTCCCCCTCAAAAGGTCGTGGTAGGGCTGGAAACGGGATCTCAGGCGGAGATGCGCGCGGCGCCCGGAGGCTCAGAGTTGGTTGCCGCCGTGAAGCGACGATTGTCTCAAACGGGGGATCCCCATTTGAGCCATCAAAACCACAAAGCATATTCAGACAGCTGGGATACATGTGGTAGATCAGTGTCACCCCACTCAAATGCACAAAAGGATAAGGCTTAACCATGAGCCACTTGCTCAAAACCCGGGTGGTTAGGTTAGTAAGGGGCAGTCCCAGCCAGAAATAGTTGCGGGAATCCGCCTTCTTAATTCTTGAAGCATGGTTCTGGGATTACGCCCACAAAAGGAAACGAGCAAATTGGGTGTCCAATCACCAGCCAGCTGATTTCCTGCTTGGGCGGGGTTTTCTCAACTCAAATTAACCACAAAGGGTGTGCCTCTTTGGCCTCTCGCCAAGTTGCGCCGTTGGCCTTGCCTGAATGTGTGGATTGACTCCGATGCGGTTCAATGAGCGGGGTACCGTTTGCTGCCGTTTGCTGCATTCCGCGGTCCATGCCGCTGCAGTTCTGATACGCCATGATGTGAAGCTTGCCGAGGTGCCACCAATCCTGCTGTACCCCCTTTTTTCCTGGGCGTTTCCAAATATTTGCGGGAGGGTAGCCGCTGTGTGTCTGGAACTCCTGAAGGCTTGAAGGGAGATTCAAAGGAGAAATGTGCGCCTCTCAACAAGACACCACCTAGCTGAACATTTGAGTGCTAGATACCCCAACCTGTGGGGACATGTGTTTGTTTTTCCCACCAAAGTCACTGCAAGGGGCCTTGGTGTTCCTTAGTTTTCCTGACGCCTGGGCTCAGACATTGAGAGGACCTGGCGAGTAGTTCAGCGGCTCCAGTTGAATCCTTCTTTTGTGTGGTGAATTTCCCACTAAACATGGCTCAGACGAAAAATCCAACCTCTGTACCAGAAGTATTGCACAACCACCAGGGAAATTTGGGTATGCGCTAAAAGATAAACATGCCGTTCAACTGAGGTTTCTTGCCTCAGAGACAAAATCAATCCCGGCCCTATCCCTACACCCCTCCCTCTCAGCAAGATTCGGTACACACTAAGACTCCTTTTGAGAGGGTTCCTCGGTGAAAAGGGGGGGAGGTGGGATTCTGCGCGCTCGCATGTTTCTTTTGTGGGAGTATGTGGGTGTGGGTCAAAAATAAACCACCAGGAATTGGACCGCAGGTTGCAGTCCATGTTTCCATTTGCCAGGGGTCCATTTTGGGTACCTATTTTTGACCCACAGCCATGTGTGGCATCTCCAGAGCTCTCAGCGATCTGCAGCGATTGGTTTAGGTCCAACAAGCAGCCAGATCCTGGTAGCACAAACGGAGGAAACCGAGCACCAGATCCTGGCACCTCTTCAAAAGGGGAGCAACAGGGATGATGTTTTGGCTAATTGGTGTTTGTACTCTATGGTTAAACCTGGACATGAGTGGGGATTTGATGGCCAAAGAGCCCGAAGCATCGGTCCTTTGCTTAGGTGCCGGGCGATTGCTGGCGCTGGCGGCTGTGGCGCCTTGACCACTTTTCGTGGGAAACAGTTTGGGCCAATTCACGGAAGCGACTTCGACATGCGCCTTTAACCCCTTGTTCAGTGGATTCCACCCTCATCCTTTTCTGTCTTCCTTACTGAGAAAGGTGAGCCCGAAGAAGAGATTTCTTTCGTTTCTTTTTACCAGAGTCAGGTGTTGTAACTGGGGTAGAGCAAAGTGGGAATGACTCTGGCTCCTGATGTTCATTTGCTCAGTTGGCCTTGGTGGCACTCATTAGAGCTTTCGAAGTTTCCACCTCCCGATTCGGTCATATCGGTTAGGGAGCAGACACCAAGACAGGCGTTGTGCTCTTCCTAACTGTGTCAGGGTCACGGAACGATTTGCTTCGGGAGGCTCTTGCCAGAAAAGATCATATCATTTGCTACTCCAAGTCTTGCCCATACTGTTGAACATACTGTCGATGGACAGAATCCTGCACCAAGTAAGAAGCCCTGGAATCATGAGTCCCTTGTAAATACCAACGAACAACGGTTTCTCATGGTTTCCAAGTGGTCCAGGATTTTGTCCATCCACCGTACGGGTTTCGCCTGGGTGACCAGGTGTTCCAAAATCAACATGAATTGCAAAGGGTGTTCCCTCAAATGCTGCAATGATTAGGTGATAAATGTAATGACCTTGTTCAATATGTAGATGAACATGGAGCCACTCCTTTGGGGTCAAGAACAAGAGCGGCTCTCGATGATAAATTCTGGGAATGAATGAACCAAAGGATCGTTTGAAAGGAGACAAGGGGATGGTCCATAGGGCCCTTGCAGGGGAGTGAAGTCATTCTCTCAGTCCCTCAAGTATATCTCCAGATGTGGCTCCTTCATTTCCGCGAGGCTTGCCTGGGCCGAGCCTTTGCCGTTTGGCCTCTCCAAAGAAGAGGCTGGACGGCAACGGATTGGTTTGGGGCCCAGAAGGTGATGTGTGTTCGTTCGTAATATGCGCGTAGGTGGCCTTTTTCGTCAGTTTGAGGAAACGTGTATGGCACTGGTTTCAGTTTGGGTGCAATCATTCACCATTGCCATTTGTCCAAAAGGACACCTTGGGATATGCCTTGTGGGCTCATTGGAACCCAGGATAGACAAAACCCTGGTTGATCAATGGGCAGGCTGAGGCGGGTGTTCCCCTTTTAGAAGAAGGGAACCTTCTTGGGGGGGCGAGCCACGTCCCCGTTAATCTACCAAGGTGACAAAGATCCAGGGTGAACGCCGTTGTTTGAGCTGCGTGTTGGTGCTTCGATGTTTAAAGGGGGCACAGAAGGAGTGTATCTCAGCTGCTTGGGGTTGTTTCTTAGAGGCTTCGGGTTGCTTTGTGGGGTTGGGGGGCCGCGTTGCGCGGGTGGATTTCACGGTTACCACCAGAGGATACCGAACTGTTTTTTGGGGTGGCCCTCGATTCTGGTCAAAGGGTTTTTGATTTGGTTGAGAAAGTGTTATGTAAACATGAAGGGAGCACTGAGTGTGGAATGAGTACAGCCGAGGGTCTCTCAGTTCGAATCAACGCAGGTGCCTTGTCTGCCCGAGGGTGTCCGACCTGCTTGCTGAAACTGGCAAGGTGCAGGCAGACATGCCTCTTTTGAGCCAGAAAAGGTTTGATGTTCATGCGGTGTTTTAGCAGCAGGTGGTGGTTGCTGGTTGTGGTGGCGTTGGCGCCAGGAGCTCCTCTAATGCATGGAAGAGGCATTGACGCCGGCTCGTGGGAAGTGCCATAATTTGCCTCGAGGTCACCCACAATCCTTTTTGCGGTGGTCGCCCATCCAAAGCAAAGCCCTTCCTTTGGCTTCAATCAGATTTGTGCCAAGGTCTTTAGAGCCACCTTGATGTGGGATGATGCGGGTGCGTGGTGTTGCCAGGGTGCCTGTTTGGGGTTTCTTTGAATGGAAGCCCAAAGGGTTTCAAGATAAAGCTAACTCCTTTCTGCAGTTTGTTGTAACAATCAAGGCGCCTTCAAGGTAGTCCTGCACCCCGATCAACACCACCCATTGACTCCTTCTTTGGCAGGGGCCCGCACAGTGTCTTCGGCTTCGGTCGTGGCGGAGGTGGTGACGGAGCGGTTGGATCACGTGACCCGCCAAGAGAAAGTGCCTCGAGTATTTCTGAGTCTCTCACAGTCAGCCCTTTGAGGGATACTCAAATCACTACTCGTGGGAGTGGTTTCCCTTTGAACTGACGTTTAGATGATTTGGAATATGGCGCCTTAATGAAATCAGAAATATAAGGGGCTACCCCCCTGCAGATCGACATGGTACCCCAAAAGTGGCCTTCCTGTAGGAATCCTTCTTTTGGGGGGAGACCCTGGTCGCGTTCCATGTGAATTTGCAGGGTAGTCTCTGTGATCATGACTGGGACCCATTCCAGTTCAGGCCCTTGTAGTTTGGCGTCCTTTCTCTGTGTCAAGGTCTCTCTTTGAAAACCGATCCAACGGTGTGTGTGTGTGTGTGTTTGTGTGTCTGTGACCTTAGGCAGCTTTTGAGCGCCTTGACACATACTCATATGGATCTTAAGTTGCCATCGCTTTCTAAGGCAATCGAACTCTGGCCACTTTGCTGGCTCTCACATCTGGGCTTTTGTCCTGTTTGGGGGACGCACTGGCCGCCTACTTTGGTTACATTTGGATGTCGTTTAATTCTATGTGTCGGTTACGCCTCCTTGTTTCCTTTGCCTCTAATGCGGAGAGGTCGTGCAGTGCAACTTTGCATCCAAGTGCAGGTTCCACTCCATTTGGGCACTGGCGTGCGATGTCCGTGCAGGATAGTTGACTCTCAGTTGACTGAATGGTGTGTCTGAGATCGTCCGAGTGTGTTGTGCTTCAGGCTATTTCAATGTGTTTTACAGATTACTCCCCCGTGATTTAATGTAGAACCGAACAAGTCATCCCATTCTTTTTGAGCAATCTCTGTTTGGTAACCTTGGTATTTGGTTCCATGTTGCTTGCAGGAAGTATTCCCCAGATAGCGAAAAGGGGGCTGGGTGCTTGCAGATGGTTGTGTTTCAAGGCATAGGTGAAGTTTGGGGACTTGTGGTGTGGCAAGCTGCCAAGCGCTCGCTTGCTCCCCAATAGGTTGTTCTCCTTGTGCCCAGGCCGTGGTGGCTTCTTTCTGTTGTAGTACATCCTTATGCCACAGTTTGGCAGTGGCTGTCTTGTTCTACGAAGCTCAGATCCTCAAAGTTTCGTTGTGTATTCGGCTAATGTTCTGCAGAATTTCCATGAATGGCCCGTGCTAGTTTTCGTGATGTAGACGTGTCCCACGAAGGTTTACAGAAAATCGGATTATGAACCTTCCATTTTCAACAACCGAAGTCCTACCACCACGCTTTTGGATGCCCGTGAGGGGACTTCTATTCCTTGGCTACAGGAGCAAAAGATGGGGGCTGGTTAAGGAAAGAAATTGGGTGAAAGTAGACGTCACACTTTAGCTTCATAATCCCCCTTACCCATCATCCCTCCTACCAACCAACAAACAGGAATTCGTGCCATCTACTTTCACCGTGCACTCGGGCATCCTTATGTTCCTTGGGTTTTTTGGTTTAAACGCCACCTTCTCAAACCAATCTGTGGGGTCGTGCGTAGGTACTTCCGGTGGGCCCTGCCTGCCCCTTCCGATCACCAGCCATGGCGCCCTGGCATTTGTTCAAAGCGTACCCCTGTGAGCCACAATGAAAACCCGAGTAGCAAGGTTGGCAAGGGCAGTCCCAGCCAGAAAGAGGTGCGACCACCTTGTAATTTCCGTTGATTGTGACTCCAACAATTAGCGGATTGCGGACGCAGTTTACGCATGGAACTGTGCGCTTTAGTTACGGATTACGGATTCTGGATTGCATGGGTTTTCAATGCTCCAGCGTTTGCATTTCGAGCACGTACTATTCGAGCAGGTGACAGATAGACTGTGGATGGGCAACTTACTGAAGGGCTCCAATCATGTCGAGCCAAGATTTCTCAACCTAGCTGGATTGGTGCCCTCCCCAAACAGTAGGCCTTCTGCTTAAATGCGTCCCTAATCAAAGTCAGCCAGAACGTTGATTACTCCTGGGTCAATATGCGTGGGCCCAAAGGTCATTGGCTGCCCATCAGGCAGAATCTATCCCAGTGCTTTCAGTCAGTGAACATTTCTAGACAACGCAAACCGGCGCTTGCAAGCCAAAGGCACAAAATCCAGGCAACCTCTTACAGTTGCTTGCTGAGGAGGTCCAGGCTACCCAACAACTTGGGGGTTCATGCCGAAAGCGACAAATCTAGGCCCTCCCCCAACCAACTAAAAAGGTTCGATCCGAACCCTGGTCTGCTTGGGTTAGAGTCAGCTACAGGAGACAAGCCACAACCCACCAAATCGCAGCCACGCCCTCAGTAGCACCCTACTATGGGAAAGACTAGACTATCCGGGATTCCTTGGAAGGACCTGGGCCCCTCCAACATACCTTTGGAGCATAGCCCAACCCGGGCGTCTCGACCCTAAGGTGCAGGGGCACTTTGAGCAGGACATGGCCATGGTCATGCTCAACGCTCAGGGCAAAGCAGGCGTCGCTGCGCCGCTTCGCTTCTGCGGCTTGAAAAAAGGCGCATTGGGAACATCTTGATGGGGATTGTTTGAGTAATTCGCGGTCCTGGTCCGCTTGAAACATCTTTAAACCCATGGTTCTTGTTGGGAGTAAACTCAAAACCACCCCTAACCTTCAAACTGCCAATAAACCACCAACTAGATGAAATGCTTCAAAGTCGAAGGACGAGGGTGACCCAGCAGCCGCTGTTGCTGCACGCCTGAAAAAGCTGCGTCATCAGGGGCATCTTGATTTTCAGTGCAAATCTGGAGCTCAGCAAAACTCAAGGACAGGGAACGCCAACCATTTTTGGCAGTCTCCGCACTCCCCTGTGCATATCTTTCGGCCCACAAATGGGGACCCTTTCCCCTAAAAAAAACATCCAAAAGAAGATGGCGTGTCACGTGAATTTGCAGGATGGTGTTTTTGGTGTCCAAACCTCGGGATGAAGCCCTAAGGCGGTTTCCTTGAAGTTATTGTGAGGCCAACCTAATTTGGGGAAGCCCTTTTTTGCAGTTGCGCTTTGGCTTAGACACATGTTTCAAAGCTTCCCAGAAGGACGCACAGAGAAAGTTTGTCTCGCCCAAATGGTTTCTCGCGCACTTCATCATGCAATGTATTTTAACCAGCCAAGGCCCCAAAACTTGACATGTTGGAGGCTTTTCCAGTGGGCCTCAGCCCCATGCCCAGTTTCACAAGTTCATCCTTTTCTTGAGATTCACGTCAGGTTCCTTCCTTGGCCCCCCAAGACACTCCCCAAGCTTGCCATGTTGTTTTTTTCCTAGATTGCAGTGCCCTTAGCCCTTCACCCACCCATTGTTTCTTGTTCAAGCTGGAAAGGCCGACAACCAAAGACGCTTAAATTGCAACATTTGTCGGATTTTCCAATTGTAAGCCATGTATGTTGGGTACATCAATGGTTTCCGATGCTCGAGAATCGTGCCTTCTAATTACCTCTAGCGCGTCGCTCTATTTTCCGATAGTGTCGTAATTCTAAGTGGATCTTTTGATTGTGCAAAACAGCCACTCTTAACCCTAGCTACCATGATGGTAAATGGGAGGAGGGGGCGGTGATCGCATGTTTACTGGCCGGGGCAGGAAAGGGTTGGTGGATTGTCCTTGGCTGTGGCCGATGCCCGTTGAACTTCGAGCTATGCCGAAACAGAACACAAATGCAACCCGGTAGGACAGTGGCGCCCTTGGTTCTTTTTTGTGCGGAGTGTTTCCTCTGAAATCAGCCAACACGAGACATGGAATCACAACAAGCGCCTCGAAGGCTTTAAGACGTGGGTTAAATCCTTCTTTACCCCAAAACCAACCAACACAACCGGAAAGGGAGGGTAAAAGCCAGCCCGCGCCCTCAAGAAGCCTGTTCTAGGGAGGCTCTAAGCAACGTTTTGTTGACATCATTATTAATATGCATATGGATATGAACTTCATTAGGGAACCACCTCACAAGTGGTTGGTGGACATGAATCCCCACCTAAATGATGTCCACCAAAGAGTCCGCTATTACAAATCACACCCATATAGGTTAATTGCGATTGTCTTGGGATGGACGAAAAGGGGGACAGCTCAAATGCCAGAAAGCAACACCCGATCAGGTATTCTTAGGGACATACACTACTGGGCTCCCTAACAGATACAACTTGGGCCATCTAAATCAAGATGTGAGCCTCTAAATCAGGACCCCTTCCCGGCCGCACAGCAAAGACCCTGGGGAAGGACCGCTCCATGGGGGCCAAGGCCCCTCTGGACGCCGGTTGCCAATGCTGTTCTGAGTTTCCTTCTGGCGAAGTGCCTTAAGGTTGGACATATGGGTATGGGTCAAATTTAAATCACCAGGAATTGGAGCACAGGTGTTAGTCCAGCTTTCCATTTACCAGGGCTCCATTTGGGGTACCTATTTTTGACCACCACAGCCATATTCCTGGAGCCGTGAGCATTGAAACCTCGTCGGGACCCTGTGAGCCAAGATCTACTTTGGGTGCCCTTTTTGGGAAGCAGCCTAGGAAACACAAGGCAAACCACATTTACAGGAAAACCACAAGGAAACCAGGGTAATTTACAGGGAAACCACAAGGAAACTCGGGTAATTTACAGTGAAACCGCAAGGAAACCAGGGTAATTTACAGGGAAACCACAAGGAAGCAGCCCAGTTGGGTGGTCGGAATCCGTTGACACGTGCCCACTTTTGTTTTTCTCGAAAGGCGACTTTGAAGCGCTGGCGCGGCAGATCCAAGCAGGCGCGAACTGCAGTTGAGTGCATTTTGCTTGGCTGTTAGGACTTTAACTTTTTGCAAACTATTGGGTTTTCCACTAAACCATCAAAACTTAAACTTTTAGCAGGGGAGCAGAAAGCAACCGAGTTGGGGCTGTCAGAAGTTGGGATGGATGATTCCAACTGCGAGTGCCTAGCTGGAAGGTTTGGGAGCCGAGCTGGGGGTATCTTTGGAATTGATTAATCAGGGGGGCCGGGCCCCCCGGATGAGGGGAAGGCAGAGAAGGGAAAGGAGAGGAGGGAGAAGAGGAGCAATTTCAAAGCAACTTGCAGATGCAACATTGGATTTTCCTCTGGATATTTGATGCTGCTGGTCTGCATATATGGTGTTTTTTGGTCGGCTCTTATTCCGGGGGAAGGGGGATCGGGAAGGGTTTAACGTTCGAGGCCTGTAGACTAAAAGTAGCATTGGGTAAATTGACAATAAGTATTCCACTTTTCCAGGATCCGGGTGGACCACGCCATTCGCCCCTGGCGATTTATTAGTCAAATCTAAGAATCTCCAAATTCCTCTTAGAGGGAGCTAAGGAACTACCAGGATGCAGTTACCTTGCTGCTTACCTTGCTGCCCTTCTGCCTTTTCGGGTTTTCGTCAGCTTCCCTTTTAACCAGCAAATAGATATCCTTTTGCCAAAGGGTCAAGTCTGGTCCAGTCATGATCAATCATGTTTGCAATGGTCAAAACAGCCTTTCATTTGGATTTGCTACGGCCTTTAGTAGGTGTGTTTGATAATGAATGGCTCTTACTACACGGGACGGGACCACGACTGACACAAGAAGTTGTGACCATCGCACAAGGGACATAGTTGCATGCCCAAGAAGGATGAGTCAGGGTGTTTGAAGCATATGCGGCCCCTGGCTCAGGCACATGGAACAGGTTGCCCCATATTGCTTTGAATATGATTCCTGATGATGATGATGATGATGATGATGATGATGATGATGATGATGATGATGATGATGATGATGATGATGATGATGATGATGATGATGATGATGATGATGATGATGATGATGATGATGATGATGATGATGATGATGATGATGATGATGATGATGATGATGATGATGATGCTGATGATGATGATGCTGATGCTGATGCTGATGCTGATGCTGATGAAGCTGATGTTGATGTTGATTAATGATGATGATGATGATGATGATGATGATGATGATGATGATGATGATGATGATGATGTTGATGATGATGATGATGATGATGATGACAATGCTGCTGCTGCTGCTGCTGCTGTTGCTGCTGCTGCTGTTGCTGACACTGAGGTTCATCCTACGCTTCGCCCTTTGTGGCTGAACATATTCCAATCCGTAGGTTTGGGGTGGAATGTTTCCGGGATAGCCAGGTGGGACGTCGGGTCCTGACGTTCGGCAAGTTTCCCATGAGGCATTCAACCTGATCCCAGGCAGCAGCGGAAGGCGGGCGGGTCAAAAATTGGGTAACCCCAAAATGGGTTGCCCTGGCGAATGGAAACATGGACTAAAACCTGCGGTCCAATTCCTGGTGGTTTAATTTTGACCCATGCCCACATGGAGGTGTATGTGTTTGTTCACCTTGGTTTGAAGGAAAACGGGAAAACCACCAGAGTCACCCAATTTCGACATACGCAATACATGTGTTTGGTGTCTTTTTGTTTCCCTTTGTCAGGGACCAGAGTCCGACCCTTGTGACGATCTGGCTGGAAATGGCTTTGCAATTTCAAGAAGAACTTGTGTGATGGCGGGAGAGAGTGTAAGCCTACCTTCATCAGAGTCAACATTTTGGGTAAATGTCATGCCTACCATCTACAGGGTGGTTTTGAGATTGTTACTCTTAGATTATTTGACCACGTAAACATCATGTTTAGAGTCCTTTGACTCAGCTGACTGAGGGCAGGAGATGAAAAATGGAGACATATGTACGTGCCATGGTCAAAAGAATAACTATGTTTGGGATTGAGAGAGATTGCCCTCAATCCTTTCGGCTGAATGATGAACATGTTGCTTGGTCTACACTGGACAAGGAAATCATAACGAGCTCATGATAAAGGTTCCTGCGGCTTCCTGATGTCCATGGGCATAGTAGTGCGCAAAGACCACGAGCCGCGAAGTACTCGCACCCTTTTGGTTTTGCGTGGGGAACCCTTCAAAGCAGCCCCATGCATTTTGGGTCGTCCGATTTGGAGACAAGCCTCAGTTGGGAGCCCCAAAGTTTAGGCGGCCATGTCGCCAGGTGGGCTACGATCTGAAGCAGCAGGCTTCGGGTGGCATCGATGGACCCGCGCTGTGGGATTTCATTCTGGTTTCCGAATCCTGGGTGCTACTGTCTGTTGCCACTGTATTGCACATATTTTTGTTCATATTCCCAAGAGGAAGCTGAAGAGATGGGCAGATATTGGTTCTAAGACAAAACCCCGGGTTGTCAAGGGTAGCTCTTCTGCTCGTTGTTTGCTTGTTTCGCTGTCGGAGCTTGCCCGCCGTTGGGCTCCGGGGGATTGGAGCGCCCGCCAGCGCCCATCCAGTTTCATTTTCCATCTTTGCAACATGTCCTGAGTTGTCTAGATGGTCGAAGAATCAATGGAGAGGCATGGCGGACTCCGAGTTTTTACAGGGCCGACACAAATGTCCTCGACTCCTCTTGGGGAAGGGAAGTTTAGAACAGAATGACCATGGGTCAAATGGTGAACTCTCCGCGATTGTGGATTTCCCGGCTCAGCATTTGATACCAAGAAGGCCCTACAAACAGCTCAAAGCCCTCTTTCGACGCAGGGGAGGAAGGGTCAGCCTGGGAAAGGGGGTTCCGAAATGAGGTTTTGCCCAGGCCCCTTTTGGGCTTCGGAAGTGTGCCACCAAACTATGGCCATGTCGGGCTCGACCCAAAATCTAGTGGCTACATCTGCGGGCTCGGGATCTAGCCGCACGCGTGTTCTCTTAAAGGATATAGCGTTGCCTTTGGCTTCTGGAACCCAACTTGGTTGGTTGCGTATATATATATATACACATACATACACACATGCACACGAGCAGCTGACAATATTGCTTGCAACACGCTAACCCCATCGGGGCTACCCAAATCCGATTCCCATACCCCAGTACTATTGTCAGCAGCTCATAGAGGTTTGGCCAATCTTTGGTTCATTTTGGAGGACATGAGGGGCTCGCTACCCTTCCCCGCAAAATCCAAAGAAACAACTCACGACTTTTCCATGACCAGTTGGGTAGCAGCCGCTTTGCCCGTGCGAGGGGGAGTTGCTCAAGAAGCTTCTGGACGGCATGGAGACGTCCTCGGACTTCCAGGCGACGTCTTTCGGACGCCCAAGGGAAGAAATTTTGAGCACCGGTGTCTTACTTGGGGTTTGGTGAAGAAAAATGAGTGCCCTTCGTTTCCCAAAGGAGTTCTACTCCGAGAAACCAGTGCCGACTATTATAGATGGCTTTCCCATAGGACACCTAGGATTGGAGGGGTTCTCGAAATTGATTGGAAAGCGGAAAGCGGCTTGTGTTTGAACCACTTGCAAAGGTTTTTTGTCAAAGAACCAAATCAATCCAGTTGCGATTAGTTGCGGATAGGACCAGCAAGGAGTTGGAACCACCTGCCGAATTACCTCAAGAGCTAAACCAGTCCCTTTCTTTGTGAACGCCTTTATCCAACCTCTTTTCTTATATACATATATACATATACACATATATACATACAGATATATACATGCGGTAGGACCAAGGTTTTCCACACTTCAATTAAAGCAACAACCTTGGTATTGAGAGGGGGTCTTAGCATATACATACATATATATATATATGTATATATGTGCAGCAACTGCAAGGCATCCAGAATGTGTCCGCAAGGCGTTTTTTTTCTTCTTCCCAGCCCAAGGCCTCCCTAGCTCTTCCTAAGGGTCCCTTCACCTATGCATTTTTGTCCTGCCGCAGATTTGTCAGGGGATTCCTTGTCTAATCTTTCAAGGCTTCGCCTAGGCCTCCCCAGTGGGGCCTTTGGTAAGGCGAAGCTTCCGTAGGGCTTATTGAGCCTGTGCAGAGGCACTGTAAGCTAAAGCGAGAGCCAAAACGAGAGGGGGTTGGGCCGTTGGGCTTCCAAATCGATTTGTCCCTATGTTGGCCTGCAATCCTGCGGATGGACAGTATTTGTTTGGCTTTCACACATCCCCGCAGGATTCTGTCCATTCACAGTGTCACCTTCTGGACACAATTAGCGCAAGTTTCCTTCGGGAGTTTGACTCAGTGTCTTGCCACATTTCTTGTGGGTTGAGCCTGATTGTTTGGAGGGTCAGCTAGGGAAATTGCAGGGCACCCATTTTGGGGAAGTTCGGAAGAATGGAACCACACTCATGTGGCCCATCTAGTGTTTGCTACAAATTGAGCTGTGCACATGAAATCTATCTCCCAGCTGCTTTGTGTGGCAATTGCCTCTTTCGTTTCTAGTGGCCCCCGTTTCAGGGATGTATTTGTTGCTGGTGCTGAGAACACACAGTTTGAACAGTGGTGTTTCGACCCCGGGAAGATGGGCAACAAAGTCCCAATAGTTTACAGCCGAGTTCATTATGCCCCGCAATCCAATTCCAATTATTTGGGCTCTCCTACTGCTTAATTGTCTCAAAATAAGGGAATCCATGAATTTGGGGGGTGTTCGTTGATTTTTCTTTAAAGCAACCCAGTGCTTCCAGTTGCCACTACAGTGGGCAACCAGCACAAACCATCATGTAAAACAAGGTGCTGGAAGCACTGGGGAGGACTATATGTTTGGACAAAAACTAGCTTGAAGTGCCACTCCAAAAGCAACATATCTGGCACTGACCGGGCGACATGACCAGTGACCTTAAACTTGCAAGGGGTACCTCAAGAGGATCAAGGGCCGCTTTCGCTAGCCCAGAGGGTCCCTTGGTACCTCATGATGGCTCTTGGGGTAAAAAGGGGTCCTTAGAGTACCTCCTTAAACTCACTTCCTGAGTTCATGAACTTTAAACTTTTTGGGAAGACCATTTTAGTGCATGGTAAATATAAAGTTTGGACTTTTTGGGCCATCCACTCCGCCAGTGAGTAAAAGGTACCAAGGGCCGCTTCGCAAGGTGATGGAGACCTTCGTGGTCATGGAGACCAAAGCGGTAAAGATGGGCGCGCCCTCTGCGCGCACGGTGCCCACCTCGGGCCTCAAGCTGGGTTTGCCTTTGGCGAGGGCACCTGTTTTTTGGGTGGCTTGAGAGGGGGCAGGAAACCACCCCTTGACCCCTTGTGGCGAATTTATGTTTCTATTTTGAGACACGCTGATTTTTTTTGAGGGAACTCTCCAAAGGGTGGTTTCCCTTTGTTGTCCCTTTGCCACAAAGCAGGAAACCAAAAAAGGCAGCCTCACACAGGACCTGTGTCCCTGTCTCGGAAGTTTTGCGGCAAGGTTTGTTTTGCGGACGATATGCGGAAGGTTTTTGCGTTAAGCAGCATAGGTTGCAACAGAAGCCTAAAATTAACAACGCTGCGGAAGAACAGTTCACTCTGCGGGAGCTTGCGCAAGGGTGAGGGGAAGGCTGAAACTCACACGACAGACAAAAAGCAACCTCACATGGCTCAGGTGGTTTGAGTGTCAAAACTCTCATATTCTGCAGGGGTTTGAGGGTTGAACTCAACAAGCCACGCATGGCTCGCTCAGAATTTGTGGACTTTCGATTTCAGGGCTCAACCAGGTACAGTGGCTGGAGATGAGCATGGAGTTGCATGTTTTATGTTAAGCCTCCATAGGCTGTTTACAACTCGTGGCTTTCAGGCAGCCGATGTCGAAGCGGCTACTCGTTTTCTTTTGAGTCGGTCATTTGGCAAGTTGGGCAAGGGGCCCAGAGGTTCCTTGCTCAGCATTCTTACTTATCTGCACAGTGGGCAAAGTAGCACTTTGCGTTGGCAAGTGTCTTCATCAGTTAAGGCCTTAATTTTGGTTTGTTCCGGCCAATGCAGTCAACAGGTCAGCATTTGATACCCGCAGTATAGGGAATGGATCCCGAAACACTCATGAATCAAAATGCTTTCAGCGTGTTTCCTACATCAAGAGGCGTCATCGGCTCCCACCCATCCAAGAAGCTTATAAGAGATGTTTTGTGGGTCGGTCGTTGGCTTTCTTCCTACGCGCTTGACGTGGCCATGAGTTTTTTAATAGGCAACCTCAAAAGTCTGAATCCCGACAGACGGTCCCATATGTACACCCATACTTTACACCCATATTTGACAGGGCTCCTTAAAAGATACATGTTGCCCATTTGAAACATTGCTTTTTCAACACCAGAATAAAGGGAAGCCACAATTTACAAGGCAATGTTCAGGTGTATTCACTGTAAGGATCCCTGTTTTATACCCACATTTTTTGGAATCAACCGAAGACCCCTCCCCATGTTGCCGGCTCAGAGGTGGAGAAGATGACCAACTGGCAGGCGGAGTCAGCGGCGCGATTTTTCGCTGGGGTCGAAGTCAGTTTAGAGCCGAAGAATCTGTGGAACTCCGTATTTGTAGGGAATTTATGAAATGGGGGTGTTTTGGTTTTAGCATTCGGACTTCCAAAAATGATGGTGGTTTTCCTTTTGGTTTCCCTTTCAGCCGCAAACAAAAACACCCCCAAGTGGTTGCAGGGTGCCATTTTTGATTACCCAGCCCAGGGGGTTGTTTTTCCTTCTAGGGGGCCACTGAGTTTGAGTTGTTTCGGAGAAATCAACTTAAAAATCACCCTGAGTGAGTGTGTCGTTTCTGACAGTACGGCTCAGCAAAAGCAGAGGGATGTATCCATGTTTCCCACTGGAAGTTTCCAGACGGTTTCGACAAAGTACTATTTCCGAAATTGTGCCCACATCCAACATTGGCACTAAGTAATGCTGGCAATGTGTTTTTTTTATTTGACCAAGACAGCACCTGTGGGCGAATCAACGCCGCATCTACATCGCAGGAAATGCTTGGCGGTGCGCCGAACTGGCTAGGCCCAGGCCCTCACAGCCAAGCAGCCTCCGTGCTGGAAGCTAGCAACCCTATTATCGGCCGCAGATAGGCAGTGTCACGACATAGCACAACCGCCCTTGGTGCCCCAACCATGAAGATAATCTGGCTTGCGCTTGCTTTGTCCGGTTCGGAGGGAACCAATAGCAAACGCCCATCACAAACATATGTGAAGGCTCTTCTGGTTGTCAAAAGGGTCTTCTAGCTTGTAAGCCGACAGTGTCTCAAGGCAGTTTGTTCGGTGCTGCAACAGTGCACATGTGGCAGGCTCCTCCATGACAGAATTTGACCATTGAGTTGAAGCACAGGCTGGACAAGTCCTGGCATGCCTTCGATTGCCATGTCAAATCTAAGCTTGCAAAGGGTCAAACCTAATAGATCGTAACCACCCGTCAGTCATTTTCTCCTTGAAGCAGGAAACACGAACTCTTCTTCAGGGCTCCTTAAAAGATACATTTTGCAACCATTTGAATCATGTGGCTGTTTCAACACCAGAATAAAGGGAAACCACCATTTACAAGTTGCAATGTTCAGGTGTATTCACTGCATCCGGATCCCTGTTCTTCCCATGTTCGGGGCAAACTGCCATTGTCGCAGTGGCCGTGTTCAGGGCACCGCCATCGTGGCAGAAGCCGAGGGCATGATGGTGCCTCCACCCCCCGAAGGTTGGGCTTTGCGAATCTTGGAGCCCAGACCTTCCAGCGGAATGTGGCGGTTGTCCACTTTGGTTTGGAGGGTCACTTCCATTTGCTTAAGAATATTTGTTTTATTTGCCCCTGTTGGTGTTAATGGGAATCTATCACTACTGGAAATATTTTTTTCCAGGGGGCTTAAGCAAATGGCAGGTCATGGGCAGAGGGAGTTGGATTGGGATCTGGTGTTCCTTGGTCACCCATTTTGGGTGGAATCATTCGAAGGTGATGCTAATGAGGGGCCAGGAGTACTAAATTTCAAACGTCTGGTTGATTGCTGGAGTGTGCCATCTGAGAGGGGATCTGGAGCGCTTTTGGTCGGAGCATTCCCCCTATGAATGCGTGTTGAATAGCCTGGGGTCGAAAAAATGTGGATTCCAGACGAGTGTTTGCCCTTCTCCAAGCCTTACTGAAGATCTCCCCCCCCCCGCAATTAACATGGGTGTGAATGTTAATCGGGGAATCCTGGGTGGACATGAAATTTGGTTGGGTATTCATGTCCACCAACAATTGTGAAGGTGGTTCCAAGTCTTTATATAAGAGTCGCCAGTCAATCGCGGGCGCCTCGTGCTTTGGCATGGATTTGGTGGTGACGCACCAAAACTCCAAACCGACTTCCCGACTTCTCGACTTCTCTTTGCACAGTTGTTTCGGGTGGATCAACATACAGGTGCCGCTTTTAGAATCATGCCACTGCCTTAACCATCGAGAGCAACAGGCGGTTGATGCTCCTCTGGCTATGTTGAAGAGCCATTTTTTGTTGGGGACGTAGGTACCTGTTTAGGTCGGTTCAATTAAATATAGATCGAATCAACTTGTTATTGGTTTCGTGCATTCATTTGCCAGTGCCATCCATCGACTTGTTTTTTCTTCTCGAAACGGGCTCCTGCTTATATGGCCCAGCCGGTAGCCAAGTGGCTAGCAGTCCCCCCAGTTAACCCCCAGTTAACCTCCTCCAAGACTCCGCCGCCTCGGGTTACTCACCGTTTAGCAAGCACCCCCAGACCATCTACGCTTGCTGGGTTTCAGGGATCAATGTCGGTTTTTTGGGGAACGCACCTTCCCCTTAAAGGACAGAAGAGGGGATCATAGGGGTCAATCCAACTCATTTCTTGTGAAATAGTGGCTATATGGTGGCTGTATAGTGTTTGTACATCCCATGAACCTCCCAGGGACTTCTATAAGGGGATCCTTGCTAGGCTCTTGAGGGTAGGGCAAACTCATCTTAATGGGTGCCAGAGCTTGCATTTACAGCTACTGTATACTAGCCTTCGCAATTGCCCTTGCAGCGTTTAAGGGGTGAATCTTTGGTTACCTATGTTGCCTACTATACAGCCATGTGTTGAAAAAAGGGACCCCCCCCAAAAAAACAACACAAGTGGTCTTCCCTTTTTGGTTCTCTTTTGTACCCCAAACACTCTACGGGTACCCCCCCCAAAAAAAAACACACACACACACACACACTTGTGTCCCAGCAAAGCTGGTCTGCAGAGATTTTCTCCAAGGGTCATCAAGCAGCCAATCTTCGGGAACACACACCTAGTAGCCCAGACAGAATGGACTCACCGGAACTACCGGTCACAGGTGTGGACCCCGTGGCTCTGGCGCGCGCCACGCCTTCTGGCGGGGCAGCCCGGAGATGTCTAACGAAACGGTCTAATACCCGCAGCTCGAAAGGCTCCAGGGAGAAGGACGCGAAGCGCTTTTTCCACGCGCTTGTCCCTTTGGCTGGTGGTAAGAGGAAATCGGAAATGATTCAAAAGGAGACCAAGCAGTTCCCCAAGCACTTGGATGTCAACATTCATGTGGGTGCGGCTCAAGATTAAAGAACTAGGGTTACGCAGGCTTAGTCTTTGGTTCCATGTACCAAGGTGCCAATTTGGTACATTTATTCAAGCCACAGCCATATGGGCATGTGTTAAAATAGGGGGCCAACAACATGGTTGGTCTCCCACTGGTTTCCCTTCTGGGTTGTCGGATCACTCGGGGTTTATCCGACCACTTCTGTGATACAAGTTGAAATCTCCGCCTTGAAAAGTCGGGGAGGTTAGTCTTTGGGGTTAGGCCTTTTCTGTTGTATCACAGAAGTGGATGCCATTTCGACCACAGCCCTGAAGTAAACCAAACCTTACCACCCCTTGCCAGACCCCCCCACTCTCCAGAAAATTCGATCTGGACCCTTCGATCAAAAGAAAAGGAGGGTTTTTGAGGCTTCCTCCCAATCTAAGTGCTAAGCAACAAGTTTCGTTGTTGGTTGCCATGCCACTGAGGAAGTCAGAATTTGGTTGCGCATGAGTGGTTCTACGGGTTGATTCTCCATCATTCCTTTGAAGGCTATGCTCAGCTTCCTGGTGTTTCGCATTTGCCTGAAAGAAGGATCCCTGGAAAGATCCCTGCTAGAGTGGCGATTCACTCCTCACATGCTGGTGATTTGGTGAGTGGATGCGATTTGCCCAATGCCATCCCCTTCTCTAAACCAGATGGTACCATGCAACCTTTATTTGCCAGTTCCTGGAAACAAGTGATTTGTTCTTGGTTTGTTCTTTAGTGTACCGCTTTTGTCCTTTTTTGTTTGGAGGGGGCTGGAAAGAACAGGAGTTTTTTGCCGACATATGGCGGATGCCAAGCAAGGGAACAAGAGAATTCCTGCTTTCTTACCGCAGCGTTTTGTGGTTAAAGGTGGTGGAGCAATCCTCCGTTCCCCCTGCTCCAAAGACACATTTATTTTACCGTCGGATGTTAACCCCTGACTAAACAAGAGGGACACCCAAACAGCGAGTATTTGGGGTATGTACCCAGAATGGTGGATCGGGAGTCAAGCCCTGGTTCTCGAGGGTAGATCGGAATTGTCCTTTTGAGGACAAGCTGAATTTTGGCTGGGGCTCAAAGTCAGAAACGGAGGCTTTTCGCCTGGATTCCACCGGTTGGTCCCGCTTGGGAGAATATATCAGCCCGTTCAGCAAATTTGCTGTAGGGGGGTTTTATCAGCACCCTCGGAAACCCCCCCAAAATGGTCCAAAACGGTCAGCCAACACCACGCGGGGGTTGTGTTTTGTGGTGCCTGAGGGCCCTGCAACAGTACCAGGGCTACAAAAAGTTGCGGAAGATCTCAGGTGCGCAGGGCTTCCTGAGGCCGGGCTCGGATTCGGCGGATTCGGCGGATTCGTTTTTCCACTGCGCCTTGGGTTCCCAAAACAGGATCAAACGCGTTCCTCTCTGTGTTTTCTCAGGTTTCCATTGATTTTCCTAGAGGCCAGATGTCTAGAGTTTTTGGCATTTGGAGTGGCCCAGTGGGCTCAAGATTGGTTTGGCGACTTCTTGGAAAAATGATTTGAATCCCAGCTTTGGGACTGACAGTTGACCAAGTTTGTTGGTGACCACTCTTTGCGAACTGGTGGACTCCCTGGTTGCCTGCCATTGAGGGGCTGATAGTAAATCCCTGGTTCATTGGTTTTTTTTACGGGGCCCGCGGATCTAGGAAAATCTTCCGAGCCTCCGCACCTCTCGCTGGCTCGCCAGTGCGCCCAACGCGCCCCGGGTGCTTCCCTTCGAGGCGAGGTTTCAGGGGCTGCAAGGGCAGCTTTCTGCAAGCACTGTCAACTTTGCATTTGTCAGAAGGGAAGGCTAACTTTTCGGTGGGTGAATTCATGTCAGGATTGGATTATTCGGTATCGCGTATTTTCCTTTTGGCCAATCTGCAGACAATGGTATGCTTACAACCCAGGCTTTGGTTTGCGTAGGACGTCACCACAAGATTTGACTGGCACACACACATGTTTAACGGATTCCCGATTCAGAAACTGGGCTGGATTCAGAAACTGAAGACCGACCTTTGGGATGGATGCCAAACTTGTCCTATCATCGGTTGCATGGTAGTATGGGGTTCTACTGTACTTGGCTAAAAACTGGGAAACCACCCTCCACTTTGAGGGACCGACTAAAACAAGAGCGCCCTACAATTGCAGCGATCCACATTTGTCCAAACCACCTTCACACCATATATGTTTTCCCTTGAAATTACCTTTAAGCCGCCACTCAGAATTTCCGAGGGTACATTCGAGGATGCTTTTGCGAACCGCTTTAAGCCACGTGTTTCCAGTTGAACCACCCCTTAAACAACCAAAAGGGAGGGTACAGTCCGGGATGTCACCCAGTGAGGAGCCTGGCTTCCCGGACACCGTGGAGGGCCAAGAGCTGAAGGCGAAGCAGACTTCGATGGAGCGTTTGATCGAGGGCGATTCGCAAAATGTCTTGGGCCTGAGGGTGCCCCTCTTTTGTGACGCTTTTCAAAGCTGGTCCCCCAGTAGTGCCATTTTACCCTTTTTGGGGGGATGGTTCCAGTACTAAAAGAGACTACAGAACAAAGGGTACCCTTATTCTAAGCTCTCTACTGGAGGACCTAGAAAGGGACACCACTTGGGATGTGGGCGGCCCTAACAAAAGAGAAAGACCCCCGTACTGTAGATGGTTAAAGAAACACACCGATCGGCAGTTGGATGAAACCCGATTTGAATATACGCCAGCTGTCAAACACACCCCTGTATTAGCTTATTTGAGCCTTGCCCAAGCGCGAGTGATATAGGATCAGTGTCCTTGACCAAGATCTCCAGTGGTGCGCGGTTCGCTCTACCAACAAGAAGGTGGTATTTTTCTTTCCTTCGCAAATCCACCGCGCACTTCTCGCGTTTCTGGACCTAGCAAACCTTTTGGGACCATTTTAGTGGTGCACAGATTTGACCAATCCACTCAGGACTTAAGACTGGAACTGCAATTTATTCTATAGTTGAACTTGGTCATTCTCGGATTGTGTCAGAAGCAAGGTGTTCAAGAGTCATGGAAGTGGACGATCGGACCGTCGGATGTTCTGGTTGCTTGAGGTTTCTTCCATGGCCCGAACAGTTGAATCTTTTCTTGGCCATCTGTCTGGACGGAGTTCAATCAGGAGCCAAAAGGAAACCAACCTACTCTAATATTTAGCTTTCTGAAAAAAGGAAGACTATCTAAAAGATACTGCCCTATATCGCCAACCCCTTATACTCTCTCACAACATCCAACGCCCGCTGTTCCTGCTTGATGATGGCATGTTCAGATAAAGCAATGCAGTCCAGGACGAAACCAAAGGGAAACAAAGCCATACCAAAGAAGAAGAGACATGTAAAGCCAAATTGAATCCAAAGGGAACCAATACGAAACCAAAGGGGAAATCAAAAGGAAAGTACAGGGAACCGAAACCGAACCCCCAAAGATACAAGTTCGTACGAGCTTGGAATCCCATAACCCACAGGCGGTTCACTTCCCAAAGGGTGCACGTTAATATTACCCATCCCTTCAAATTCGCAAAGCACAATGGACTTGCCAATATATTGCTGTGGGTCAAAACCAATGGTACCGTTTGGTAGGTGCACCACCCATTTTAGTCTATTTTAGTGGGGATTAGGATGTTCACTGGGGGTACGGGCTTTTGACCCATGGTCATATGATCTACAAAATATGTTTTAGTTTTTTAGCAAGACACGTCAATGCACTACAGGGGCCACGTGCCCAGCAACGCGAGTCGCGAGGTCGCGGACACTTGTTAAAGCCTAGCCATCCGGGGGCACAACTGACGAGCTGCAACGAAATTGCAAAGAAACGCTGCCAAAAATTGTGGCTTCCCTGTTAGCAGGCTTTGTGAAAGCGTGTCCACTGGGTCTTTTCATGGCTCGTTGTTTTTATTAGAACACTGGTGATGCTGAGGGTGATGACGTCTGGCTGCAAGGAGCCGCAAGCAGTAGCACAGCCAAGCCTAGCTGGAATGGCGAGAGCGATTCATTTCTCAAAAGCTGATTGTAGAGCTGCCAATCCATTCCAATCGGACAGCTGGGCCAGGTGTTTGCTTTTCACCTGAAAGGGGTGAAACAAGCTCGGTCGCTTGCACCAATTGTAGCGAGCTGTAGCGAGCTTACTGTATAACGGTAAAAGCAACTCAGCAAGTGATAAGACTTCATAGTCAGATGTGTGGCATTGTTGAACTATAGGCTATACTCATGCGTGCAGAATCACACGCAATCCGCACGCTGCAATTGATATCCCCGATCTTCATGTCTACTATCAGTTGATGTCAACAGCTGTGTCGCCAACATGTATCAAGGCAAAAGCAGGGCCCAGCTTTTGTGTTGGGGTTCACGGTGTCACCAGCAGTTGTCAAAATTGTCAATGCTCATCAACTTGAGTGCAATAAGCGGTGAGCGTCAGCCAATAGTCAGCATTAAGCCAAGCTGATCGAATGCAAGGCCCAGAACATATCGGATCCTTTTATTGGATTGGTTTGAAGGGAAGCTAAAAGAAGCCCATCCATTTGGTGGGTCCCCCTTTGTTTAACAGAAACAATGTCCTATGATATTTTCTGGCCAGTTAACTCAAAAACTCAACTGGTCAGTCAACTGTGCGGCTCTTGAATGGTGCAAGGCCCGCTACTTGAAGCTGGTGGATGAGGCGGGTCGCGGCTGCATTTTTCAGTTTTCGTTTGGGGAAGGACTCCTTCCCCAACTGGGTCTGTGTTTTTTGTTTTTGGGAAAACCCCCACAACAAGTGGCTCTTTGGTTTTCCTTTAAACCAACCTCCAGAAGGGGAATTACCCTCAACAAGAGACCCCGCCAAGGAACGGAAAGGTGTCACCTGTTTGAGGGCCAGACCTCCCGCTTCGTCTTCTTTGGCCGGAGGGGTTTCCCTTGAACATCGACCAACAAAACTTTCCCTTTTTCCGCGAGTCAGTTGGACTAGCCCTGATTCGAGCCTCCCGTGACCACATAGTCAACACCGGGGGTTTGCAAGAACCCACCATACTTTGATGCAAGTAGGATTTGCCCTACATACCACTAGGGAGTCCACGGGCGATTTGAGCTGACACGTTTTGGGCGACCACATATCGTGAGGCTGGCCGAAACAAAATGCAGTGTTCCTTTCTGGGCGTCACTCCCTCAGGTTTTTGGCATACGCCATTCCAAGCACATGTCTAGGCCCATCGTTTTCTGGACCCTTGGCGCGGGCTCTATTTTGTTGCGGTTCTTGAGCTGGGTGCCTTGATAGCCCAGGCTGATTTTTCCCAAAAGCAAACCAAAAGGGAATGGAAAGAAAGGAAAGACAACAGAAGTCCTGGAACTCACCCAGTTATCAGCACCTTGGCCCTGCTTTGGTGCACTTTTGCCCTACACGCCCATTTGGAAAGAGTGAAAATAGACCAAAGCCCTCCCAGCGATAATCAGTAAGCAACAATCAGTTAGCACTTTGGCCCCTATTTGGGAAGAATATGTGTTAATTGCACCCATTGGTTGGATATGCCAACTGATGTTTACTTACGCTTGATACCATTTTACATCTTTGCCCTTGTCTCCCAATGATGAAACCATATGTGGCGTGTCTTTGTTTGAAGGTGCCTTTTTGGTTGGTTTCAAGGGAACACCAAAAGGCAAGGAATACCACCTTTTTTTTTGGGGGGGGTGGGGGGGGGTCCCAAAAAGCCAGCACACCCATCTGAACTAAACAGTTTGGGCGGGGTCTGACCTGTTCCTTGCGAGCCTTGGGGCTCCAGCCTCCTGCCGCAGCACTCGGAGCTTGTGACCTTTGGGGAGAAGTATGGGGGCTTCGACCAGGCCGGCAAGGAGGCGCGGAGTTTTGTTTGGGTTTTTCTTGTTCGGCTAGAGGATGGAGCTGGCGATGCGGGGAATGGCACTTTTTGTTTGTCAAGGGCAGGACTTGATTCGATATTGTTTAGTTCAAGACTTCAGGTTTGTTCAAGTCGCGGATCCAGCAAGGGGAGCAGGCAATATTTGGACCGCGGCAAAGGGGATGATGTTGGATACACTGACCAAATTACCTTCGATTGGCCAACACACAAAACTGCCCTTTACAGATGCCCTTGGCCTTTTACGGGGCCCTTCGGTTGAATGAGGACCTGATTACGAAGGGTAAGTACTGACACTTGATTTAAGCATCTGGGGAGATGGTTGGAGCCCCTGATGAATTATCCGATGACAGCTCACACTGATTTTGCCAAGAAGTTTCCTTGTTTCCAACAGTCATGGCAGTGGACTATAGGCAATCTTTCACATGTCTTCGCCCAACTCCATCATGGCTGGAACAATGGCAATCTTGAGTTGGTGGTTTGGCTTGTGTGGAGTTGAGCCTATTGTCCTTTCAACCAAGTCTTCCCCCAAGCCCCAGGCCCATGGTTTTAGGAGGTTTGGGGTTGCCACTCATTGTGATCATTGGGAAATCCCGTTTAACACGATAGCGTAGTCATGTTGATGGGGATCTACAAGTTTGGTATCACAACCACGTGCGCGTGTACGAACATAGGACCAGTACAGATGCCGGTTTTGTATGTGGCTTCCTGCTGGCACCCAGAATAGCCCCTAATTTGGAGATTGGTGCGTGGAAAAGTGAAAACCCTTGCGTTTGTTTTTTTGCTAAGGGGAATTGAGCAAACTAAGGCAGTGTGCTTTCTTTGAGAATGCATGCGCTATGCGTGTTATAGTGGAGCTGACTAGCTTATTCGTGCTGGGCAATCAACTAGCTTGGGATTTAGCCAGTTCGCTAGCAAACTAGTGTGCTACTGTGAAAGCGAACTATCATCTTGTTATGTCAACCAGCCAGCCAACTGGTAAACTCTCAAACCAGCCAACTAGCTTACTGGCTAGCTAATTCGTTGATTGGCGAACTTGACTTAGCAGATGCGCGCGCATAAGAAAGACAAAGGAGGAGGCGCGCGTGGAGGCACTGGCAAACACACGGGGAGGGCGTTCCAGAAGTAGGGCCTCTGACTTCAGCGGCTTTTCTAGAGAACGGTTGTGATGTGGCGAATCTGTGGATGCACCCCGGTGTTCGATATTGAATAAGCTCAGGGATATCCCCAATAGCATACGGTGCTCTTTTTACCCTGGTGGAACCCTGGTGGGACTCTGGTGGAACCCTCGTTGGAACCTTACCTCAGGGCTGCCCCGGACCACCCCGGAGCATATCTGGGCTAAGACCCCAAAGGTTTCAGCTGTTGGGGAAAAAAGAGTACTAAAAGATTGCGGAAAAAACAGGCCTAACCGGGGATACCGCAGGTGAAGTCCACAAAAGCCGCATCCAAACCGTTTCCCGGATTGTTGGTAGTACCTGGGGTCTTTTTGTTATCAGGTTATGTTTTTTTTTTGCTTGAGGGGCAACAGCTGCAGTGGACTTTCTGACCCTTTCCGCCTTCGCTTCAGTGAACTGCACTCAGTTTTACCTGGACCGCATGGAGGAGCTCACGCGCGCGGCTCAGTTCCTTCCGCAAAGCCCCTGGTTTCCTCGATAATTTGGGTTCGCGCCGGTTTTTTGGTCGGCGAACTCCTCCAAAACACTGGCGGGACCCAGAAACCGCCCGAAAATTGGAAGAGGCCTGGTGCGAGAAGGCTGGTCTTCCAGGGACGATGTGCCACCCAATGGTTTTCCACCACGCACGCGGACGCGGGCGAAACGAAACATGGCCGTGGCGAAAAGGGGTGTGTTCCCCCCGTGCTGTTTTGGCTGGTTCATGATCAAAGGATGCCCTTTCCAACAAACACAAGGACACAGGGCAGTCACAGGGCCACCTGGAGGCGGAAGGGACATGCTTGTTTGTTGGCTGCTTGATATTGTTTCAAAGCCCACCTGAAAGTTTAGAAACGACCCACAGCTGCTGTCATTGGGAAACAGGGTGTACTCATTTCGACCAGCCGCATTGTTTTGCGGGCGAGGCCGGGTTGGTGTTTCCTTTCAGATGCACCAATAAGATAGCGTGTCCATTTGGGTGAGTCTTGTTTGAGTGTTTGAGGGTACCACCTTATTGTCGGTTGAAGCAAAGCCAAAAGCGACTGGGAATGTTGACCAAGCATGGGCGTGGCTACCTTCGGCATTTTAAAGCAAGGCCTTTTCCACCAGATCAAAAGGAAGTCGGGTGAAAAGTCTCGAACCCGATTGAACAAATCCGAATTACAGTCAACAGCATTGTGAGGTGGATTGTTTCGTGGTGTAGTGGTGTTTATTGCTACTTCTGCAACGAGATTAGGGCAGTACAGCAACACCCATTGTGCAAGTGGTACATATCCTCCGAGGGAGCGCTGGAGCTCGGTCATGAGCGCGGCGAGGCACGTTTTCAGCCGGCGCCTTTTTTGATGTTGTACGATAATTATAGTGGCCACCACAGTAAATGTATGTGATCCTCAGCTTGACAGGTCTTGTGTGGTGTGGGTTAATGCTTGTTTTGGAGACTGGAGTGCAAGATTAGGAAGAATGTTCTGAAATATCGGTCTTCCTCAGTTTGCGATCTGTAGGTTCTTGCAGGAATTGGACTGCTTTTCAGTAAACTGTGTGGTTAGGCAGAGCAGCGTACACAACTAATTCTTGGGAAACAGACCGTGCGTAGAGGCGAGTCCTATCTCTTAATCGCCTTCACGGTCTATTCCATTTCTTCCTACGTTGGGTTCCCTTCCTCACCTCTCTGTGCCATCTCTTATCTCTTGCCCACCCTCTCCTTCGCTCGGGCGAAGAGGCAAGAGAGACTAAGAGATGGAGAGGAGAGCATGGGAAGAGAAGGGACCCATCTCTCTCCTCAATGCCTCTCTTTGACTCCGCTCGACACAGAGCGAAGAGAGGCATGAAGAGAATGGGCGCTGGCAACGGGAAATAGCCACTAGACGAAGCAATTTGTGTTTGAACACCCCCATGGGCCCTGCTTAAAGGGACGCCGAAAGGAGAGCCAATAAAGCGATGGCGGTTTGAACATGTTTCAACAAGTCGGCCCCCTACTTGGCACTTGTGGTTGCTCCTTTGGCAGCATCATGACTAACAGGATCTAACTGGCTTTACACAGTTTGCTTAGAGATGTCCTGCTTCCCACGTTTGAACTTTTATTTGTTGTTTGGCTGGAACGGAAATTCCAAAACTCACAAACATATTTTTAAAAACTTGTATCGGTTTGAGCAGTTGGTTCGAAATTATCTATCCTTGTGCCAGGCAGTTCGCAACGGTTGCGCGAAATAGTCCACGGCTGAAACTGATGTGATACCTTTTGAGAAACGCGTCCTCCCTCAACAGAAAAAAAAGCAAGAGTAACAAGTTCCACAACCCCAATGTGAGTGGTTTCCTCGAGTAGACCCCTCTCTGGGTGGCTCTGAAGGAAACCAAAAGGACACCGCCAAGAACAAGGGAGCTTTCCATTTCATGAACGCCCCCACGGGAACGCCCTTTTGACTCGTCATTTTCCAGTTGTGCTCCAGTCTCATGGTCTCATAAGAACTATGTGTTTACTTGTCATGGACCATGTCTGTCATGACCTTGGTCTATGGTTGGGTCCAGGTATTTTTGTAATTTCCGGTTCAAGTGGTCAATTCAGGGTGGGGGGCATGGGGGCTCGCCATATTTCAGGTCCCCAAAGGTGAATCGTTTGTCAGGTTCTTGGGCGGGTGGGAAAGTATCGCAACCATGTTGCTGGGATCCCCTTTTTGTTCGACACGCCGCGGCCCCAACCCTCTGCGTCAGTATGATGGGCATGAAGCCCGTCCGCGCCTACGAGGCATACTCTGAGGCGTGGAAATCCGGTTTGAGGCTAAGGGTGGACAATTTTCACACATCCAAGTGAGCAGCAAAAAGAACACCAGAGAAGTTTATAAGTCTGAAGTTCACATGATTTGGAGTCGCTTTGAGTATCAATGTATATGTCAGCGTGAGGTGAGTATGGACCAGAAGCCTTAACCTATACGGGTTGGGGGCAAGAGCTGAGGCAGCTGCATCGATTTTGGTTTGCCCTTGGCGAGGCAAACCATTTTCCCATCATGATTATGGTTCGGCCAATTTCATTTGCAGAAGTCCAGGCGGAAGTCCAATCCGTTGGATCTCGCTAAATTGCCCCATGTCACATCGTCCGTTATGTTTGATCTCGTTGCCTTGGCTCCTGGAAGACTTCATTCATGGTACGGATGCCCTTAAACAGTATGGCAATAACCTAACCACATCCAACCACAAAGCCATGCCACATATAGAAAACTGGACGGTCTTCCCTGTTCTGTACTTGCAGAGTAGGTCAACCGTCTCTTGTTTCTGGATTTTCACGACCTCTCAACTGTTTTGGGCCAATAAGCCTAGGGACCCTGCCAAAAGGAATACCAACGGATGGCTCTTAGGAGGCATTTCTTGATTCTCTCGTGAGAATCAGCTACGACGCTCTGAAATGCGATCCATGTCTTCCAGTGACACCCTTTTCTGCCAACTCCTCCAACGCAATGTGATATGTTGAGTATGAAACAGAATCAGACAGTCTGGTTTTCTGTGTACCCTTTTTGCAGTCCAAGTTGACAGCGGTTTCAGGTGGGATTTCAAGCGGCTGCGGCTCCTTTTGCCCCGGCAGTTTAAAAGATCTGAGATTTGGGTGAGTTTTAGTTAGGGACCCCTTGGTGGTCATTGCGCATTGATGTCCACCATCTGAATAGGTTCATCAAATCATTGCCAGTCGACACTTCCAACTTCCCAGCACCTCCTTCCCTGGTTCAAGGGCATCAGGTATTTGGAGCTATGGATTCTTATATTCACGACCAAAAAATCCGCGCAGGGAAGTTGCTAGTACCCCTTGTGCTTTTTCTTCCACTCCTCACCTCCAAAGCCCATCCCAAAGACTTAAAGTCCCTCCGGTCTTGGGCCATCTCTTGCCAGGAGTACCTGAGCCAGTCCGGTCTGTCGCCCGAAACCTTCCGAGACCTGGCGCGGGACTCGAGGATGGATCACCGAAGAGCGGGGTTTGGGCGGGTTTTCCAAGGCAAACCAAAAAGGAAACCAACAAGTTTGCCTCCATCACGGGGATTTGTCGAAAACAAGTTTGCCGGAAAGGCTTCCCCTCTTCATTTCTGGTCAAGCCCAAAACTCATTGGAAGCCCTTTGCCGTCCGTTCGGGTTGGGCTGTTGATCATTGCCATTCCGCACGCATTTGGGTCGGCACCCCTCAGACTTGTGAGCCAAAAAGGCACGATCCTGTTTCAGTTCTCCTGGTTGCTTCTTTGGCCTAGCGATGGCCAACCGCAAGGGAAGTTGAGTGCGGCCAAGCGGTTTCCTTTCACTCCCCTTGCTTGTGCTAGGATTCTTGGAGCAGCCCTAGTTCTGGTAGTCGGGACCCCCCTTTGATTGCGTGCGCCCAAGAGGGGCAAGGTATGGCATGCTGCGATTGATCCGCAAAACAAAACAAAAAAAGGCGACCAATCACAGTACATGGCCTGTTCAAGGACTGGACTAGACACCAATGACTCAATATTGTGGGTGTTAGTTTTCGATAATTAGTACAGAAAGCACTGAGTTGAGGCCCCTTTGTATGACTGCTTTCCTTCATGTTTGTTCTGAGGTCGCGGCAATGAACTGCTCAGTGGCTCCCATGTCATTTTTGAGAAGCCCTTGAGGTGAATGAAGTGCACCAGCTGCTTCGGAGGAAGGCGCGGGTGTCAGCGCAAGGTCAAAGAGGGCTGCGGACATGTTTGTGGAAACTTAGGTCTTGGGGTTACCAAGGTGAGGCACTCTCCCAATGGTGTCCGGCACTGAAACACCCTTTTTGGGTTTCGGCAGAGTTCTCCTCAACTTGTTATTGCGACACCTTGGAAGATTATCCACCCTAGCGCGAACTAATCAGGTCCGAAATCACACCATGGTTTGAGGGGTGTAGTACAAAAGCCCTTTCGCCGAGCCAAGCTACGAGTGTAGGGCTAATGCAAATAAATTCCCTCCAACAATCGCGCAAGTGGTCCTTCGGGTCACCCGAAGCCGAAGGACACCAGTGTTCCCACACTTCCCTGTCAGCTTCCATTGCCGAAAGAAGGTTTCCCCAAATGAGTGTTCTGAGTAGGAATTTATCAGGGCTTGAACTGGGTGCGCACATATCCCCCAAACCATCGTCCGAAAGATCCTGTACTGAGATATGAGGCTGCAGGCCATTTGGTCTTATGTGTTGCTCTGCGAAAGCTCCGTGATGGAAGCTTGCAAAAGAAAAAGTTGATTTGTTTTCGCGAAGATGGCATTTCCTAGAGCAAGGAATTTCAGACAACCGCCATATGGCTCGTCAGGGATGTCCATTACGGGAGTCAGGATGTGAGAAACGAATTAAGGAGCACTGCGTGGGAACCGAGTGATGATATTCTGACTGCGCGTAGCAACTTCGGAAGTGCAAAGGGAGCATTCGTTGTTTCCAGTAGTTTATTGCCAGCTCGGAGCCCACGTTTAACTGTTGATCAATAGGGGGTGTCTCATGTCAGAGAGGATCTGATCACTTTGGGCGAACCCGCTTCCCTATCAATCCAGCAGGTGAATGTGTTTCAATACGTGCCCATGCAATGCTTGTATGAAGCACACGTAGGGCTGGCACTTGTGGAGTTGTCCTTCGTGCCGTGTTTTTGGCTAGGCAAACAGAAGACTGAGGAGGAGAGTGAGCAGAAAAAGAGACCAACAAGAAGAAGAAGAAGCAAAGTGCAAAATCAGCAAAGCAGAAAGCACCACGCGTAATGTAGCTGTGGCTCAAACATCGGGCCCTCCGACCTCTCAGTTTTGTTTTTGTTGTGGTTTTCTGGGTCCGTAGTTGTGAGTTACACTCCAACTATTCCTCCGGTACATGGACCTTGTCTCAAAATAGGGGACCCCCACATGGGCGGTGTTTTGTTGGGTTTCCCTTCAGAACATCCCAACACGAGGGTTCCCGAAACCAAAGAAACGCATGCCGTCGCGTCAACATGCTGCCCCCTGGTAGGCTCGTTGACACGCGAGAGCCAAAAATCGGGACCCGCGGCTGGCAGAGCTGCTGCCATCCCGTCCACGCCGAACCGGACGTGTCGGGGTCCATGATCTACTTTCCCTCAAGGGACCCTTTGGTGGGTTCCATGTTGCAGAGGAGGGTGGGGTAGTCCATCTGACGTTTCGGGGTTCCAAAGGGACTTTCCGGGTGGTTCCATGCTTGTGGACAGGAGGGTAGCTGGGACTGTTTCAACCTCTTGCCACTTTCATAGGTCCCTAAGGTTGTTCATATCCCAGGTCACACATGTTGAGGCTCGGGATCCCCCATGAAAATGAGTTGTTTTTCCGGGACACACCAACCTGCACCAAATGTTGCTTAGTGTCCAGACACTCCCAAATCTCATGCGCAAGTGAGTGAATCTCACCGAATATTACCATGAAGTGCATAGGGCTGTCAGCATATCGGAAGTTTCACACACCACTGTCACTGGTTTTTCTATCCCACGACTCTGCGCGGGCATTCAGTTTGTGATCGGTTCATACAAGTGCAGAACAGTCGATTAGGTGTGGTTGATTCCCTTGCGAGAATGCCAACTAACATGGAGCCGCGACAAACGCACTTTGACAAGGGATCTCCTTTGAGAGACCCCCTTCCATGTAAATGTGCCGAGCATGTGTGGGAGACTATGGGAGCTGAACTCTGCCTATTTTATGGTGAGCTCGTCTGGGGGCAAAACGAGCTCACCACAATGAAGGTCATTTGCTCGGAGTCCCTTTTTGAGGTTTTTGGCAGCTATGATAAATGTTTGCCTATCTTATAGCAATCTCACCTGGGGGTGAAGCCAGCTCACCATGGTCAAGGTCCTTTACTTGGGGATCTCCTTACCTGGGGATTTTTTTGCCTGGAATTATACGCAGTAATCCTTGCAGACATTCTGCAGATCAACCGCATCCCAGCAAGGCATGCGAGGTGACCGAAAGCCCATGACTCGTGTCTCGCGTCCGCCGCTGTTGGGCTGAAGTGGACGCGTGGGCTCGAGTCTCAGGGCGCTTAGGACGGAGTGGAAACATCAGCCATTGCCGAGCAGCAAGTGTTCCGGAGCCGGTTTCAGAGTTAAGTCCCGAACAATCACTCATGTAGTCAGGATTCATACCCCCTGGCCCCTGGTGGATGAATGGGGGGTGTTGCAATGTAGCAGGGATTCTTCACTTTCGGAGGCAAGCCCCATGTCACCAGCTTGACCGGGCTTGAGCGCCCTTGTTTAAGCTTGCTGAAGCACCCCTTTGAACAATCTGCTGGCTCAAGGGATCCCAGGGTCATATTATATACACGTACATGTTGCAATTGCATGTCCGGGTATATGGTTGATAAAGAGTCAATCTGGCTATCTGGATCCCCTTCCAACACGCAGATCCACCTTGTGATGCCTTCCGCAGAGTTGCTCCGACGACCAAACCACAGAGGTGTTGGTGTTTGAGAGTCTTTGGTTCCCAGGGAAAACGCACGGAAAGCCATGATTCTGGCGGTCCCCCTATTTTGACACATCTAAGGGTAAACAAATGCTTGGTAGTTGAACCACGCCTATTGCATTAACCTTGGGCATGGTGCTTGAGTTGCCAGAATTGGTGTTGGGCTCTTTTGTGTTCCTGTTCCAGGGGCCACATGATTTAGGCTTACAGGGTTTTGGGAGCAAACCTCTGTTTCAGGAACCTGACTTGCTTTGATTCTTCACGAAACCCCAGTGGCCCTTTGTTCCTATCCTTTTTTTGAAGGGTTTGCCTTCAATATCAAATATCAGCCCCAAAATTGGCACTTGTTGGATGGATATTTGAAATATCCATCCAAGTTAAGTGCCATTTTTTGGGGCCGCTGCTCGTCGTCAGGGTGCTTTTTTTTTGGTTTTGCAGGAGCCATGGCAGATTTGGCGCCCGCTTTCGCGGCGACGCCGGTTTTGAGCCGTGGGGCGGCTCAGGTGCTCGCTTGCGAGTCTTGCGAGAGAGTCTCGCGAGCCGACAGCCTATGTTTTGTGGGGTTCTTTTAGATTCTTCGGTTAGTCCAAGTACGGAAGTAAACTGAACACGCGGTTTTTGGTGTAATTACCCCAGGGTTGGGCCAAGGTGCTAGATAAAAGAGGATATGGCTGGGCCAAATTCCATTGAGACCACCCACGATTTTCATGTTTTGTCGGGGAACGTTTGTACTTTGGTTCGGGGGCCCATGTCTTACTGGGCAGTTGTCTGATTGGAACGGACCGTCGAGTGCTTGGCCCAAAACAGAAATGTCTGCCACGTCATTCCATGTAGAGCAAATATCACCAACATTCGGCCCGAGTTGTGAGCAAGTAAAAACCATGACATGTTTAACCCGCGGGAAGAAACAAAAGTACTGACCACTTCTGAGGTGCCATTGGGACCTGGACTCCGGGCACCAACAGCACACCCGCGATCCGTCGAGCCCCCTCAAAGGGCCATTTTTGGGGCTGGCTTTCTGAGGAATCGGAGCCCCAAAATGGTGGTGGTCATGTTGCTCTGTTCCTTCAATACCAAGCAAAAGGGCTACGTACCCTCAAAAAAACACTCACTTTAGTAGATGTTCCGGTTCCTACCTGGTTCAATAGGGCGTATAGTAAAGCCCAAATAAACCATTCTAACCGTCTTGGTAGAACCGACAGTCGGCTCTCCGTCAGACTGTTGCGGAGGCCAGATCACCTTTGCAGCAGCACGTGCACCGAGAAAGTCATGAACAAGATCTCTAAATGGTCCTATAACGCTGACTTGGCCAAATATGCCTACTGCCTTGTATACGCAAGTCAGAGCGGAATCTGTGAGCAGGCAGACTTCATTAGCTGCCGCGACTATGTCTGCGCTGGCTGAGCCTGGAATGACTTGGGGGAGTCTGCCGCGACTATGTCCGCGCTGGCTGAGCGGGGAATGACTTGGGGGAGTCTGCCGCGACTATGTCCGCGCTGGCTGAGCGGGGAATGACTTTGGCACGCTCGTGAATCAAGCGGAGAGTCGCATGCCAGTTGTCGAAATCAGGAAGTTGGTGGAGTCCATTCCAAGAAGCAGATGCTTCAAGTCTTTGCAATCCTTCATCGAGCTGCGGCTGCAGAATCTAGGAGAGTTGCAAGTGGACAGCGTTGAGCAGGAGGCCTTTGCGGCCCTCACATGCGCGAATTTCAAGTAGCTGCCAACGCCAACCAGGATTTGAGAAGCAGTTCGCAGCTAGCTTCCAAAATCGCTGCGGGCCTTCTGCCTGGGAATTCTTGCCTCGCCGCGCAGTTTCTAGACTTTAGAAAGCCCCATCAACTCGCCTGTCCCCCCCTCATAGCTAGGGTCCAGGGAACAGGGTTACCGAACTGTTGCCCTCTTACTGCTCCCAATTCCCACTGCAATAGGTATCCAGGGTTTCTTACCTCTATTTACTTGGTTAGCTCCAATGGCAAGTGGAAGGGCCCAAGAACATCTAAGCCTCACTCCCTGAGTTTCTGGACACTTTTTGGGATCGGACTTCTCAGTGACGGCAAAGGTCACCAACTCCGCAAGTGAGGCACGTTGCCAGACAAACTCAGCGTTTAAAGTAGTTTTCCCCAAAAGGGGGATCCTTCATGTTCAGCCAGAGCTTGACCTTCTCAGGGTTCCTTCATGTTCAGTGACTTTGTCCCTTTTTTCCAGCCGGAGCTTCACAGCGGTTTCCGTCTAGGGCATCCATTCGGGTCCCGCGCATCGGGTTGGTCGGTTCCCCCGAGGTGGGACGCTTGCAGTCGGGTCGGCGAAGCCGCCCGGGGCCCGGAAGGGCAGGCAGAAGAATTTGTGACGCCCGGATCGAAGTAGAAGCCGGTTGAGTTTGAGAGATGGTGTCCGTTGAACGTGGGTTTATCACTTTTGACTTGTGGAGTGGCCAACAAAAAACACCCCCTACGACACGAATAGGGAGGGTTCATCTTTATGGGAACCCAGAAAGAACAAATGGCATTGATTCGTATACGGGGTGCCCCATTTGTACAGGAGGGAATCCTCCACTTTGGGGGATTACTCCCTCACAATCTACCAGGTGGATTAGTGAACCCGGGGTGGACATTACCGTTTGGCGAGATCTCTCGGGTGCAGTGACAATAGATCAGCATCAAGCGATCTCACTGCGACCCCTCGCTCCTCGCCCCTCGCTCCTCGTCCCTCGCTTCCCAAAGGCATCCGCGGCTGGCGTCGGCGTCGGGCGCGTCGGGCGCTTCCTGGGAGCTGGGCGCGGGGATCGGGGCCGCTGCAGCCGGAGGCTTAGAGATCGATCTCTCACCGTGAGCTCTCATTGGGTAAGGCTTCCATTTGGTTGAGACGATTCTTTGGTTGGTTCTAAAGGGAAACCTATCACTACTGGGAATATGTTTTTTTCTTTTCCCCAGGAGGCTTAAGCACATGGGAAAAAATGAACAAGAGACAGCATGATTGAAGATCGAATAGGGCATCCGATTCTCAAATATGATTCTGGAAGTATGACAAAATGGGCAGACCTCAAGTGAGATGCTCCGAGCCTTTAATGCAACAGATGGCCAACCCCCACGGGTAATCAGTTGAGTTCCTTTTTTAGTATCAGGGGCCATTGGTTTCCCCTGAGCGCGCTGTTTTTGGGGCAATTGTTGAGAGGGTTGTTTTGAAAGTGGGCTTGGATGTTGGAAACCCGCAAGATTCTCTATGAACCTTTCCTAGTCTTTACCCTAAAGGTTTAGAGGGGACCTGGGGGTTGACGGCGGCGATTTCGCCGTCCTCTTGCGGTGTCTCCTCAGGATTTCCTTTTCGGGTCTTCTCGCGATTGGACCATCTCAGGGGTATGTGTCAAACAGATCTGCACCCTCCAAAGGATTGTTTTCCGTGGTCCTTTTGAATTCCCTTGAAACCAAGCTGGACAGACCCAGCCTGAACAAAGGCCACAATGGGATGTGCTGAATATGAAGACTTTCGACATCGTTTGACCTCCCAAAACAAACATCACACAAGCTCCTTGGGTTGCAACAGTTGCAACCCATGTTGGAAAAGAAGACTCCGAGGTCTTCCTGAGAGGTCGGCGCGCTGCGCGGGCGGGCCGCACTGCGCGAGCCGCCAAGGTGAGTCCGCATGGACAGATCGCCCGTAGGTGGCTTGTCAGTGTTTGTTGGAGGGGCCCTTTTACAGGTTAGTTTGAAGGAACCCAAGATTAGGTTCCTTTGAAGGGCAAGAACACATTGTTTGTTGGGGGGTCCAAATTTAGTACTGCCTTAAAGAACATGTTGATCAGTTCTCGAACTTAACTGTTGCTTGGGGGTTCTTTTGGGCATTTTTCATCTTCGCCTCTCTTGGCGTGTTTTGGAAGATGACGGTGGCTACACTATTTGAGCTGCCAGTGCGCGTTAGTAACTTAGTATGGGTTCATACACTGCGCCTGAGCAGCGAGGATCTGAGTGCAGTGCAAACCCTTTGCCACTGAATGCTCGGCTTGCAAGCATGGTGCCGGTCAATCGCAAGCGGAACAGCTGCCAATGTTGACTTTTAGATTGGTTTCTTTGCCAATCTTCTGCTGATGCCATTTCCAGTACCAGATAAAATCCCAATGATTTTCCTCGGAAACCCAACATCTGCCAGTCGTCACTTCCAAACTTGGTTGCACACTTGAAACAGCCATTGCATGCAACCAATGTCCATTGTTTGGGGGACGACACCCGAGAATTCGGCCAGTTGGATCATTCCGGGATCATCACTCGGATGAACAAGCTTGATGTGACCACCATAGGCCTTGATCAAAAACATACCGCGCATCTTTTTTCGGGTAGGCAACCCAACCCACTTTGCTGGGCTTCACCATGTGATTATGTTTCTTTGGTACATAAAGGGATCCCTAATAAATGCTCCCAAAGGCTCGACGCTACGTCTTCGAAGCTGATTCGGCATCCCTCTCTAACGAGTTGCAGTCCCCAATCACGATCAACCAACGGTTCGTCATCCACTGGCAATCCACTAGTACACTACACACACACGCACCGGCTTTCGCTCGCTACAAATGACACGTGTAGATTCCGTTTGCGTGTTAAGTAAGTTCTACCCACATGCTTGCTGTATTCAACGGCAAAATCAAGATCGGGCTGGCTATAGATTCTGGCGCAGCCAAGAATCCAGGGATGATTCAAATTGTCGAAATGGGAGACTACAGAGCTGAATTACTCCCAACTCATTGCTTCGAGGGGTTTGGAAGTTTCCCTTAAAACCGAATCCATGGCAACTTAAAACTTAGCTATCGGTTTGCAAGTTTCCTTTTCGCTCCGAGCTCTTAGCCGTTGGGGCAACGAGGCCTCCTGGCCCGCTTGCTTGCAGGCTAGGAAGATCCTGTACCGGGAGGATGGGCGCAAGCAGGCGGGTGACTGCAACGAATCCATGGAAGCCACCGGAGAATTGGGTTTCCTTAACCCGCTTGATTTAGGGCCTTCAAACAACCTGGTTTTGAGACCCTCAACCACCTCCGGGGTGTCTGACAGCCCCAGTAGAAACTGGGTAGATGTTCCAAACCGAAGATGCAAGGGGGTGGCGAAGCGCCCAGAATCTAGTTGCCATCAGTATGCCCTGCGTCCGAATGCACACCGCGGCCCAGGAATACTCAAGTGAAAACAATCAGGTTAAGAACTGTCTATAAGCATGATTTGTGCATTAGTTTTCCTGAGTTTCTGCAAATGACAGAGTGCTGCCCGCATGGTTGACATGCTATCCAGCATTTGCTGTTTTCGGTGTGTTGTTTCGTAGCGCTTTGGGCATCCACCCCTGAAAGCATCTTAGTCAAATCAGACCTTTCGGCATGACCACTAAAAGAGAGTTTATTTAAAAGGGAGATTCCCCTAGAATCAAAGAAGTGGAACCATCCATCCCTGTTTGTCGCAGCCCCAATTTGACACGTTGACGGCAGTGCTTAGTCAGTTCAACCAAACCCTGAGGCTCCCGCGCAAGCCATCGTAGCTGGTAAGAGCTTCTTAATTTTTGCTTTTCGATGGTGGTTTCAAGCCGGGATGTCCACTACAGTGATTTGCCAGAAAGCACTGGGAGACAGATCCGCGACCAACTATAGTTTGCCCATATCTTCCGCTGTGGTGCGTGGCATACCAGGAGTTCGGTTTCAGGATCGAAGCTCAAGATCCAAGAGGCGAGTCGAAACCTGACGCCAGTTGTAGCACGCGGGGCAGCATGAAGTTCTGCTCCGAAGTATTTGTGGCAGTTGGCGAGAAGACCTTCTTCTTCCCAAAGCCTCTGAAACCACTGATGGGCAGTCAGAGGTCTATCGACATCAAGCGCAGGGCGGACGCAGCGATGACGAAATACGATATCCTGATGGGCAACTGCATCAACTACCCTTTGCTGCCTTAGTACATGGGATCTACTACAACGGCTTGCCTGGGTCTCATTCGGAAAAGGGCATTACTTCTTGCTTGTTTTTTCAATTGGTCCATCAATCTGCTTTCCCGGATTATCAGATTGCTCCCAGCCGCAAAAGGTTCTTGTGCGACCCTTGTACAAAGTCCTTGTACAAAGAGGATTGAGGAGAATTTGGGGGATGGTTGCTTCAGGTGCCTCAGAAGGGGTGGGTTGGAAGTCTAGCTGGAATCTCCTAAAAGCCATCTAAACCTATCTCAGCGCATCCTCACACCCCTCTAACCCCGTTTGAACCCTCTAAACCCATGCAAAAAGAGACCCCTGCGCGGCCAACAAGATACATTTTGCCACCATTTGAAACATGTTGCTTTTTCCACACCAAAACAAATAAAGTTGGAAACCAGCATTTACAAGTGGCCATGCTCAGGTGTTGTTCATCTGTATTCACTGCATCCGGATCCCTGCTTGGCTACAATCCTTTGCCTCAGCTGCTGCGGGGCATCGACAAGCTGGCGGAGACCGTGGCTGTGACTCTGGGCCCCAGGGGTCGCAACGTTCTGCTGGACAAGGCGGGGCCCGGAGGCACGCAGGCCCGGAGGCACGGAGGCGCAGGGCTGGGAGGTTCATTCATTGCCTGCCCAGGTCCAGCCTCAAACCCAGGAATTGGTGCCTCCTTTTGTGGGGAAATCAAGCGCTGGGTTCAAGCGTAGTTTCAAAATCGAATGCTTCAGGGCTCTCTGGATAGGCCGGCGTTTGTTTTCTTCTTTGCCAATCCTTATATAGTGAAGATCACCCCCAGTGTTTCATGTTTCCCTTGGTCCATTCTTGCGAAAGGCCTGAACAAAGCTGATCAGCTTGTACTTCCAGGTGAGTTGGTTCTTTTGGCTGTTGTTTGGGGTTTCTTGAGGGTCGGGGCTCTCAGTTGGCAAGCCATCAATGGGGTCTGCATTGGACGGGTCATGGTTCTCCAATCGGTTCAACCCACCCCGATTTCCCCCCAAATGGGGTGGTTTCAAACACCACCCATTTGGTAGCGAGTTTGCTTGGGTGATGTCTTAAAGCTGTTTTTTGGCAATGCGGTTCTCTTTGTCCGTGTGAGTTTGCTTGCTGCCTTGCTTGGTTGGTGGGTTGTTTGTTTCTTGCTTGGTTGCTTGCTTGCTTGCTTGCTTGCTTGCTTGCTTGCTTGCTTGCTTGCTTGGTTGGTTGGTTGTTTGTTTGCTTGCTTGGTTGGTTGGTTGGTTGGTTGCATGTTTGGTTTGTTGGTTGGTTGGTTCGTTGGTTGTGCGTGTGTTTCTTTGTTTGTTGGTGCGTGCAAGTATTAGCGATCCAGAAGGCCCAGATGAAAAAAGCACCAACATGATACCCGCTGCTGCGAAAACCACCCTGCTGAGGATGGTTCTGAATATTGCTTGGAGCCCTTGGCAAGTCGGCGAACATATTGCAACATGGCTTCATATGGTTGAATGTGGGCTGAGTCCAGGCTTGAGATGGTTGAGGCGCTTGGAAGATTGTGTCATAGTGTTCTAGCATGTTTCTTTTTTTTCTTCTTCTGGTAATCCCTAGTTTGTACTAGATAAACACATACGTTTGTTTGCGGCACCAAACGCCTGTCTTGGATGGTTTGGGCTCGGAAAGCAGGCACCAAACTCCTGCAGCTCCGGCTTGCGGCTTGCCAGCCTGAACCGAATCGAATCCGCAGGGGGAGTTCTCGGCCCCACAGATCGTGAACGATGGCTGGGCCCACAGAGGGCAGTTGAGCGGGCAGGTGACCCGGTTGCGCGTACAAGAAGGGGAGTACCAAATTATGTCCTCTTCTTGGGGGGGGGGGGGCGGGGCAAGATGCCAAAGTTTTCAGGTGCCGCCACCCGGGAGAGGGTTGCTTGAGGGTTCATTGCCTGCAGTTTAAAACCTGACGTCTCAAAGAGCGGTCCTTAGTTCTGCAACAGGAGTGTAAAGGGCAAACCCTGGCAAATCTACAGGAAGGGATGCAACGCGCTGATTGGAGCCCTGGATTCTCGCAAACAATTACTTATTTCAGAAATGCGGAGAAACCCTCGAACCATTCCACTCCAGAATGGACCCCCCGCAGTCAAGCATTCTGGGGTTGCTTCCCTACGGTCATAGCCCTCCCAACGAGCTATTTTAACGCCTCCGGCTCAGGCCGCCGACATTACAGGCCTGCTTTCTTATTTGCGTCCCTTTGGAATTGTCCCCTTGCCCCCTTCCCCTCTGAGATTTTTGCCCCCCTTTCTTTGTTGAGATCCATTCCCCCTTTCCGCCCTAAGGCCTTTTCTCCCTCTGATTTTTCCCTTTTCCTCCCTAAGATGTTTTCCCCCCTCTCCCTGTTGAGATCCTTTCCCCCCTTTCCCCCCTAAGGCCTTTTCCCCCCTGAGATCTTCTCCCTTTTCCTCCCTTTCCCCCACTTCCCCCCCTACGGCCTTTTCCTCCCTGGGATCTTTTTCCTTTCCTCCCTGAGATCTTTCCCCCCCTTTCCCTGTTGAGATCCTTTCCCCCCTTTCCCCCCTACGGCCTTTCCCCCCGCTGAGATCTTCTCCGTATTCCTCCTTAAGATCCTTTTCCTTCCTAAGATTGTTTCCCCCCTTTCCCTGTTGAGATCCTTCCCACCCTTTCCCCCCTCAGGCCTTTCCCCCCCTGAGAGCTTCTCCCTTTTCCTTCCTTAGATCTTTCCCCCCTTTCCCTGTTGGCCTTTTTTCCCCCAGATCTTCTCCCTTTCCTCCCTAAGATCTTTTCCACCCCTTTCCCTGTTGAGATCATTTCTCCCCTTTCCCCCCTACGGCCTTTGCCCCCAGATCTTCTCCCTTTCCTCCCTAAGATCTTTCCCCCCCTTTCCCTGCTCAGATCCTTTCCCCCCTTTCCCCCCTAAGGCCTTTCCCCCCCTGAGATCTTCTCCCTTTTCCTCCCTAAGATCTTTTGCAATTTTTCCCTGTTGAGATCCATTCCCCCTTTCCCCCCTAAGGCCCTTTCTCCCTCTGAGTTTTTCCCTTTTCCTCCCTACGATGTTTTCCCCCCTCTCCCTGTTGAGATCCTTTCCCTCCTTTCCCCCCTAAGGCCTTTTTTCCCCCCGCGATCTTCCCCCTTTTCCTTCCTAAGATCTTTTCCCCCCTTTCCTTTGTTAAGGCGTTTTCCCCCCCAAGATCCTTTCCTTTGCCCCCTTTCCCTGTTGAGGTCCTTTCCCCTCTTTCCCCCCTAAGGCCTTTCCCCCCCTGAGATCTTCTCCCTTGTCCTCCCCAAGATCTTTTCCCTTGGTTGAGATCCTTTCCCCCTTTCCCCCCAAGATCTTCTCCCTTTTCCTCCCTAGGATCCTCTCCCACCTTTCCCTGTTGAGCTCCTTTCCCCCTTTTCCCCCTAAGGCCTTTTCAGATCTTCTCCCTTTTCCTCCCGAAGATCCTTTGCCCCCTTTCCCTGTTGAGATCCTTTCCCTCACCTTTCCCTTTCCCTGACAGGCCTTTCCCCCCTCTGAGATCTTCTTCCTATTCCTCCTTAAGATCCTTTGCCCCCTTTCCCTGTTGAGATCCTTTCCCCCCTTCCCTTTAAGGCCTTTCCAGATCTTTTCCCTTTTCCTTCCTAAGATTGTTTCCCCCCTTTCCCGGTTGAGATCCTTCCCACCCTTTCCCGCCAAAGGCCTTTCCCCCCTGAGAGCTTCTCCCTTTTCCTTCCTTAGATCTTTCCCCCCTTTCCCTGTTGGCCTTTTTTCCCCCAGATCTTCTCCCTTTCCTCCCTAAGATCTTTTCCACCCCTTTCCTGTTGAGATCATTTCTCCCCTTTCCCCTCTAAGGCCTTTGTCCCCAGATCTTCTCCCTTTCCTCCCTAAGATCTTTCCCCCCCCCCCTTTCCCTGCTGAGATCCTTTCCCCCTTTCCCCCCTAAGGCCTTTCCCCCCCCTAAAAGCTTCTCCCTTTTCCTTCCGAAGATCTTTTCCCCCTTTCCCTGTTAGGCTTTCCCCCCTAAGTCCTTTTCTCCCAGATCGTCTCCCTTTCCTCCCTAAGATCTTCCCCCCCCTTTCCTCCTTAAGATCTTTCCCACCCTTTCCCTGTTGAGATCCTTTCCCCCCTTTCCCTCCCAAGGCCTTTCCCCCCCCTGAGAGCTTCTCCCTTTTCCTTCCTAAGATCTTTTCCCCCCTTTCCCTGTTGGGCTTTCCCCCCTAAGTCCTTTTCTCCCAGATCTTCTCCCTTTCCTCCCTAAGATCTTCCCCCCCCCTTTCCTTCCTAAGATTGTTTCCCCCCTTTCCCTGTTGAGATCCTTCCCACCCTTTCCCTCTGAGGCCTTTCCCCCCCTGAGAAGCTCTCCTTCCTTAGATCTTTCCCCCCTTTCCCTGTTGGCCTTTTTCCCCCCAGATCTTCTCCCTTTCCTCCCTAAGATCTTTTCCACCCCTTTCCCTGTTGAGATCATTTCTCCCATTTCCCCCCTAAGGCCTTTGCCCCCAGATCTTCTCCCTTTCCTCCCTAAGATCTTTTCCCTCCTTTTTCCTGCTCAGATCCTTTCCCCCCTTTCCCCCCTAAGGCCTTTCCCCCCTGAGATCTTCTCCCTTTTCCTCCCTAAGATCTTTTGCATTTTTTCCCTGTTGAGATCCATTCCCCCTTTCCCCCCCAAGGCCCTTTCTCCCTCTGAGTTTTTCCCTTTTCCTCCCTACGATGTTTTCCCCCCTCTCCCTGTTGAGATCCTTTCCCTCCTTTCCCCCCTAAGGCCTTTTTTCCCCCCGCGATCTTCCCCCTTTTCCTTCCTAAGATCTTTTCCCCCCTTTCCTTGTTGAGATCCTTTCCCGCCCTTTCCCCCCTAAGGCGTTTTCCCCCCCCAAGATCTTCTCCCTTTTCCTCCCTAAGATCCTTTGCCCCCTTTCCCTGTTGAGGTCCTTTCCCCTCTTTCCCCCCTAAGGCCTTTCCCCCCGTGAGATCTTCTCCCTTGTCCTCCCCAAGATCTTTTCCCTTGGTTGGGATCCTTTCCCCCTTTCCCCCCGAGATCTTCTCCCTTTTCCTCCCTAGGATCTTCTCCCACCTTTCCCTGTTGAGCTCCTTTCCCCCTTTTCCCCCTAAGGCCTTTTCAGATCTTCTCCCTTTTCCTCCCTAAGATCCTTTGCCCCCTTTCCCTGTTGAGATCATTTCCCCCTTTCCCCCCTAAGGCCTTTTCCCTGCCTGGGACCTTGTCCCTTTCCTCACTGAGATCTTTCCCCCCCTTTCCCTGTTGAGATCCTTTCCCCCCTTTCCCCCCTACGGCCTTTCCCCCCTCTGAGATCTTCTTCCTATTCCTCCTTAAGGTCCTTTGCCCCCTTTCCCTGTTGAGATCCTTTCCCCCCTTCCCTTTAAGGCCTTTCCAGATCTTCTCCCTTTTCCTTCCTAAGATTGTTTCCCCCCTTTCCCTGTTGAGATCCTTCCCACCCTTTCCCCCCTCAGGCCTTTCCCCCCCCCCTGAGAGCTTCTCCCTTTTCCTTCCTTAGATCTTTCCCCCCTTTCCCTGTTGGCCTTTTTTCCCCCAGATCTTCTCCCTTTCCTCCCTAAGATCTTTTCCACCCCTTTCCCTGTTGAGATCATTTCTCCACTTTCCCCCCTAAGGCCTTTGTTCCCAGATCTTCTCCATTTCCTCCCTAAGATCTTTCCCCCCCCCCCTTTCCCTGCTGAGATCCTTTTCCCCCTTTCCCCCCTAAGGCCTTTCCCCCCCCTGAGAGCTTCTCCCTTTTCCTTCCTACATCTTTTCCCCCCTTTCCCTGTTGGGCTTTCCCCCCTAAGTCCTTTTCTCCCAGGTCTTCTCCCTTTCCTCCCTAAGATCTTCCCCCCCCCCTTTCCTCCCTAAGATCTTTCCCACCCTTTCCCTGTTGATATCCTTTCCCCCCTTTCCCTCCCAAGGCCTTTCCCCCCCTGAGGGCTTCTCCCTTTTCCTTCCTAAGATCTTGTCCCCCCTTTCCCTGTTGGCCTTTTTTCCCCCAGATCTTCTCCCTTTCCTCCCTAAGATCTTTTCCACCCCTTTCCCTGTTGAGATCATTTCTCCCCTTTCCCCCCTAAGGCCTTTTTGCCCCAGATCTTCTGCCTTTCCTTCCTAAGATCTTTCCCCCCCCCCCCAGTTCCCTGTTGAGATCATTTACCCCCCTTTTCCTTCTAAGGCCTTTTCCCACCCTCAGTTCTTCTCCCTTTTCCTCCCAAAGATCTTTCCCCCCCTTTCCTCCCTAAGTCCTTTTCCCTGAGTTCGTCTCCCTTTGCCTCCCTAAGATCTTTTCCCCCCTTTTCCGCTTAAGATCCTTTAAAGTCTTTTTCCCCCTTTCCCGTTTGAGATCCTGTCCCCCCATTGCCCCTTAGGGCCTGTTCCCCCCGAGAAAGATTTCCCTTTTCCTCCCAAAGATCTTTTCCCCCCTTTCCCCCTTAAGGCATTTTTTCCCCAGATCTTCTCCCTTTCCTCCCTGAGATCTTTCCCCCCCTTTCGCTGTTGAGATCCTTTCCCCCTTTCCCCCCTTCATTTCCTTCACCAGCATGGGCAACATCCCCAGCATCACTTGCATCATCCGCATCCTTGGCAGGCGCTGATGCGGATGATGCAGGTGATGCTGGCGATGTGCCGCTGGAGCTGCTAAGGATGCGAAAGCGCACCCGGGGGGAATCGAACACCCCAATGTTTTTGACAAACTGAGTTGCGCAAGCCCGCACAATGAACAGATTTAGTGAAGCGTCTTCGAATCACCCCGTGGTACGTGGACCGCATTTTTTGTCCAACACGCCGAGTCACTTTTGTGTTGAAGCCCTGTTGGCGCCATCTTTGTTTCTTCATACAGGGGAAGTCAAAAGTGGCTGTAGGGAAGAGGTACCATTTCAGGTTAGCATGGACCTATGCTCAAACCGCTCCCAAAGTGTATGGGGCACAGTGCCACTATTCAAGTACAGTATAGAGTAAAAATATGTGTTTGTTCTTCATTTGCCCTGTGATGAGCCCCTCAATTGCTTGAGTTTAAGCTACCTTGCCACGGTACCAAAAAGGCCCTCTGGACAGTGCCAGGCATGCCCTTGTTCCAAGCCTCGCCGGGGGGCATTTTCGTGTGGGGGGGTCCTTGGAGACGGCCCTTTAAGTTTTTGCGATTCTTGCGAGGGTTCAAACCACGTGCTCCACGTGCGCCTAAAAGAAAATGGTAATTACACCACCCAAGAAGTCTGCTGATAGTATTGTACTGGTCAACCGTTATGGATGCGGCCAACCACCAAAGAATGGTATTATAAACCACCAGACATTCTGCTTATAGTTGAAAAGTGGTCCTTTGCCCCTTGCCCTCTGCCCTTCCCCATGAAAAAACCTTCCACGCGTCCCTGAACCGAATCTGAGGTGTGACCATCGCCAAGGAGATCGAGCTCGAGGACCAGGCGGCGGGTTGTTCGAAGCTGAGGTCATATTTTTGGGCGCCGACCTTTTGGTTTCCCCATCTTGGTCCAAATTTTTAGTAGGGGTGCCAAAAGGTCAACCTTTTAGTTCTGGGTCCCTAAGGGGCAACTGAGTATTGTTGGGTACCGTCCCTTTGGTTTTTAAAAACGGACACCAGGATGTCCATGCTCTTGCTGGGTACCTAAAGAAAGACACCCCCACGTGGGTTGTTCAAAATCAAGGCTTTGCCGTTATGCAGTTGCGGCTTGGAAAGCTTCGAGGGGAAGCTTGGAGCCAGAGAGTTGATTCAAAAGGTGGGATCACTGAGGAAAAGCTCGAATCTGCCTGAGTAGTCCGGGGTCAACTTGAAGCATGCATATGTCCGGGGATTGGATCAGTACAGCCTTGTATGTCCAGGACCCTTCTGGGTGACGTACTTTAAAACAAAAAAAATGACGCTCTCGCGCGTGGAATCTCCAGTGTTTTGGGGCGGCACAATCTGTCCCTTTGTCGAATGGAAGACGTTAAAGAGCAGGACGTGCATGTCCCCAATGGCTTGAAGTTTCTGAGGTTTCTGAGGTTTGGTTGCCATGTTTGGCTAAGGTGACGTCAAGAGGGGAAAATATGGGGAACCGTTCTTTTGGGCGGGCTGTGCCCGGAAAAACCTGGAGAAGCCAGGCCATGCGGTTTCTTGAAAGTCTAAGCTTTTCTTGGGCCTTTTGCATCGACTTGGCCCGATTTAAAGGCTGGGGTAAAATGAGCTTATGAGGGATCCTTTTTGAGTGGAGTGTCTTTGCTGTGCATTGTGCATGTAAAATGAACAGTCAGCCGAAGTCGAGGTTGGGGTTAGGGTTTCAGGACTGCTGATCAAACCGCACAGGTGTTTGATTGAGCACTTGCTGAGGAGTAGGCGACCCCCCCAACGAGGCGTGTGGTTTCCGTTCTGGTTTTTATTGCTTGAACATGAACCAAGGCTTCCTACCTCTGTATACTTCTGCTTTTGTTTCGTGAAACCCCAAGAAGCGGTCCTCCTCACCAAAAGGAGGCTCCGCGACAAATGGATGGTTGTTGTTAATGAGTTCCCTTCGTCACCCCCACTGCGGCAATCGCGGCGGCTCCTTTGCCAATCTGCTGTGAGCTGCTGGGCCCTCTAGAGAGATGAAGATGCGTTTCTTGCTTCAAGTGAAATGTTAGGTGAAGCATTGGCGGCACATGCAGACCACATTTTTTGTGGGTAATGTTTAGGTGTACTACATAAGAACTACAAAACACAGTGCACACAGGGGATGGGCGCTTGCCGATATTTCCCGAACCTGTGTGTGCCACCCAGTCCAAGGCTCGTCTTGAGAACCAGCACGTTTGTTGCACCGGCCAACGCCTGGGTTCATGCCCTCCGTACGATGCATTTCTGATTCCAAAGCGGGCTTGCAGTGGCTTTTAAGTACAGAAAGAGGACACCATTCCCAGCACTTACGGTCAACACTCATATCTGCTGTAGATGGAACGGTGTCGGGTATGCTCGCTACATTGGTATTCTGAAAAACCGGGGGTGCTCCTTGACAATGTTGGCGGACGCTGGGCAAATCTCTGCAGGCCTTTGTTGCATGGTTTTCCGTTGAACCCCTTGAAACTAAACTTTCAGCAGGGGAGCAGATTTCGCAACCGAGAGGTGGAGAACACTGGCGTGCAGCTCATCCGGCAAGCCTCCGCCAAGACCAACGACGTCGCTGGCGATGGCACCACGTGATTCGGCAAAGGATACAGCGGTGTCCGAACTTGGATGGCCATGGTTCAAAATCTGCACCACCCTTTTTAGTGGGGATTGGGATGTTCACAAGGGGGTACCGGGTTTTGACCCATGGCCGGATGAGCAGCCCTCTTAGTCAGTGCTAATGCTGGCAGTTGACTAATCCCCTAAGGGAAATCCCTCTCAGAGGGGACTACTAGGATACTAATCACTCGTACTAAGTGCGGTGGTCGTCCAAGTACAAACTCCAGAACCCTGCACCATGGGGAGGGCCGCTTGGTCAGGTTCCACTTCAGTCACGTCAACCCCAAACAGGGTTTTTATTTTGTTTCGCTACAAGGGTCCCTGGTTGCGACTGTGGAGAACAGGAACAGCACTGGGACCTTGTGACTGGTATACTTGTACCCTTGGGCTCTCAAGGCAAAATTTTGTTTGGGAGAGGGCGTCCGGAACACCATTCTTGATCCCACTTCCCATTTTGTGTGGAAGACTAGACAAACAACTGGGGAGAGAAATCGCTCTCCAATAGGTAGGGGCCGTACCCGATCAATTGGCGAAATTTGTGTTTGTCTATGGTTGGCTTTGGGCGGGGGGGGGGGGGTGAAAAGGGACCGCAACCCCATGCAAAGCAAGCGGTCGAAACACCCCAATTCGTCCCATGTCCTGTTGATTGCCCATTGTTGTCTGAAGTTTGGAAGTTTGCCAACATGGAACTCCTTTGGAGACCCTGCTGTCACTTTGTGCGTACCATTGGAACGTTTCTCTTTTGAGTAGTCCATGTGTTTGTTCTGCTCTTCTGCTTTCTAAGCTGCGTTTTGTGTACGCGTGTGTGTGTGTGTGTGTGTGTGTGTTTTTTTGTGTTGGGGGGGCGGGGGGGTGTTTTTTTCGGTGGTTTCTTTCAGCTATGTATTATCGTTTTTAAGCCACCCTCCCACTCCTCGGATATTCCGCCTCTCAGCGCGAAAACGAGGACGGCCACGATCTTGGCGCATGCCATGGTGAAGAGCGGGCTGAAACAGCTGGCGGTCGCCCCAGCGCGGGGCATCAGCCAAAATCCGATGCGCGAATCCATCGCCACCCGACTTTTGGTGTTGTTTGCTCAACCGGTAGGACCCTACTACTGGGTGGCCATTGTTTTAAAGAAAGACTGTTTCAGAGGGAAAGAACCTAAGAGGGTCCATACATCCCGACTCGCCAAGGTGACCTCACACGGTACGTTTTGACGTTGGCAAGTAGCGTGCCTTGCGAAGACATGTGCTTTAGAACTCTTGTTTTACGCGTTTCGGGAAGTACGGCAGTCTTTTGCGTGTCCGGCGACTTAGATGCTTTTCACCTCGGAGTAAAAGCACATGCTGCCTCGCTGGACATCTTGAGAGGGTCTGCCTAAATGCTTTGGGAGCGATACACATAATATGCACTAAACCGGCATGGACAGTAGTGGGCGAGGCCATGCCACAACAGCGCTTTTCGGGGCGGCAAAAAGCCCTGCATGGAAGCAACATGTAGGGTAAACCATTTTGTGGGTTGATGCCTTTTCTAGAAACCTCATGTTTTTTCCAGGCCTGTTCAAGATCACAACCAGACTGACACCTTGTTCCAACAGCCTTTCCAACTTGCGTTTTCCTTAGGGACATCAGGACATCTGGCTTCTCGTGTCTGACCATTGAGCTTTTCCGTTTTTCTGGAAACACCTGCACTGCCGGGGTCGTTGTACTTAGTCGTATTCCGGTACGTGACAGCAGCGGTGAATTCCGAGACGGTACCTTTACGTACTTCCGGCCATGAGTTGGCTCCTGCCTTGTTGCCGTGGGGGGTGGCTCACGTTCTGTTGAGACTTTGTAGACAGGCTTGCCCAGGGTCCTGGTTGTCTAGCCTTTTTTTGGGGGGGACTCCCCTCCATCTTGATTCCTCGCAGGTCTTGGTCACATTTGTTTCTTTCCTGAGCGGTCGACTGGCTGGGCTTCGAGGTTTCTGTTTTTTGTTGCCAACTAGCACAACTTCGTCGTGTTGGCATTCGCATCAGATGTGCAGTCAGTCCAAGACAGATCGGATTTACCTAGTGTGCGCCAGACATACCACGTTCTCGTGGCAGAAATGGATTGTATATAACACACCCTCCAGTGCCTTTCGACTACTTGCTGGATAGAGCCCGTGTTTGAGGCTCTCTGGGCATGTGGTCCACCACAGTCGGCCTTGCCCGCATTTGCAGAAGGCAGCTTAAATCTTCAGGTTCGATTTGGCTTCTGCGCGGCCAGTTTTGGAAGTTCACTGACGGCCGCAGGAAGTGGCCTTAAATGCATTTTCCGGGGCCCAGAGGCAGCTCTGGAAGCAGAATCGAGATTGAAGGGCTTTACTGCCCAAACTAGATTCCTGTCAATTTGCAAATCCGATGTGACATAGACCACCCAAGAAAGAGGGGCCCTGGCAATATGATCCGTTGCGCACACACGAGAATAGACCTCCGTATTTGCCAAGTTCAGAAGTGGGCACCCTTGTTTGTCCATGTCGAGGTAAAAAAACGTAACGTGGGTGATTGGCCTAGCCCGGGCCTCATATTTTTCCGGGGGTAAAGGAACAGCCCTCTTGTCACACAGCTGACTTCCTGGACTTGGTACTTTTCGGGAAGACGAAAAGTTGGCGGCGGAACACCAAGTTGTTAAACTCAGTGTTGGCCTAGCAGCTGAACTTAGGTACATGGCCAGACCCAACTGACGTTTTGCAGGTGTACGCCCTTTTGGGTGTCTCAATTTCCCTTACTAGCCAAAGAGGACGATCTGTTTGGCCAAAGGGGAGCTCGAGGGACGTGGCGCGGGCCAAACTGTTTGGGATGACGATTTGAGTGGCAAGCCAAAAGTTCAGACTTGGTTGGGCCCATGTCAGGAAATGAGGAACACTTGAGTGAAAGCAGTAGCACACTTCCCGCATCCTGGCTGATCGTCATCCCGGCATCCCCTTAGCTCCGAACCTTTATTTGGGTTGTTGAAAGGGAAACTAAATCTGACCTGCCGAAAGCTGACCTTTTAACCTTTTAGATTCCTCATGTTGGGTCTATTTACAGTCACGGCCCCAAAAGGTTACCTTTGGAAGACACCGTCAGGCAACGGCCCAGGAGAAACCGTCACAATCCACGTCGATTCGTCGTCTCGAGGTGGGCGGCGCGAATCCAGTGCAAGTGAAGCTGGGCATGGAGAAGGCATTCAAGTCGGTGGCTTCGTTCGTCAGTAAAGCCAATCGCAAATCAATCGAGGCCTTCAACTGTGTCAGACCCGTGTCTCTGCCTTGTTGCTGTTGTTGCTGTTGCTGCTGCTGCTACTGTTGTTGTTGTTGTTGTTGTTGTTGTTGTTGTTGTTGTTGTTGTTGTTGTTGTTGTTGTTGTTGTTGTTGTTGTTGTTGTTGTTGTTGTTGTTGTTGTTGTTGTTGTTGTTGTTGTTGTTGTTGTTGTTGTTGTTGTTGTTGTTGTTGTTGTTGTTGTTGTTGTTGTTGTTGTTGTTGTTGTTGTTGTTGTTGTTGTTGTTGTT